>SNQJ01S0007571.1:15629-95205 GCA_010110895.2 Picea sitchensis
TAATATAATATGCCCCAATTAAGGGGTAATGAGCCAATATTAGGGCTTAACATCGACCCATACCTCCTACTCGTCCTCTTCCTCTGAATCCACTGCGAGGGTTGAAGTTTCCTCGTCCTGGAGAATTATACTGTGTAGTATTTCCTTCTTTGTGTACTTCACCTTCAATTTTGTATATATCCCTTGACCTTTCATGAATGAGGTCATAATCCATACAATACCTATCATCATACCCCACAGAATTACAAAATGTGCAATACAAATTTGTGGTTGTCTGAACATATTTTTGCATGTAATAACACTCACCAAGGCAATGTCTATTTCTACATACCTCGCACTAGGGTAGGGTGACTTGCTTCAAAGGGCTCGGAGCTCCAAAGACCAAGTATTCATGAAATAGGGGACAATTCTCCTTTTCATGGCCTTCTGATTTTCATCTGACACACCAAATGTCTTCTCTTTTATCTTTTCCCTTGTCTTTCTTCATATCTTCAACCTGTAGAGACAAACTAGTTAGCTAACTCAACATTTGACTCATACCTGAGTTGGATTCTCCCATAGGGGTTGATTCTAACTTCATGGAAATCTCTAATGCCTCAACCTGTGAAGAAATCTTCTCCTACATCAGCGGAACTTTGATGAGTGGTAAGAGGGTAGCAATGAACCATTCATTGTTCTTCCCATCTGGGATTTGAAAACTCAGATCACCTATCAAGGTCTTAAATATTTGATCAAACTCCCACACATGTTTAGCTATTATCTTCTTGATTTCTTTTAGTTCTGTAATACACTGCGATTTTGAATTGGCTTTCTTGAATTTGGCAATCAACGACATCTTAATGGTATTCAATGGTTTAGGTGTAGCTCCTTGGAAAAATTGCATGTACCAGCTTAGTGTCGATCTCTTAGGGTAGTACTCAATTGAGCTCATTTGACAACTTCGTCGATGATATTCTTAATGCTCCACATGGCTTCACATAGAAACCAGTTTTGTTCAGGGTCTTCAGATCCATCTCCTCTAAAGGTGGGTAACCTAATCTCATATGCCACAGATCTTCCTAGGTTTCCTGACTGAGTATGTGATGGAATACTAGTGACAGTGCTCTGAATGCTCTGGTGACTCTGATTACTACGATTTCTTAACATTGTTGAATCAACAACAGGAATAATAGTACTTACATCAATAGTCTGCATAGTTCTTGAAGTTTTTGGCTCTTCCCAGTGAGGTTCTTCATCTTTCCCTTCCTCTGCCCTAGCAGGTTTTGAATGTTGTTTGTTTGTCAGATCTGCCTCTTCTCCACTATAGAAACTCAACAACAAAACCATTTGTTGGTACAGGAGAAGACCCAGGGTTCAAATCCAAGAGTGCACCAACAAGCCTTAACTACTGGCCCTTTTGGCAACACTGGTGAGGCAGACGCAATCTCACCCGAAGAAGATATGGGGGGGTTGCAGGACAGACATGTCTACAACCAAAAGGAATATCAAGTGGATCCAATACAAGAACAACACATCATTCATATATCACTTACCATCTTATATCTACTCCACACAACTATCTACCAGATCTAATAGAGTAATGCAGTAAGAATATATCAAATGACAAAGAATAGAGTATCAATCAGACACAACACAAGATATACGTGGTTCACCCTCTCTCTAGGGCTACATCCACATAACTATTCATTATAATATATTAAGATGAATCATACAGTTCTTATCTTCACTCTTAGCTAGCAGATCTTCTTTTTTCTCCTCTTTGTCTCTCCTCTTCTTGTGCACCCAGGTGCAGGACTGATATCCACACCCAGCTAAAGATCTTACAATACCAGGTGTCTCTTACACTTAGCACTTCTCTCTCACACAACAATAATCACTAGTATAAAAAACAAGCCTAGAAAAAACCCTCTTCCCTCATCTAGGTTCTTATTTATACATTACAATAGCTCATCGATAGCCTTAGGCTGAGACCTAAGTGTAAAAAACCTAGATACCAAAATCCTAGGTGTCTAAAACCCTAGGTCAACTTGACCTATTTTTTCATGGCTTCGCTAGCTTGTCTTTCCTTCCTTCTCACACGGTGCTCTAAATCATCCAACGATGGATTTTTCTTCTTATTGAGTTGTCCATGATCCATCTTCCTTGTTGATCTGTCATCCTTGATCTCCTCTTCCAACGAATTTCTTTCTCTTACTTCGCTCTATCTTTTCTTCTCTTTTGCTTACTTCGACCCAATAATAGTCACTGTGTCCTCTGTGCAGTTCGCATTTTTCCTTTTCTTCCTTAATCTTCACTTACTTCCATATCCAAGGGAGAAAAAATAATACATATCACCAGAAATGGCATGACATGTACTATCCATCTAGATTAATATTACTTGAAAATATAATGATATTCATGCCTTTATACCTCAAACAAACTTGAGTACCTTCACCACACTGTTGGGGCTACCATAATTTTCTATCGGACTTTCTTCAATGGTTGACATCAATGAAAACCAACCTAATTAATCAACAATATCCCCCTTTGGCATCGATGGAAAAACTATGATGTTACATTGAAGTACCAACTCCCCTTGTGACCATCGCTCCCCTTAGAATCATGCCTATAACTCTCTCTCCATGCATCTCAATAATCTCTCCCCCTTTGACATCAATGGAAAAGGTAACTTCCCCATGGGGATACTCCCTTTGTCGTCCATAAGGATGATCCCCCTAAATGATATCTCTCTAAGACTGATCTCCCAAACTGAACTATCATCTTCATGGTTATTCCTTGTGTAAATATAATACATATAAGATAAGCATTCAAAAAAAATCATTTTGGAGTGGAAACTACTTTGAGTCTCTATTGAATATACGCAAAAGATTACCTTGGAATAAATTTTGTCAATATATCTGCAATCTATTCTTTTGTTCCCACATATTCATCTATGATATTCTTCTCTGCAACCTGTTCCCATAAAAAGTGAAACTTGATCAGAATGTTCTTCTTCTTGGAGTGCATCACTGGATTCTTTGAGATATTGATGTCACTTTTGTTGTTGCAAAATAGTAGAATGGGATCATCATACTCAATCTGTATATATACAATGTTTGTTTCATCCATAGAACCTGTGTGCAACACGTTGTTGTTGCAATATACTCTACTTCGACTGTAGAGAGGGATATTGATGAATGTTTCTTGCTTATAAAAGATACCAAACAATCACCCAAGTAGAATGTTGTTCCACTTGAACTTATCTATTCATCAATGTAACCTTCCCAATATGCATTTGTGTAAGAAATAAGTGACAGATCCTTTCCTTTTGGATGCCATAATCCAAACTCTTATGTACCCTTGAGATATCAAAATATCCTCTTTACTGCTAGAACATGTGATTCCTTTGGTATTGCCTGAAATCGTGCCACCTGTACAACTTCCTGCATCATGTCTGGTCTAGAAGTTGTCACATAAAGTAAGATTCCAATCATTGACCTATACTACCTCTGATCTATATCCTTTGAATGATCATATTTACTTAACTTGCAACTGATTTTCATAGGAGTATTGAATGGTTTAAAATCTTCCATACCGAACCTCTTCAACATGTCTTTGATATACTTGGTATGAGATATAAAAATTCCTTGGTTACTTTGACATATATGAAGAGACAAGAAGAAAGATAATTCTACAAGTAATGACATCTCAAACTCATTATGCATATCCTTTTCAAATTTCTTCCTCGTCCTATCATCATTAATACCAAAGATACTATCGTCAACATAAACTTCAATTAATAAAATACTATCTTGATTTACCTTGATGTAGAGGTTGTTGTATGTATTTCCTTTTATGAACCCTTGTTGCTGTAAGTATATGTCTAGTATAGAATACCATGCTTTGGGGTCTTGTTTAAGACCATACAAGGCCTTCATCAACCTGCAAACATAATTTTCATTCTCTAACAATTGAAATCCTTTTGGTTTCTCAATGTAGAATTATTCTTCTAGATATCCATTCAAGAAGGATTCTTTCACATCCATATGATATACTTTAATATTATTAGAGAATTCATAAGCTGGGATCAATATGATTGCTTCCATTCTAGAAATTGGGGAAAATGTCTCTTCAAAGTCAATACCTTCAACTTGAGCGTATCCTTTACATACCAATATTTGTTTGTTCCTCGCAACCTATCCATATTCGTTCAAATTGTTTCTGAAGACCCATTTTGTACCGATCACACTCTTGTTCCTTGGCCTTGGAACCAGTTCCCAAGTGTCTTTATTTTTTATCCAATCTAATTCTTCATCCATTTCTTTGATCCAGAATTCATCCCTGATGGATTATTCAAAGCTACTCAACTCAATTGTAGATAATAATGCTAGTTTTTTCTATTCTTGTGTGTGAATTATTCTTCTGGTTTCAACTCATACATCCTTATTCCCAATAATATGAACTATTGGATGATTCTTCTTTAATGATATACTAGGTGTCTTTGGAGGTGCTTTAGGATCTTGTTTTTTTGCTTCTCATTGTCCTTATTCATCTTCCTCTTCTCCTTATTCTTCTTTTACTTCTTCTTCAGAAATCTGTTCTCATCAGTTTTTTATTTCTTCCTTTATTTTTCATCCACCTATCTCATCAATGGTCACATTGATGCTTTCCACTAATTTCTTGATTCTTAGATTGAAACACTTGTATTATTTCCTTGAAATTGAGTATCCAACCAATATACCCTATTGGAATTATTGGTTGTGTGTTTCAATTGAGAGAAACATGAGTCAAACATGTACAGTAAACAAAGAAAAATGAAGATCACCTTGGGGTAAGATAAATTTGTGATCATTGTTGATCATGATAGGATCAACACTGATCCTATGTTGCTAAAATCTCAGAAGAGGTAGCATGCCGAAGAATCATGTATAAACCTAAAACTCAGAAGATATAGGCTTCTGATTGGATAAAGAAAATGCATAGAGGAGAGAATTGACACAAATCTCAGAAGGAAGAATGTTAATCAAAGCTAACAAGAGATGGCACATTTGAAGTAACACAGGAGACATAGTTATGTGATTAAATAAATCCTTTTATAAAGGATAAAGTTACAAGATACTTTCATTCTTAGTTCGGAAAATGCAATATCATTAGATCGAGGTAAATTCATAGGTTGGGAAAGATTAAATCTCAACCGTTAGTTTTGGAGAAATAGCATTATGGACAGTTGGATCAAGCCATAATCATAGATCGAGAGGGATTAAATAAGAACTGTTGGATTTCATGTATGAAATTAAAGTGAGCTCTCAACCATCAGTTTAGTTTGGGATCTATCCTGATCATGAGATAGAACCAAATGTAAGGAAATGATAGGAGGGTCCAATAGTAGTCAACTTCAATGTTGACCACTTTGACTAAAAAGAGTCTGAAACATGTAAGTTCACTCGAAGGCCAGAGCCCTGAATTCCTAAAGTGAATGAGGGCCATAAGATATGGGAAATGCATGGTGACCATTGGATGAGGATGGGTGAGTCCAATGGTGGTCAACTTCAATGATGAAAAATCCATAGGAAAGGATTTTGAAACACGTAAGTTTACCCAAAGGTTGAAGCCTCGAAGTTGCAAACTCTTGTCGGCCATCGAATCAAAGGAAGAGCAGGGAAATCCTATTAACTGTTGATCTGGAATGAATATTGAAACCGTCATATCACACTAAAAGGAATAAGATGGTCAACTATGTCATTGACCTACTCTAGTGATAAGAAACGTAGATAAACCAAGAAATCTCGAACTCTGAAGCCATAGAGTTAACATAATTCATCAATCAAAACAAGAAAATATCTACGGTGATAGATATATTCGACACTTCAACAATGATCGAAGGATGGTATAAAACTGCCAAAATTTCTGAAGCCACAAAGTGTAAATCCATAATCTAGGAGGGATACCTATGGTAGATATAACATCCCCAACCACCAACAGGCCGAGCAACATCACTTACTGGACATATCTCCTTCCTCTGATACCAATTCATGACATCCCTAGCCTTAAACCAATAGGCCAGGCCATGCCACCGAATAAATTTCATGCTCTGATACTGTATCTATTTATATACGTATCTATCTAATGAAAATTAAACAACTATAACATTTGGTTCATGCCACTGTTCATGTGGAAATAATATTAAAACATACATGTGTTATACACAGACAGTTGTAACAACATTATAACTTAATTTCAATATACACATCATACATAGAACAAATATTTGGTACTTATCTTTCAATAGATGACCACCAACTGTGTGCAGACCTCCCACGAACCTCCCAGCCTTAGACCACGCTTCTCATCATGCTCAACAGTGGGTCACCCCTGAGCTGGGCCTAAACTCCACTGGGAAAGGGATTCCTAGGCTTGGAAAGGACAATAGGAAATTCACACATATCAACATGAAGTATTTTCTCTCAGGAGCCATCTCACACTAACAACCTACAACCTCTCATTCCCCACATGTCTATCCCACCCTAGGAGGTGTGCCCCTTCTCTGCTCAATAGTCCTTCTACTACCTCACTTCCCTTCTAGGGATTCAACAACAGGCCAAACATGAATTCTCAGAGCACTATAGTTGTCGTTGGGCTCCCTTTGGGAAAATTGCTTCCCCAACAACCTCTCTCACCTAGAGAGAGTTTCTTATAGGCTTGAAAACCTACTTCTTCAGTCCACGGGCCTGAAAACCTGCCTCTTCACACCGATAGGACTGACAACCTACTTCATTAGTCCAACTCCTAAGTCAATTCAAGTAAGGGTGATTTCAACAAAAAATATCGGTATGGAACATATGATGGCAGCAAGCCACACTCAGTGAGGGAACAACGTTGGAAGCAACAACAAAACCGTTAAGGCATGATACTAGCTCAGACAATGTATAGGTTTGTTGTGCTTCATAGGAAAAGTACGTGGTAGCTCAACGGGCCTGCAGATTCCAGATGTACGTGAATGATGTAGAGGTTGACGATGAAGCAATTTCTCAGTGCATGAATCCCTGGGTGAATGTAGACTTGTGAGAATCATGAAATTGATGAGAAGGGTGAGGGACACAAGAAGGATTAATGCGAGAATGGCGAGTGAACCCCCAATGAGATAGATTTCCTAGATATAAGATGCATGTGGCCAGGTTGACACTTGTCTTCCTGAAGCTACATGAGCTCCACTTAACACTTGTTCCCTTTCCATAGGAACTTAGGAAAACACAAATTATTTCAACCTTAGCCTTTAGGAAATAATAATATAATATTATCCCTTTAGAGGTAATCCCTCTAGCTTAGTACCTATTCCTAGACACTTAGCTCCTTCTGCCATAAACTGCTTCAAACGGGCTTATCTTCAGTTGTGTTTGATACCCATTGTTGTAGGAAAATTATACCAAGTGTTGATAATCTTCCCATTTAGTCGATTTGTCCATCACATACATCCTTAGCATATCCTCTATCATTTGGTTCACCCTTTCTATTTTCCCATCAGACATAGGATGATAGGTTCTGCTAAAGTTCATATTTGTTTTGAACCCTTTGAATAACCCTTTCCAAAAATTTGAGGTAAACTTTGGATCTCTGTCAAACACAATTGTCTTGGGTATTCCATGCAATTGTGTTACTTCCCTCATACAAATATCAACAACATGGGTTGCATTGTGAGTAGTCTTCATAGGAATGAAATGGGAATCTTTAGTAAGCTTATCCACCACCACCATGATTTCATAATGCTTCTTTCTTGTTCTTGGAAATCCTCTGATGAAATCCATTGTTACAACTTCCCATTTCCACCAAGGAATGGGTAATGGCTATAGCAAACCTGTTGGGTGTCTATGCTCAACCTTTACCTTTTGACACTCCAAGCATTTATCTATCTATTCAACAATCTCCCTCTTCATGTCTAGATAATAATATTGGCGCTTGACTGTTGAAACTATTTTTTGATATCTTGGGTGTCCTGCATAAGGTACATTGTGCATTTCTTTTAAAATCACCCTCCTCAATTCAGGAGAATTGGGTACATAAACTCTATTTCTGTACAAGAGAATTCCATAAATTCCCAATTCATAATCCTCAACTTTCTGCTGCATTTTACCTTGCTGCAATTTTCTTATCAATTCCATGTACTGCAAATCTGATTTTGTAGCCTCCACAATTATGTCTTTCATATCTGATTGGTACATGTTAATGGTTGTAGAATGCAACTCATGCACTCTTCTGTTGAGTGCATTGGCCACTTTGTTCTCTTTTCCCTTGATATTCTTTATATCAAAGTCATATTCACAAAGGAATTCTAACGATCTTCTTTTCCTAGCATTCAAAGTAGGTTGATCAAACAAATACTTCAGACCATTATGGTCTATCCTCAGCTCAAACCTCTTTCCCATGAGGTAATGCCTTCATTTGTTCAAAGCATGCACTATGGCTCCCAACTCCAAATCATGAGTGGCATATAGCCTTTCATACTATTTCAATTTTATGTACTCAAAACATATTACAAAAATGTTCTGACTAAGGACTCCTCCAAGTTTGTCTTTGCACACATCTATGCAAACCACAAAATCTTCATTCAAATCAATTGTTAGCACTCTGTAAATTTGTTTGGCTGATAAAAAAATGACAGAGGTAACCTAAAAACCAACTTTAAAGCTGGGTACTACCCTTCTCAGCTCAGAGAGGGCTCTCTCATGTCACTTGGTATTTAATAATGAGTTTTCTTTAACAATTCAATGCCTAGATTTTGTTGTTTTTGGGGGATTTTTTATAATTTTTCTAGAAAGTAAGGGAAGGGACACTTAGGGATATGGAGTCAAACTTCTGAAATGAATGGAAGCACTGACTGGTTTGTAGAAATATCTAGAGGAGAAAGGATAAATCAGGCGATAAATTTGGATATGGTGGAGAGTGGTACTAACACTATAGAAGTTGAAAAGGAAAGAAAACTCCAAAGTGAAGGAAGCTCAAGAAACTTTAGTAGCAAAAAAAACATCTTTGATAAAGGATGTGGGGAAGATTATCATTCTAAAGAAGATTTGGCAAAACATTATGCTGAGAGGGGAAACATAGCTCTGGGTGAGATGAAGGATTTATTCCTTGAAGTGGAAAATATTTCTCGACATAAATATTCTCTGTTCATAGTAAGGGATACTGAGAAGAAGAATAAGGTCAAATTCCATAGGAATACCAGTGATATGTTATATTCTAATTACCTTGGTTTAATCTTGAAGAATTCAAAGTTGTCATCTTATGCAATGAAATTGGAAGGGAATTTGAGGCAAGAAAAAACATATAGTAGAGCTTGGAAAACTCAGGTCAAGAGCCTCGAATCTGAAGGCCCTCAAGAGGTGAAATCCTAATTGGATGAAAAGGACAAAATGATTCAAATATTGAAGAAGAAATTGAAAATGTCTACTACAGAGCATCCACAAACAACATAATCGGTTGCTCTAGAACAAGCAAGTGAAATACTTCATCAAGGGGAATTGAACTACAAGGATAGGGAATTGCAGCTAAAATGTGAAAAGGTGAAGTGGTCACAAGAGCATACAGAATTGCTAAATAGATTTGTAGTTGTACCTCTTACTACACAAGTCGGGCCAAACATTGAAGGACTTCTCCAGGCTATGTCACAAGTTATCCTGAAAGAAGGAGAAATCAAAGGGATAAAAGGGAGCATAGAGAAATTGAAGCAAGAGATGGAAGCAAAGGATCAAATAATGGATCAATTTCAAAAGGAGAATGAAGTCCTGTAGGAAAGGGTAGACAATTTGAATATGAGATTAAGAGGCAAAGGCCTATTGCAGGGGGCTAAGCATATCATCTGGGATTTTGTAGCTGTTGAAGCTGCCAATTTCAGAGTGTCTTTGAATTTCATAAATGATAAATACATCATAGCCATCATAGCGAGAAGAAGGTGCACTATTGTGAATGAGACTTTAGCAAAGAAGCCATCAGAATGGGACGAAAATGCCATAAATATACTCAACTCCATTACTACTGTAGAACTTTAGAGTATTGGAGTTAAATACATGACTACATTGATTATCTGGGCCAACAGGGTTATTGCTAAACATAGCCTGTAGAAATGAGTCCAAACCAAGACAACAAAGATGGAGAAAAGTGTGCAACAGTTCAAAGATTTATTTGAGGAATTTTTTATCAAAGGCCTCCCACCATTTTGGGATGGAAAAGGAAAATTGTACGATCAGGAAGAATACAATGCTCACCTCACTCAGTGCATAATGGATCACTCCAAGTTTGAAACCCTGGAGGAATATATGAAAGGAGCTACATTAGTTGAGCATCTGATTAAAAACTTTGAGATTTTGAATCAGTTAAAATAAGCTACAATTGGACTACTAGTCATGTCACATGCTTCTTGCATTGACCTAGAGATCCTGATCAAAGAAATGATAGATTATGATATCCCTTCTAACTTGCAATGGAAGGAGATAGTATGACTGGGTAAGACAAAGTGCAATTTTCCAGGGTCCAGTAGATGATGTCCAGATGTCACTGAAGATGGCAAATCAGGTGGAAGACTAGAGAAGAACAAGTGGGAAAGAACAAGACCGAAGCATCATAGGAATCAAAAGATGGATCATGAAACGTTTTCTTGCTAATTATTGTAATTGGTTTCAAAAAATAAAACTGTCATTTGTAATCATTGTAATCATTTTCAGAAACCGAAACGTTTCATTTCAATTATTGTAATCATTTTCAAACCAAAGGAACTCAGCTTGTATAAATATTAGGAGTTCAAAACATATTAGCTGTTGGAAGAAGTGCAAGGGCATGATTTTAGCTTTTCAAAAATTGAATGTAATTTTCTAAAGATGAATTGAATACACATGTAGAAGTATTGAAGTTTCCCTAAAAATATTCTAATGGTGGTGATATGAGTTTTGTCTCCTCTCTTTGTATGTATTTCCTGTATTTCTAATTTCATTTTCACTGTCTTCTATTTAAATTGGATAGTCAAAGGCCCATAATTCATCTTGTGATCCTCTCAGCTGAAGAAATTTAAAATGTGTTAAGTTCTTCCTAACTAATTCAAAATTCATTTATTTAATGCTTTGATGTAGTTATATGTTTTATTTTCTTCTTACACTATGCAAATTTACAAATTATAACCCATAGTTATCACCTCATTTATCCTTTATCCTCTATAGAGTTCTATCGATTAGTCAGTGCTTCCATTTGTTTTCAGAAGTTTGATTTCATAACCCTAAGTGTCCCTTCCCTTCCTTGCTAGAAACATTATAAAAAACCTCCCAAAATAATAAAACCTGGCCATGGATTTTCAAAGAAATACCAACTGACAGGAGAGATCCCTCTTTGAGCTGAGGAGGCTAGTACCCAACTATAAATTTGGTTTGTAGGTTACCTATGTTTTTTTTTTATCAACCAAACAAATTTACAAAGTGCGAACATTCTGGCGTCATTGTCAGGGATTGAAAGTGAAATATTCCCTGGGAAAGAATGACTTAAAGATTCATATTTGATTCCTAAGGGTGATAGTCAATTAAACACCTTATTTGCTGAGACTAAATCTACCTTGACGACTCCATTATAAATATACCAGTAACATAAAGTAGTTTGAGATAGAAATCCTGGATCCCAAGAGAATTCATACCAAGAGAAATCCACACCCAGAAGAAGTAATCATGTGTCCGACCTTGAGAGGATCATACAAAAAAGAAAAGAAAGGACAATAAGACTAGTTTTGTGTCTAGACAGATATCTATCCTTTCACAAATATGGAGTGACAAGCCTTCAATATCTTGATTTTGATTTGAAATTTGATCAAACTTTGTTTATAACTAAATCTGAGTCTTGTTTGAACAAGATCATATTTGATGAGAAGAGGTTCCAATATTTAATTTTAGCTACCTCTACTAAACCTCTTGTGATTCCTACTCAAAACCAATGACCACTTCAAGTTCTTACTGCATCCATGGCAACTAGGTTTGTCCCTCTTGTTCTACCTACTCAACTACATGATTTTCCCTGAGAATATAATCAGAGGATTAAGTTGTATGATGCTGAAGGTGATGTGTCATCCCAAAAACATTTATACTGGTTCAATGATTTTGTGGATCTAGAAGAAGTATATTTTGAATATGAAAAAATGAGGTTGTTTTCACAAATTCTTGCAGGAGAAGTCAGAAAATGGTTTAGAGCTCTCCCAACAACTAGTATCGAAAATTTTGAAGGCTTTGAAACGTGTTTTCTTGCAAACTGGGGTGACAAGAAAAACCCCCTTTAGTTTCTAACCCAATATAACAACATGAGAAGGTCACCTGATGAAACAGTCCAAGAGGTTTTAGCTAGATTTATCAAAGTTTACTAATCAATTCCTACTGAAGTAAAACCTCCTCCTAGGTCTGCACAACTTAGATATGTTGATTCCTTTGAAAGTGATTTTTCTTTGTTGTTGAGGGAAACAAGTCTGATTCACTATATTATATGATGAGTGATGCAATAGAAGTTGAAGTAAATATAATGGCTTCATTAAAGATCAAATATAATTCTGACAGGGACATGAACAAGGTTCAAGATAAGGCACAACCTTCAACCTCATAGTCATCAGAAGAGAGGTTTGAACTAATGATGAAGACCATGGAGAAAATAATGGAGAGGATGTATTTAGATAATAAGCCTAACACCAAAGAAAATGTTGATGTTCCACTCAGAAACCAAAGGAGACGAGTAGTTCCACAAATCAGACAAAGAGATCAGACAAAGTAGGGTGATCAACAAATAAGACCTCCTTTTCAAAATAATTACGTAAATGAAAATTTTTCTGAAACTTTTGAAGACAACATGCATTTCTATGATGGTAATGAAATGAAGGTGTTTTTGACTAAAGAAGAACATGACCAGTTAATGGATGCAAATTAAATATTCATGCAGGAGAATGATGAAAGGTTTCTAGTGGAAAAGGAAGATTACCAGACATGGTTGTAGAATGCCATCATGCAATTCCATAAACAATATAATCTTGAAAACAAAAAGGTTCTTGCAAATAATCCAAAGGGAAATCTTACCAAAGAATATCAAAATAACACACCTTCTTCAAGTCAGCCTAAGAAGGATTTTTTTGCAAAGGATGTTGTGGAGAAAGGGAAGCAGAAGGAAGAACCCCAAAATAAAGGAGCACTAGTTAAAATCCGCTTCAATTTTTGGAAGCTCATTTCACATTCTTCTTTTCATTGAAACATCTTCCCCTTCCTTTGCAAGGAATTGATTGGGTGGGATATTCTCGAAAACCCTGTAATGAACCTTTTGTAGTAGCCCACTAGACCCATGAAGGATCTGAATTCTATCACATTCTTAAGTGTTTTCCACCCTCTAATGGCTTCTATCTTCTCAAGATACACTTCTATCCCATATTCAGATATGATATGCCCCAAATAGTGAATTATGTTTTGATAAAATGAGCACTTTCTCAATAAGGGATACAATTGATTCTCTATTATCACTTCACCATCCTCAAATGATGCGCATGATCTTCTTCTGACTTGGAAGATACAAGGATGTCATATAAGAAGACAATGAAAAACTTGTCCAAATATTCTCGGAAAACACCATTCATTAGGCACATGAAAACAACCGATGCATTTGATAACCACTGTGAAATCATAATGACCATACCTTGTCCTAAAGGCAGTCTTGTTGATGTCTTGCTCTTTAATCCTTACCCGATGGTATCTTGACATGATATTTATATTTGAAAATATCCTTTCATCCTTCAACTGATCAAAGAGATAATCAATCCTTGGTAGAGGATGCTTGATCTTTATAGTCACTTTGTTCAACTATCTGAAATCGATGCACAATCTCAACGTCCCATCTTTCTTCTTCACGAACAAGACTAGGGAACCCCAAGGTGACACATTTGGGTGTATATACCCCTTATTGAAAAGTTCTTCAAGCTACATTTGCAAATCCTTTAGTTCTAGTCTACTCATTTTGTAATGTGTTTTTGATACTAGAGTTGCTGCAGGCATTAAATTTATAGAGAAATCAATATCTCTCATGGCATTAAATTTACAGCTAAATCAGGATGACATGACCCTCCATACTTGGCTCCTTATCCTTAGATGCTTCCTCCATATGGGCTACAAATATTTGACAACCCTTCCTATAACACTTTTTCAACTGCATTGGTGAAATTTCTTTGATAGTCATTGCCCTAGTAATTCCCTGCACTTTCCTTAGGTTACCTTCCTCATAGAAGCAAGTGAATTCCTTGTTATGATAGTCTAATATGGAATGATGTTGTTCTAACCAATATATACCAATTAGGAAGTCATAAGAAACTAAAAGAAAGATTTTCAAATCTTCCCTTGTGATCAGCCCATTCATGTCCATAAGACATGACTTAATCATCTCATTAACGTTCCTTTTGGCTCCAGTAGCCAGCTGCACCAACCAATATTTTCCATGCTTGTTTCTTGGCAAATGAAAAATTTCCACCATCTTAGGATCTATATAACTATGACTAGCTCCTAAATCAATTAAAATCGTTATGGTTTAGTTGTGGATCATACCTTCCACTTCAATCATATGCGACTAATACTTTTCTTGCTTGTTTTCTAGGGCTGCATAGATCCTAAGTACACTCCTGCCCATGTCCTCCACTGTTTCATCTTGTTGAACATTGTGAAAAACTCTCACTTTGTCACTTATGTGAGGACAATATCTAAACATATGATATCCTTTACAACCCCAAC
Organism: Picea sitchensis; assembly: GCA_010110895.2. Lineage (NCBI taxonomy): Eukaryota > Viridiplantae > Streptophyta > Pinopsida > Pinales > Pinaceae > Picea > Picea sitchensis. Next base: position 30,380 of record SNQJ01S0007571.1, read on the forward strand.
ATTGAATAGGTGGTTTTCTTGGCCTTTGACCACCTCTCTTAATATTTCTGGGTTCTCTAGAAGTTGGTTGTCCCTAAGTATTATTTCTGAAGAATGGTGGCTTAGCTCCCTTCTTCCTCTGATCCATATTGAATTTCTTCTTGTCTTCCCAAGCTTTCTGGAAAGTTAGCCTTGTTTTTTGCTGATCATATAGGCACTTATCTCACCTTATGGTCTACTCTAATGTTTTGGGATCATCATATTTTATTTTTTCACTGATGGATGATGGAAAACCACTCAAGTACCTATGAATATTAACTATCTCATCCTTGATTAAAGAGACATACTTCAACAATTCTAAAAACCTTCTTTCATATTCATCTATTTTCATACTCCCAATCTTGAGTTCAAAGAACTCTTTCATTTTCTTTTCATAGTATCTCTTAGTCAAGTATTTCTTTTCAAAATAATCTTAAATTCCCTCCAAGTAACATTTTTCTATTTAATGTGTTTCACCTGCACAAGACGATCCCAGCACATGGATGCCTTTCTTTTGCATTGGTAGATGGAAATTCCTCCTTCTGCATGAGAAGAATAATTATGCAATTGAAAATACTTTCTCATGCCCAACAACCATGTTTCTGCATCTTCATCCTTCTTGTGCTCACCATCGAATGTAGAAGGTTTGATTTTGTTCATTTCCCCTCGTAACTCATCCACCCCAGACCTCTTATTCTTCCTCACATGGGATGGAATTGAGATGTTGTGCACTCTCATATTGGAATGCCTCGGGTAGTGACAAAGATGTCTGCTAACACTTCTTCCTCTTTTTTCCTCATCAAGGGTCTCGTGATCCTCTGATTTGTTGGAGCCACTCTCATTATCGAATTTATTTTCTACTCTTTCTAGGCTCTGCAACAAATTCATGTTGAAGTCTCCCCATTTCTCCCTAGCTCTCATAAGATTTTTGTTATCTGCTTGGTGAATTTGGACCTCTTTTTTCAACTTTTTAATGATTTTCATCATGCCCACATATTTATTTATTTCTTATCCATGCCAAATGGAGTTTTTTCTTTCAAATCTCAAATGGACATCCATTCCTCTAACTTCATTCTCCAAATTATAAGCATCATGTGCCTCCTTCATCTCTATGCATTTTGGAACAATTTGGTTTGGTTCTGTCAATTGTTAACTCTACAAAATGTCCAGTCAACCGAATTTTTGTCTGGCTATTAGGCTTAATAAATTTTCATAATAAAAAAAACAAATATGGTTCAAAAAAATAATATCTGACAACATTTTCAGTGTGTCTTGATCGATCAAGAACCTCTCAGACTTCTATCTCTAAGCCCAACTCTGTTCTGCAATATATTTCGGCTATTATACCCTTTTCTTTAGCCCTTGGTTGGCATGTGACCGTAGTTGTGAACCGATGCTAATGATTTGGGAACTTATACAGAGCCTTGAAACTTCAAACTCCGAGGATTCAGAGGTTTCCCTTTTTTTCACGTGTCCCAAACATCAAACAGAACAAAAAACTGTCAAATGCACAAAGAAATGTGAATATACAGTCCACATTTTTTTCTTAGACCTATAGCGGACTAGAGCTTCGAGACTCCATCTTCGACGGTTTCCAAATAACTTCCCAACAAACCTCTCGGATTGTTGAATTGGCGAACTCGCGAAGTAGGGTGGATCAATGGTCCACATCTTCCCATCATCCAATGACTGATACTCCCTATGGAACTCCTGGCTTGAAGGCTTCGGTACTTCATAGGATTCCATCTTTGCACATCCCAAACTCCTAAATAAAAAATCTTTGAATACTTCCAAGTCACCCCCAGTGACGTCATTACGTCACATTACTTCGATGGTATAAAACTTTGGAGATTTCTTTCTTCCATTCCAACATGAACCATTTCTTCCAGAGTATTAAGTCTCTGGACTTCATGATCTGGCGCTATGCATCCACTACGACCATCAGGAGGGGCCACCAAACATGCTCGAGAGGAGGGCCACATGGAGAAATATTAGAAGAGGACATGTGGCCATATCAGACAGGTTGCACGTGTCACACTCTAACTAGCATTTAAATCATCCAAATGTTCTTAACTCACTGACATGTGGAACACATTTCATGTGTCCACGTCATTTCAAGTGATGTCAACAAACCATGTCACTTTGGGACTTTGGACCTCCATGGTTTTTATACTTCCACACCCCAATTCTCCTAAACGTCAAAGTCTTGAACTTTCTTACCTTCTGGGGTCCATATAGTACAAATGTCAACATCAAGGCAGTGGCACGTGGCACGTCTAGGAAGGGTCCACATTGCTATTAGTGATGTCATCCTTCCATGCCACTTATTCTCTTTTTCTTCAGGACTTTAGGCTCTGGCAGTTTACGCATCAACACACTCCAACTTTTTTGAAAACTGAACTCCCGAATCAAGTTGATCCATCCTTGATCAAATCCAACAGTGAACACTTCTCCCCCTGGATCTACGGTGTAGATTATCTTTGGTACTTCAGAAATTCAAACTTTGGAACCTCTTTCTCTTATAACCCATATCTTTTGTCGATGTTGTGAGGTTAGAATGACTTGGAGGTTAAAATTCATGCACTTTTCTCCATATCTGACAGTTTTGAAGGATCCTCCTTCTCCCAAACAGATCCTATGGCCCAATCACCATGAATGGTGTGGTTTCTTTCTCTGTGGCCATTTATTAAACCATTATACCTCCTTTATTTCCAAACACAGTCCAAGTGTTCTCTCAAAAACCTTTTGGAACTCTGCACATCAAAATTCTTTAGACTTTTTACTCTGAATTCCTCATTCGTGGCCCATCCAGGTTTCGTGTAGAAACCATGTGTTCTAAACTTGAAGTTTTTCCATTTCGACAACAACACTTTTTCGAACATTTTACTTCAACTTCCACTAACATGGCCCATCCTGGATCAATGCTGAAACCATGGCTCTGATACCATTTTGTCACATCCCCAACCACCAACAAGCCAAGAAACATCACTTCTTGGATGTTTCTTGTTGCTCTGATACCAATTCGTGACATCCCCAGCCTTAAACCAATAGGCCATGCCATGCCACCAAATAAATTTCATGCTTTGATACTGTATATATTTTTATATGTATCCATCTAATTCAAATTAAATGGCTATAACATTTTGTTCATGCCACTATTCATGCAGAAATAATATTAAAATATACAAGCATTATAGATAGACAATTATAACAATATTATAACTTGATTTCAAGATACACATCATACAAATAATGCATATTTGGTACTTATATTTTAATATATGACCACCAACTACATGAATACCTTCCATGAACCTCCCAGCCTTAGACCATGCTGCTCATCATGCTCAACAGTGGGTCTCCCCCGAGCTGGGACTAAACTCCATTGGGCAAGGGATTCCTACGCTTGCCAAGGAAAACAAGAAAGTCACACATATCAACAGGAAGGATTTTCTCCCAAGATCCATCTCACACTAACAACCTAGAGCCTGTCATTCCCCACATTCCTATCCCACCCCAGGAAGTGTTCCCCTTCTCTGCTCAACAGTCCTTCGACTGCCCCATTTCCCTTTTAGAGATTCAACAACAGGTCAGACAGGAATTCTTAGAGAACTATATCTGTCATTGGGCTCCCTATAGGAAAACCGCTTCCTCAAAAACCTCTATCACCTAGAGAAAGTTTCTTATAGTCTTGACAACCTACTTATTCAGTCCACGGGCCTGATAGCTCGCCTCTTCACACCCACAGGAATGACAACCTACTTCTTCAATCCTTCTCCTAAGTAAATTCAAGTAAGGGTGATGAAAAACAAAAATATTGGTATGGAACAAATGATGGAAGCAAGCCATGCTCAGTCAGGGAACTACGTTGGAAACAACTACAAAATTGTTAAGTCATTATACATGCTCAGGAAAATTACAGGTGCATTTTGCTTCATAGGAAAAGTATAGAGTATCTCAATGGGCCTGTAGGTTCCATAGTTGCATGAATGATGAAAAGGTCGACGATGAAGCAATGGATCAATGCGTGAATCCCTGGGTGAATGCAATCTTGCGAGAATTATGAGGGTCGTGAGAAGGGTGAGGGACACGAGAAGGGTGAACGGGAGAATGATGAGTAAACCCCCAACAAGTTGGCTTTCCCAACTATAATATGCATGCACCCAGGTTGGAAAATGTCTTCCTGAAGCTACCTGAGCTCCACTTAACATTTGTCCCCTTTCCCTAGAAACTTAGGACAACACATATTATGTCAACCTTAGCCTTTGGGAAATAATAATATAATATTATCCCTTTAGAGGTAATACCTCTAGCTTATCCCCTATTCCTAGACACTTATCCCCTTTCCTTACCCTGCCTAGTGGAGATTAGTCCCCCATAACTCTTTCTTTGTGGTCGGTCTACACACATTAGTGTAATTTTATTAATGATGTGTGTATTTACACATACAAAAATCAAGCTCATTAACCTTAAGAATCTAGGATCTTCAGCCTAATAAACATTTAAGTCTTCCAGGTTATAACACTTGGCTCACCAACCTATAAACATAATTACAATTCAACAGGGTTTTGGCCTTGGGGTGTGTTGACGGGGCTTAAATCCCTTGATTCAACAACAGAAATGAAACCTGCCACCGAGGCCCAATTAGACTTTGTAGCGCTTGAGATGGAATGGTTCTCTAGATCTTGCGATCTGACCAATTTATCGATGGGATTTGTGTTTTCTTGTGAAGGCTCTCCCTTCAGTTAGGACTTTTCTTTCCTATATTTTCTCTTGGGTGGGACTAGTTTGAGAGATGCAAGCCAGTATAAACCAACTTGACATAGTAACCAGATTGCGTTTTAACTACTGGGAAGAGGCTGAGCTTGGGATAACCCGCTGCTCAAACATGAAAATAATGATTCTATGCCAAAGGGGCTATTACGAATACATTAACCAAATGAGAATCCAATTACTATCTAAGAAAAATAATTAACAAAAATAAAACACATATGTAATCAAGATCACAGTAAGAAAAATAATTTATTTACTGTAACATTCATAACATAACAACACAACGATTTATCTTCATAATTAAAGCAAAGAACATCAAAACATTGCACCAGATAACTTAACAACATAATCAATTTCTCTTACTCATTTACTGCATCATTCATGGAACATGATAGGAAGTAGTTCTTCTCCATGTCCAATCATACACATCTAATGAAAATAGCTTGTCTTTGGTCCAGAGGGACTTATCAATTCATAGTAGTCTCAAAATAATTCTTAACAACCAAAAGAAATAGTTCTTACAACAAATATCAACCTCTTGTTCATCAGTCGATGTATCTATTTATAATATAAATCTTAACTATAATTAACGGCTAAATATAGTTTGAGCCAAACAAAAATTGCCACATGGCATAGACATCGAATAGTTTCTTTATCAATCCACCCGAGATACTTCTTGAAAAAGGTGGCTTTTCTCATATTTAGACGAGCTGATAAATATTTATTCACACACATTGGCCCATAGGAATCTGTGCTGCTCCATCGGGGTGACATATACTCCTCTGATATCCATTGCATGCACTTGGTACTTTGCTAGGCTGAATTTCAATTGCTAAAGCATCGTTCGATCTTTGATCGGATCTTCTACAAATTGTTGCAATTTCCCTGGCCTTTCATATGTTACCTTTGCACAGTCATTGGTCCATAGCAAGTCCTGTTCAACATACAACTTGACCACCTCTCTCAGGTCGATAAATTTTTTGCGGGTGTCGAATTCGGAGAGTCCAAAATACTTAATTACTTTATTGATTTTATCCTAGTGTTTCTGGCATCTAGTCCATTGTTCTTGGATTTCTCTATGTGGGTTCTGATTCATTTTAGCCCAGTATTCGACCAATCACTTCATGCGATTGAGACTACTTTTACCCACTAGCCGAATGCCATTTTCTTCCTTCTCTCAACCTTGTTGGATTGCCTCAATGTACTCAATCCTTTCTACCACCTGTTGCGCTCTCTCATACCATCGCTCCATTTTTTTACATGTCGCAAGTGCCATGAGAGTATCTTCCTAGAATTTGTCTATATTTGAGATAAACAGGTGCCTTTCCTTATTGAACTCTTCATAAACTCTATCGAAATAATCCTTTAGGTACACAACGGTTCGCGTGGAGCCTTTGTAGTATTTGACCAGATGTCACAAGTGTTCGATCTCCTTCCAGGTGGCGACTAGTTCCCTTTCATCCCTCCTGACTCTATCCTAGGCGGCATCAGAGAGGGATTTTCCCATGCCGATTAGTTTAGATGCGTGAGCGTCTGCTGTGTTGATTAAGTTTTCCTCTATGGTAACTACGATGGAGTGATCCAAGCTGATATTTATCTTCTTCACAATCCTTTGAATGATGTCATTTCTCTTTTGATCATAGGATATCACATAGATGTCCACCACCTCATCTATTGGATCCGGTATCAGCTAATCACCCCATGTGAGGCTATGTCTCAGGCTCCCCTTAGTGTATATTTGTTCAAGTGTTGGCCCTTGAACTTCCTCGCTTTGCCTTGTAGATCCAATCTCTACTTGTCACTCATTGAGGATTCGAATATTGGGTGGAATAGATGCATCGAGTATAGATTCATTACTTACTTGCTCGTCAGCCATAGGACTATCATTTTCCTTTCATGGAGGCCCGTCACCCAGACCTGCTTTCGTCTGTTGTTGGTCAGAATCTCTTGTATCGAGGCCACTTTCATCTCCTGTTTATTTTTTAGAGACCTCCTTGTCTTGAACCTCTAGCTTAGGCGAAGAGGTTTTCTCGGGATCTTCTTCCTCTTGAACACACACGGGGGAGCCAAGAGAAGAATTTGAACTCTCATCGTCACTTTATATATGTATAAGTTTTCTCAAGGGATTGGGAGTTTTTGTCTCTATAGACACCCAACCTCTCTCTAGTTGAGTTGTCCTTCCTTCCGAGGGATTGATCAATGATTTAGTGGATTCAGGATTGCCTAAGACATTGGCATTGTTGGGGACTGTGGAACCAGGATCGCTTGACTTTGTCGGGATGCTTTGGATGGTAGATGAAATTGTAGGTCTTATGAAAAGGTACAGGTCATCCTACATCATTTTCATCAACAACTGGGTTTGCTGATATAACAACATACCCCTTTATTGTGCAGATTGATCTTCAAGGAGATTCCTAATTGGTATCGGGGATCCATGATAAACCATCACTACCTCGATGTCTTCCCGGGGATTGCCTATTTCCTCGTTGGATTCAAATGTTGTAGTTCTTTCCTGAGCCCAAATAAATTCTTGAGTTGTCTTCTCCAAAGATGTTTGTTGTTCTTCCAAACTCATATCTTTGAATCTGGTGGTTCGGGGATCAAACCTTCTTGACACCAGTTCATTCTAGTCTTGAGCGTTCTTAGTGAAAATTTCATCTTTGAACTGGTCATGGGCATAATACCAACAAGATGATACCTTTGATGCGTGTTGTAGGACCAGGCCCTTGGGATCATGTTTATGGAACCGACCATTTTGGAACCAAAATTCTAATTGCCTAGACCAAGTTTCTTAGCATGAGTGATGTCTTTAACCATATAGAAGCCAATATAAAACCCAAACGGTATGAAGTCTCGCTTATTATATTTTACTAGAGTTGCATTGTATCCTTGCAAGATGGTCTGATAAAAAATCTCCCCTAACACTAGCCATTCAAGAACATAAACGGGTAATAAGTGAGGTGTCCCTGTGATGACGAAAACCCTAATGTAGGTTTCTCGCTCATCTAAATACCACTGGCCAACTTTGGCTACGACCTTCTTTTCTTCATCTGACATCCTAGGGAATTCATTCCTGAATAGAAAGAAATAGATACACACAATAAACTGATCGTAGATAATAGTATAGGACTTCTTGTACCTATTTTCCCTTAAGATGTTGAAATATACTTGGACAGAGAGCTTTGAAGAGTGCCAATTCAGGTTCATCCTAGCGAAAGCATTCCTGGTGTAGACGATGTCTAGAAAATATGAAGCCATGTAGAAAGTGAGAGTATCTCCTTCCTTTGGAACTTGATCTTGCCTTATGCAGGTGCTCAACTGTTTGAAGATGATGGTGCCTCAATTGAAACCTGTTCCTAAAATGGTGACTGTAAAATCCAGAGGCATCCAAGCCTCTAAGAACAAGGAGAAATATTTCTCATCATGCAACCTGCAGAGTAGAGCCATAAGATATATGTATGGTTCTGTAAGATTGACTGTCGGGTACCAGTCAACAGTCTGATTCATGAATTTTTTGTCTTATCTCCACCATGATGCCATGATTTTGCTGGTATCGTGTGTTGGGCTACAAAAAATGTATAAATATCTTCCTTTTTCCCACAGTTCATGATATGATTTTGATTGATTCTTTATATAGTTAGGGATAGATAGGAAAGAATATGATTAATATGTCTCTTAGGGTTGTTATTAAAGTTTTATTAAATAGATTCTAATCTACGATTGGAATGGTTTGATTTTTTTGTAGAATTGGATAAATAACTGTCAAAGATAACCAAAGGGATTTTGGCTATGCACAAGCTAGTGAAGGTTGAAGACTTCTTAGCCGCAAAGCAGTTTTGAAAATAATGCATTGTCTATATTGTAATTTTATAATAGTAAAGCAATCCTAAGGATCTATCGATCCTTAGGACAACTTGATTTACCCAAACTATTGTAATATATAAGAGGGTAATAGATCCAGAAAAAGAGAGAAAAAAAAACACATTCAAGTATTTAGATTCAGAATTGCTTTGCATAAGCAGTTTTTGTAAATGTTTTACTAGCCATGGAATCAATGAAAGTTTTGAGTGTTTCTATCATTTCTATTCCCTGGGTTTCTCGTAGAAGAACTTTTGAAGACCGATGCCCTAGTTTGAAGGAGCTACTATCGCGTTCTATAATTGTATCAGTTCGAAGTTTGATTTCTATTTTGTGATTCAGATCTCTTTTACAATAGCCAAGGATAAATGCATAAGTGTGTTAATGATTTTATGATTGTTTGCATATAAAAGATAGACATTTCTATTAGTTATTAATGCTTGTCATTATGATTTCCATTTTTGAAGTTATTGCTTGACAGTTCCTCACATTTTCATCTGCGTTGTTCCTTTTCCTTAGATTTATGATTGTTGTTCCTTTCGGTTAAAGTTACAATAGTTATTCCTTTCGGTTAAAGTTACAATAGTTTTTCCTTTTGGTTAAAGTTACATTAGTTGTCCTTTCTGATTAGATTACAATTATTGTTTCTTTCTATAGTTAGATTAATTTGTTATTTCCTTTCCAGTAATCAGAATTCGTAATTGATAGTTAATTTTGCAAATCCCTACTTAGATTCAATTACTGCTTTTTAGTTAAGTGAATTCAATATATTAATTAGTTTTTTTCCATTTTACAACATCTTAGTAATCAGATCTATATTCCATTAGTTCTTAGAATCTTTGGTGAACGGTTGAGGAACTTGCTTGTTGATGAACTCAAATTTGGTTTAGCTACACGATTTTAGGCTACCTGCATAGACTTTACTGATTTTCTTAAGATAAAAGATGAATCTTCGGGTTGATAAATTACTGTTAAACTAAGGTTGTTTTTAGGAAATCTTTAGACACCAACATTTTGGTGTCATTGTTGAGGAGAATGTCAAAGGTAGCATAGGTTTTGTCTCTGGAGGACCAGGTATTGAAGACGGAAGGTAAGAACCTATGCAGGTAATAAGTAAAATGCTTATGCCAACGCTTACCTCCAGTTGACACTTAAGAGGCTTCATAGGTGCTTTCTTTTGTTGTTGTGTGAAGTGTGTGTGACTAGAAAGAAGGATCTTGAAAAACCAAAACCCCCACAAAAAATTACCAAAACCCAGGGTTCAGGGATTCCATGAAGAAGCACTTTCATAGAAGAAATCATCAAGAAGGGTGAATCTCAAGCTTCGGTTGGACCTAGGAAAGGACCCACCCGAATCCCTCATGCAGTAGTTTCACCAACTACGGCCCACACTGAGATTCATAACAAAACTGAAGGGACTGAGCAGAGCTTTCAGAATGCAGAACTCCCACCACTCAACCCCTTAGAAGAGGGAATCTCTAATAATCTAGAGGAGGGAATAGGAGAAAGTAGCAGGGTTTCCAAGGCATACCCACCATCACCACCTGACCCTAAGTCTCCTGCAAAAGAAGAAGGCATATCCTAAGTCCCAGATAAAGGGAGTGCAATCAAATTCCTTGGAAGACCAAATAGTCAACAATTTCAAATAGAATACCCGGATAAAGAACCTCCTAAAAATGCTTGGCACATTTTCGATCAAATGGAACAACCAAATCAACAACCATATACCTCCACGCCAGAGTATCCAATAGTTGATCCAATTGCCAATACCCCGATGAAAGAAATCCCCTTATAAAACCTACCAACCTTCCATGGACTGATTTTAGAAGACCCAGATGCATTCCTATTTGAATTTGATGTCCTATGTAGAGGGTATGATTACACCTTTGAACCCCAAATATTAAAACTATTCCCCTCTACCTTGAAGGGAGCATCCCTACGCTGGTTCATGGGATTGGGAGGTGGAATCATTAGTTCATGGGACCAGATGAAACAAACCTTCTTGTTAAAATATTAGGATTATTGTAGAACCAGAGACCTAAAAGATGAAATATTTCAAATGACTGCGAAAGAAAATGAATCATTAGAAGAATATGTCGAAATATTTTAGTATAATTTGCAAAGATCACCATATGGTACATTACTAGGTGAAGTAGTCAAAGCAACTCTGATCAAAGGCATGAGAGATGAATGGGTAGAAACATTGAATTTAATGGGGAAAGGAAACATTTATTAGGAAACTTATGAAGATATTGTTCTATTTCATATCAGGTGCTCACGAGGAAGTACACAGACCAGGTCAGGAATGCGGACGTCCCTCAAAAGAAATAACAATATCTCTAGCGAGGGTGTTACGCAAGCTAAAGTCGGTAATCTCCTAGAAAACTTTAAAACAGATATTTTGAGCACTCTGACTACACAATTGGATGTATTGCAGGCCAAACAAAAAAAGGTAGAGGCAGAGTAGACCTTAGCTATATTTTTCCACAGGTGCAGAAAGAAATATGGTCCAAGGGAATGCCCCTTGGATACAGTTCGGGTTCATGCTATTTGCGCCAAGGATCATGACACAGATGAATTCCCATCACTCCCTAGATTGAAATCTTTATTCAAAGAAGCAGAAGAGGAAACATAACCATTATATTTGATGGCTCAACGCCGTCAGTGGAAGTCCCAGCCTCAAAATACATTTCAGGACCCTTCCTCTTTCTTTTTTGGATAGTACAATCAATAGTAAACTCCTGGACAGTATAATCAACAGCAAAATTTTGGTAGCACATGGGAGGGTCAACCATTTACTAATCAGAACTAGAAGCCCCAATAGTACCCACCCACAATTCCTACCTGGCCAAACTAGCTTGCCACAAACCCCAACTGGAAAAATCAACCAACTACAAGTTCCAATTGGCCTAATTCGCAATACCCCACATCATCCTGGAAAAATTCGAATAATGCCTACCCTCCACAATGGCCTAACTCGACTGCCCAAAACCCAAATTGGAACAAGAACTGGTAGCGCCCCATAGGGATGAATAACCAACCTATGGGGATGACATCTCAAACCCAACCTCCATTACAAACTCCACTCCCATTGCCCCGATCACAATTTCGCCCTCAATTACTTGCCCAACCCCACCCAAATCCCAATAACAGACCAACTCATTTCGTCCAGATTATGGAAAGTGGAGAAGGGGAAATCAAACCAGTAGGGTGGAATGAACTTCGGTTAATATTAGGACACATCATCTCCCCTGAACAAAATGACATTTCCCAAGAACAGGGGAATGAAAAATAACCAGCAATAACACCCTCGACTATGGTAATAATAGAAGAAATCAGGCAAGGGAGGAACATAGTCGAATCATAAGACTCTGATAAGGATGCAATTCCCTCCCCTCCATTCCTCGAAAGACTGATGATAGAGAAACCCACCGTATATCCTGACTTCGACATTGTAGGGTAACTCAGGAATTTATACATCAAAATTACACTCCTACAAGCCCTGCAAGACATACCGATCTATACAAAGATAATCAAGGAGCTATGTGGGAGGAAGCCCGTCAAAAAAATAAAAAATTCATCATCAATAGTTCATGTAGTGCAAGCCTTATCTGATCTAATTTTGGGTAGAGAAACACCAGTTAACTATGCAGATCTGTGGAACCCCATAGTAACAGTTCAAATTCAGGGTTGTTCCTTTCCAAATACCTTAGTTGATTTGGGGGTGGCCATCAATATTCTAACTATGGAAACCTGCAATGCCCTGGGTCTTCACTCTTTTGACCCAACCCCGATTATGTTGCCATTGGCTGATCGATCAATGGTCAAACCACTTGGCATACTACATGATATAGCCATTTTAGTTGATTCTTGAGAATATACCACAAATTTTCTCATCATCAACCCAAGAAGTGGACTTGAAGGGAATCCATTGATATTGGGAAGACCATGGCTTGCAACAACTGATGCGTACATAGGTTGTCGATCGGGTATAATGGTGATTGATAGAGAAGGGGTTACAAGGAATCTCATCTTATATCCTCCATCCAAACCTAGTCCAATGATCGTACACCCACAATTTCCACCACCACGATATCCTGAGAAGGATTTGCGTGCCCCACTCACGATGGAAGAAGACCTCAAGCACAAGAATCAACTAGAGGATGATGTAATCAGTGGGTTTATTAACAACCCAACCGCTGTAAGTAACCCAACATGCTAGATGCTCCAATCTATTCTAGACTGTGAAGCACAAGGAGACCCACTGGAAGATTTAATGGAACAACAAATTCTAACTACCATTGTTCACAACAAAAAATCCGTTGAGATCGCACCAGGGAAGTATTTGAACATTAATTCCAACCTAGAAGAGCAACAAAAACAAAAGCTAATCCAAACTCTCTCTAAATACCAGTAAGCTTTTGCCTGGGAGTACTCTGATATGAAAGGTATTGATCCACAACTCTGCACACACCACATTTATATTGAGAAAGAAGTTTGACCTATCTGAAAACTGCAAAGAAGACTAAACCTCCACCTCAGAGATATTGTTAAAGAAGATCCACAAAATCTTTTTGATGTAGATTTTATATACCCTATCTCAGATAGTCGATGGGTTTCCCCATTAGTTATCATCCTAAAGAAAAATGGGAAGTGGCAAATCTACGTTGATTACAGGGAACTAAACAAAGCTACTCAAAAAGATCATTTTCCATTACCTTTCATCGATAAAGTCTTGGATACCTTGGCAAGGAAGAATTTTTTTTCTTTCCTAGATAGTTTCAGCGGCTACAATCAGATCCAGATTACCCTAGAAGATCAGGATAAAACGACAGTCACATGTCCCTGGGGTACCTTTGCCTACAAAGTATTGCCCTTCAGAATTTGTAATGCTCCAGCTACATTCCAAAGGGCCATTCTGAGCATATTCAATGATCTAATTAGTGAAGGGCTTGAAGTCTACATCGATGATTTCACCCCGTATGACGATGATTTCGATCAAGCCTTGAATAATCTGGAGAAGGTATTGCAACGGTGCATTGCTACCAAGTTATGTTTAAGCCATGAAAAATTTCACATGATGATGACAAAAGGTGTGGTGTTATGGAATTACATTTCTGCAGATGGAATTAGAGTAGACCCAACAAAAATTGAGGTAATTCTTAATCTACGTAATCCACACACACAAACTGAGGTACGTAGTTTCCTTGGTGCTTCAGGATACTATCGCAGATTTATGCCAAATTTTTCAAAAACTGCTACGCCTTTACATGCTTTGACAGGTAATGTAGAATTTCAATGGTCTGAAAAATGAGATGTGGCTTTTGCAGGACTCGAGAAACTGATCTCAACAACACCATTGTTGAGAGGACCTAATTGGAAAATACCATTTCAAATTTCCATCGACACCTCAGACATTTCCATAGGCGTTGTTCTGGGACAGGAAGAAGAAAAGAAACCCTATGCTATTTATTTCATTAGCAAGAATCTAAATCTAGCCAAACTTAATTATACAGTAACAGAGAAAGAGTTCTTAGTTGTTATACATGCCATCAATAAAAAAATTCATTATATAACAAGCTATCCAGTTATCCTGTATATTGATCATTCTTCCATTAGATATCTAGCTAATAAACCAATTGCTAATGGACGGGTCACTCGATGGTTATTATTATTGCAGGAATTTGATATAACCATCAAAGTTTGACCTGGGAGAGAAAATCTTGTCCCAGACTTCATGTCCTGCATCCCAAAAACATATGGCTCATTAACAATTGAGGATCAATTCCCGGATGAGCATCTGTTTGCTGTCGACACAAAACCACCTTGGTACACTGATGTAGCAAACTATCTAGCAGTAGGAAGATTACCAACACGTTTATAATCAAAGGAAAGATGGCTGATCGTCCAGCAGAGCGAAGGATTCACTTGGATCAGTGGATATCTTTTCCACACAGGAGTTGATCTCCAGTTACGATGATGTGTACGAGAGGGAAAAATCTATGACATACTAAAAGAAGGACATGACGAACCATGTGGGGGGAATTTTGCAAATTGCAGGACTAGACACAAAATCTTACAGATGGGCTATTATTGGCCCTCAATATTCAGAGATGCCAAGAAATATGTCTAGACATGCAATAGCTGTTAGCAGATGGGGAAACCAGGTCAGGCTGATGAAATTCCCTTGAAAACACAACTAGTCATAGAACCATTTGAAAGATGGGCACTAGACTTCGACGACCCCTTCAATCCAAAGTCAAATCAAAAGGCCTATATTCTTGTTACAACGGATGACATGACCAAATGGGTAGAGGCGGAAGCCTTACCAAATGCAACAGAAGAAGTAGTCATCAAATTCCTTTTCAAATTGTTTGTACGGTATGGACTACCCAGAGAAATAATTACTGATGGAGGGTCACAATTTACAGGCCATAGAATCACTTCCACCCTGGATAGCTATCACATTAAGCACAAACTTACTTCTCCATACCACCCACAAGAAAACGGGCAAGTAGAAAGCACCAATAAGGTCCTAGACACAATTTTGATGAAGACTGTCTCAACAAACTGACATAATTGGGCTACTGATCTCCCAAATGCCTTATGGGATTATCATACAACCTGGCATAACACCACTGGCTACTCTCCTTACCATCTAGTCTATGGTAAAGAACCCATCTTCCCAATAGAATTCGAGATCAAGACCATAAGAATGGCCCAGGAAATTGGACTAAATCTTACAGAAGCACATAAACGACGCCTTCAACAACTCAACGAATTGGATGAAGCATGCTTGTCTACTGTGATGAACACAATTGTTGTCCAGCACCAAAGAAAAACCTAGCATGACAAGCATATCAAGAAGAAATCATTAGAGAAAGGTGATTGGGTGCTCCTCTATGATTCCATATTTTAGGACTTTCCTGGGAAATTATAGACATGATGGTTAGGGCCGTATGAAATTAATGAAGTCCATGATAATGGCACGGTTACCTTGAGCACCATCGATGGGTCTGGATCACCCTTTTTGTTCAATGGACACTGACTGTGACTTTACCACCAGCCACCTTCAAAAGACTCTTTCTATCAAGAAGTAAGTAAAGACCCTACGATGCATCTTTTGGCTGGCTGGGAAGGTAACCTAGCCACCCCAACTCCATAAACAATGTATTTTGTTTATACTGTACATATTGTATATAGTTTTCCAACTGAGTGGTTAGTTTTTTTCTTTGTTTTATAAAAATTCATCTAGGAAACAAGAATTAGGACAGATAACTACAATTAGTACCTTCTTATGTTCCATACTCCCATTTTGTTTTATCACACAGACTCTTTCTTTTACATGTTCATGATGATGTTGTTCCTTTCTCATGCGCCTGCTATTAATTTTTGAAATGGAACAATTGTTGTTCCCTTTCTTGCATGCTTGCTATTTCCTTTTGAATGGAACAACTATTGTTCCTTTTCATGCAACTGTTATTCCTTTCTTGTGCGCCTGCTATTCCTTTTTGAACGAAACAATTGTTGTTCCTTTTCGTGCACCTGTTGTTCCTTTTCGCGTACCTGTTGTCCCTTTTTGAATGTAACAACTGTTGTTCCCTTTCTCGCACGCCTGTTGTTTCCTTTTGAATAGAACAACTGCTATTCCTTTTAGCGCAACTGTTGTTCCTTTCTCATGCACCTATTGTTCCTTTTTGAATGGAACAACAGTTGTTTCCTTTTCACGCACCTGCTGTTCCTTTTTTTCTTTGCAACAAAACAACTGTTGTTCCTTTTCACATGATTGTCGTTCCCTTTTTTACCATTCAAATGCTAGCCATTCCTCTGTAAGTGAAGCTTTCATCAAATAATTTTCACCAGCATTGTTTCTATTCGTCATTACAATGATCTATCATTATTTTGTGGATGGTCCCTCACACCTTATCAAAAAAAATAAATCGTGGAATAATCTCTCTGAAATATCTTAAACCTTGTTCATAATCAATCCCCACCATAAGTTGTTTCTTTCCCTTATATATACAAATATACCTGCATGATATCTTGCCTCTATATTATAAGGAGTCTTCAGTACACTTTTACTTGGCATCTTTACACTTCCTTATACCATCCCTTACTCTTAAGGAGTATATGAGCCTCCCTTAAAAAAAATAAAAATAAAAAAATANNNATATATATATATATATATAATAAAATTTTCCCATAAAGAACGGGGGGTCTCATCATGAGCCAACCTACCACGATCATAGGGTACTAATGTAAGTGACATTCCCACTATGGCTACCACACCAGGGTAATGGCCTTTGACATTTTCTTTTGCCAAAGGACAAGAGGTCTCATCACGAGCTAGCTTGTTCACTTAAGTTACAATCTAGTGAGTGACATTATCATCATCTGGCCACCAAACTAGGATAATAGTATTCTTGGGAAAAGACAATTCAAATATTTATTAAGAAAATATACAAATAAATAAGGATACATAATACAAACCTTTTTCATAAAGAACAAGGGGTCTCATCATGATCCAACCTACCACGATCATAGGATACTAATGTAAGTGACATTCCCACTATGGCTACAACACCAGGGCAATGGCCTTTGGCATTTTATTTTATCAAAGGACAAGAGGTCTCATCACGAGTTGACTTGTTCACTTAAGTTACAATCTAGTGAGTGGAATTATCATCATCTGGCTACCAAACCAGGGTAATGGTCTTTTTGGAAAAAAGATGATTCGCATGTGTATTAAGGATAAAGTCTCATATAAGGGTTAAAAGGAAACCCTACCAAGGCTATGGACACTTGCCAGCAGTAGCGGCTCTACCTATGGTATGGAAGATTATCTCAAAATACCAAGTTTCTTCGTGTCTCCAGATCTCCTTTACTCAAATAACGAGGCTATCATATCAGTTATACTCAATCACCTAGAAAAGTAACAATATAATGTATCGTGGACTATTAAAAAAATTAAAATGAACAGATTTAATTTATTTTTGATTGATTTCTCCAGAAATCATTTTTTTTCACATAGGTGTAATAACTTTACAAATTCCACACATCAAACGACTATCATTTAAATGATTTTTTGGTGGCATGTGTCTTTTTGAAAATTATATATGATTGGCCCCTATTGGCGGCGACAATGCAATCATTACCTCTCACCCGAAAATAACTACACTCATTGCTTTCGCCTACACTGACGGTCAAGGATAACCTCTACATTAATGAATGGGATGCTCGCCACACTTCATGACTAGCTATAATGATTGCAATAAATATAAAACCCATGTCTTTATACATTTTTTATTACTGATATTTTCCATTTTTGGCATCTGCTTCTCCAAAGTTGGTCTAGCCAAATTTGTAAACAGGAACGATAGTCGCTCTTTCTTTCTCACAGAAATATGAGTGGAAAAAGTGTGCGTAGAGAGATGAAATTACTCCAAGTTACAAAATAGGAAAGAGAAATCCTACATTGCCTAGGGTGGACTGAGTACTTCAGCCGCTTCCAAGGTTCTAACACAAACATCAAGCTCGAATTCTTTCAAAACCTGCAAGGAGAAATCTCTACGGTGCAAGGCATACAAATCTCAGTTACCCCAGAAATCGTAGAAGAAGTCACAGGCCTCCCTAACATGAGCATTCAATGGATAGGGAAGTACATGAAGCTAAGGGAAACTGTGGAATCTTTCACAGAACTTGGGGAAGAATTGGATAAAAAAGGAAAGGGACTTAATCCCAGTACCCTCAGTGAACCGTGGAAGGAATTGGTGGGGATAGTTCAGTGGTACATCACCTGCAATGGACGATATGATCTAATTCAACCTCGCCATCTCAAATTGTTGGAATCCTTGAAGCAACGGTTAGTACTTAATCTACCTTTCTTCCTGCATACCATACTACATGAAGTTGCCTTAAGAACACAAAAGTCCAAGGATCTTGTTACTGTCATTTGACACCATAGATTAGTAAAAATAATAGTGGATAAAACATTTATTCAAACTCAGTTGACTTGGGAGAATATGATTGAGGCCAATAGACCTCCACAACTGGAGCAGGCGACCACCACCCAAAGAGAAATTCCACCACCTCAAACCAAAATTGAAGTAGAACCTGCTGAAATCGTTGAGGCCCAAAATTCACAGGCACAAGCATTAACAAAAAGAAAGAAGAGAACAATGGTTTCTCTTATATCCCACCCTAGGACAAGGAAGAGAAGCAAACAAACTCAGGAAACAACTGAAGAAATTCAGGATGCAACAGAGCACCCTGAAGAACTTTAGAGTTTCATAGAACAACCTTTACAGGAAAATGTTCAAGTAATTGAGCAAGTAGAGCATACAGCACAAAAGGATAATTAGGGAGACATCTAACCTCTAGAAGAGCACCTGACAAGACACTTTTTAAAGAGCTATGAGATAGAAATAGATCAATTTTTGGGGAATTTAGGAACCTTAACTGACAGAGAGGAAAATAATTTGGAGAAAGACCCAGAACTAGCCTCCTCTTCAAAACCAACTGAAGACTTTCTCAATATCGAAATGTCTTTTCCAGATGACATAGCACATGAGGAATTTATTTTAGAAACAGGAGACCCTCTTGGACAACCAGAGCACTTGGAAGGAACAGAGGGACAACCATCTGTTGGACGAAATGAAGAAGACCTCAAGATCCCTCATAAACAGAAATCAACCAAAATCCAGAAACAAATTAGGAAATTAAATAAAGAAAACAAATTGTTGAAGAGAAAGGCTAAGAGGCTTGTGGTATTAAAGCAGAAGGTGGGAAAACTCAAGGAGATCATCAAGGAATTGAAGAAACCGTTAGAAATAACAGACAAGATCCATAGAAGAAAGAAAAACAAAAAGGCTAGAATGTAAGGAAGAAATCCTCTTCCTAAGAAAACAGCTAGTACAACTTCTGTAGGAATACAGACAGACCCTAAGGAATTAATGGTAGAAGAAGAAGTATCTCAGGATGAAGATGTAATTCCTGTAGAAACACAGGAGACGGTTGATGCTAGGATACAAACAAACACTCCAATTTTAGAGGAAGCATGTCAACTCTTTGAGCAGAATGATACTATTAGGAGGCTGGAGGAAGAACTACTACAGTCTCAACAAACCCTGATTCAAAACAGAGGTGAATTACTAACGATAACAGAGAAGTTGCAGGAATAGAGTACTGTCATAGATAGACTGGAAGCAGAGCTTGTACAGACCCAGCAAGCATTAATTCACTCTAGATAAGAAATGATTGAATATCAAGAATCCCAATCTCAGGCACAGGGTGCCATAATTCATAAGGTAAAAGAAGAATTGGGACAAGCGCAACAAGCATTGATTCAATCCAAGGAAGAGATGAGTGTTATGGAAGAACACCAAGAATCTCAATCTCAAGCATAGAGTGTTATCATCGATATACTAAAAGTAGAACCTACACAAGCACAACAAGCATTGGTCCAACACCTACATGAAATGGTAACTAGGACTGAATATCAAAGGGTTGTTAAAGAATTGAAGGACATGATAGAAATAGAGGGTGAGACTTATGCTGCGCTTACCAGAGCCCAAGAGAAGATCAAAAAGGTGAAAACCCAATTGGAAAAATATTTGGAGCAAATCAAACACATCTGTGATGTCTACTCTGTCCAGAGAATAAATGAATGAATATCAAACATCCCAATCTCAGGCACAGGGTGCCATAATTCATAAGGTAAAAGAAGAATTGGGACAAGCGCAACAAGCATTGATTCAATCCAAGGAAGAGATGAGTGTTATGGAATAACACCAAGAATCTCAATCTCAAGCATAGAGTGTTATCATCGATATACTAAAAGTAGAACCTACACAAGCATTAAAAAATCATTGGTCCAACACCAACATGGGATGGTAACCAGGACTGAATATCAAAGGGTTGTTAAAGAATTGAAGGACATGATAGAAATAGAGGGTGAGACTTATGCTATGCTCACTAGAGCCCAAGAGAAGACCAAAAAATGTGCAAACCCAATTGGAAGAAGATTTGGAGAAAATGAAACACATATGTGATGTCTATTCTGTTGCCATCAATTGCAGAGCCCCTCCCACTAATTATGTTTTATTCTTGCTGGAACGGTGTCTGTATTGTTGAGAGTGAAGGCCATCAGAGCAAGTAAACCCATTTCATTTGCCACTGTTCCAGAATTTATTTCATGTTTCAGAGATCAGGAAGAGAAGGTACAATACCTTCTATTATCACTCCAAGAAACTCCTTAGGGTTGTAGGCTAAGGATGCTTGGTAACTTAGAAATAATGGTTTTTATGTGTTTGGGACAATGGGGCCTTTAATGGTTTATGTAAGAAACAACTCATCACACATCTAAAGAAACAGTGTTTTCAAGAAACAATAATCAGATCAAATAATTGAAAGAGAGGATGGAGAACACTATTCTTGATTGCCAATACAAATGAATGTAGGGCTTAATACAAGACATAGAGAAATCCTTTAATTTTAAGTTTATGAGCTCAATAAAGAGATAACGGTCTTTATGAACTAAAATAAACCGAGACAAAGTACATAAAATGAAAGATGGACAGTTCTGATATTGCAAATGAAAGGAAACTGAACTTTATTTCTGCAAAAAGAGTCTATACAATGGCATAAAATATCTCCTAGTTTGAACCCTTATCTCATATCAAAAATAGGCATTTATAGCCTCTTACAATCAGTTTTATAGATCCTAAAAACATGGATCTGTATTTAATTAAGGCAATTCAAATCTAACTAAACAACTTGAAAATAAACACTTAACAACTAAACTTAGCACTCAAATTGTCTTCAATCTCAAAAATTCGCCATCTGCATCCTTCAGCTCCTGGAATCTGTGATGTGATGCAACGTGGAAAAACAACTATCTTGATAGTTGGATTTCTCCAATGTTCATGGTCGATATTTGAGGAAGTATGTTTTACACGTGGTTCCCAAAATTCCCTCGAATCTCTGATGTAGAATCCTTTGCAAGCAATTTTCATTCCCTTGATACTCTGGAGCTCCTTCATAACCTGTGAGAAATGACTTGTTCTTCCGTGGGCTTCCAAAAATGCCTTTCCTGCTTTCAACAGCTAACTCGTTTTATATTTCACTGGTTAGCTGGTGAAAGCACTTCCTTTCACCAGCGAACGGGTCATAAAATATCGCTTTGCACTGGTGAAAGCCCTGACTGCACCCAAAATGAGTTTTCACCTTCAAAATTGTGATTCCATCAAAACTCAATGTGTTTCTGATTTCTCCCCTTGCATGTTAACAACCACTTGAGAAAGTACCTTCAAATCTCGATGGGATTTTTGCTTTTGTTTTTGTTTCAATCTTCTTATCTGCCTTTTAAGGTGTTTGACAAGCCACCATAGACTATTGTAATCTTTGGTGAGTTTCTTCTTTCTTTTCTTCTCTTTAACACTTTCCCGAACCAGTCTCTCAAACGCAGTGTTGGTTTTTGCGAAGTTATCAGACAACTTCTTATACCTTTCTTTGATTACCCATTGCAAAACTTCTTGTTGAGCGATTACCTCTTTTAGATGCTTGATTTTCTGAGATTTCTTTGACTTGGATCTTTTTGATGTTTCTCCTTCCTCTGTATGAGTGAAGGTCTCATAATTCTATGCAAACTCAGTTGACTGCTCAGGACTCCTGGTGACAGGGCTCTCATCTTGTTCCTCTAGTTCTGAGTCTGTGTAGGGAAGGTTTAATAGTTTTGTTCTCTTCTTTGTAGGCTGCTCCGTGAGCTACTCTGTAGTGGTTTCAAATTTTAACCTTTTCTTTGACCTGTGGGACTTCACTCCAGAGATTCTATCTTCTGGAGGTCCTGGCAGGGTCCTCCTCTTCCTCGAACTACTTTGAAGAGACAATTGTTTCTTTGAACCTTTCCCCCATTCATTTATGGGCTGAGTCTGTGTTTCAAAGCCCTCCCAGAATAGAAAATGCTACCAGCTTCTTCCCTACTATTTTAATTCCTCTAGAATGATCAATTTGATAAGGCCAAAGTGGCACAGAGTATTATTCATGCTCAGGGGTTGAGCCCTAATCTTCTTGCAAACTTTAGTTAAACTCATATGTAGGAAAAAAGGTAAATTGAGGAGGGTCTTACCGGTGAAATGGTCTAGAAGTTTGAAATGATACATCATGAGTTTGTCATACCTACTCTCCGAGGTTATGTATAGTTGGATACCCTTAAACAGTTCTTGCCACTCCTCTTCTAGACATGAAACCGGCATGCTCTTCTTCCATGCATTGTTCTTGAACTCTTCCTTTAAATAAGCTTTGAAATTCAAGTTTTTGGTAGCAATGGTTTTGAACCAACTCTGGCTCGATCTTGGTAGGCTGGTTGCTGCAGCAATGGCAGCTTCATCTACAATGATTTCCAAGGACCCAACACAATCCTTGTTCCCATCAAAAGTTTTGGCAAAAGCCTCTTCTGTTGACTGGTGACAACTGCTCTGCAGCCTTTCAACAAATTCAATACACCCAGTGTTTGAGAAATGTTTCTGGGCTTCTGGATGTGTTTGTAAAAATGATAGGTTGTCCATCTCTTTTTTGAGTAGAGAACCACTGCGTCTCCTCTCCATTTTATCACCCAAAATCACAAATGATTTTGCATACACGACACAGGAAACTAATATTTGGGCCGAGGTCTTGTGCTATTGAAAGCACTCGGGAATTAGCTCTGTTTTTTAACATTAGAAACTTAACCAACATTCATGAGCGATGCGTGATAGGGAAGAAATTATCTGATTTGGTGTTGTCATCCTGGTAGTACAACTTTTTTATCTGTGCTAATGAATTTGAACTTGCCATCCCCGATGCCATGATTGTGGAGCGTGAGTTTCTGAGCTGGATCCGAGATGTAATCCGACTGGGACGTGGAACTCAAGTTTAAATGATTACCCACTTTCACCAGCGCGTCCTTCTTGATTTCATGGCGTGAGTTGATCACATCATGATTTGATTTTGAAGCGTGGATAAACGCACGTGATTCCCGCTTTCTTCAGCCAACGGCCCATGGAAAATGCCCCTTAGATGTTTAAACTTACCGCTTTCATCAGCGCGCGATCCCGCAAGAACTGCTCCTTAGCTGTTGAAACTTACCGCTTTCACCAGCGCACCACCCCGTGAGAATTGATCCTTAGCTGTTGAAAGTCTTCACTTTCACCAGCACACGACCCGTGACAATGCTTCTTTGGATGTTTTGAAAATCAACACTTTCACTAGTGCACAGACTTATGAGAGATGCTCCTTAGCTATTGAAAGTCGCCACTTTCACCAGCTAACACTCATCTTTTAAACACACATTAGTTGTTGAAAGCAATTTATGAAAATTTTGAAAATAGGACTTTTGTGGGTCATCTTATTTCTAAAACAAAATCAAAACCTAAACCTTGCAGCTAGAAAAACTCAAAATCAATTTGAGAAAACTACCACTAGCCATGCTATCCACCACAAAATGCGACCAAAGGGATGGGTTCATTTTGGGAGATAACATTTGGCTCCAACTGGGATGGGCATCTCCCTGTGAGGTGACCAAGAACCTAGCTAGACTCAGTAGCCTTATTACAATTTGGAACAGAAATTTGAAAAATAGTTTTCTAGTACCATTGGGCATGGAGTTATTGAAATGACAGAAATAAAGAAAAAGAACTGAAAAATAATATGTACAAGTAGAACAGGGCTTCAAAGGAAGCCTTATGAGAAATAGATCTTCAGGAAGCGCCTGTTGAAAGGGCCACCTGCTACTGCCTCGCCTGAAAGAGTTTGGAGAACAAAGGTGTTATTCTGCTGCACTTCTATTATAACAAAAGGACCTGTCTAGAGAGCCTCAAATTTTCCGTGTTTCCCCTTCTCCTGCCTTGTTGCATCCCACTTGAAGACTAAATCTCCTGTTTTGAAGACATCTGATTTGACTTTCTTGTTGAAAGTTTCTTTGATTATTTCTTGATGTAATTCTATCTTTTCCAAGAGATGCTCTCTATCTTGTTGTAGTTCTACCAAATTATGAATTCTCCTCGTCAAATCACTTGGTTTAGAATTAGTTTCTTGTAAGAACTTTACAACTGGTAATGCAAGTTGAATAGGAAATATGGCTTCAGTACCATATACCAACTTGAAAGGAGATGTACCAATTGATTTCTTACATGTAACCCTGTCAGCCCACAAGGAAAACTTCAGTTTGGAATCCCAACCTCTGGCATTTTGTTCCAGCAGCTTCTTTATAATTCTGACTAAAATTTTGTTGGATGACTCAGCTAAGCCATTCCCTTGCGGATAGTAAGCTGTGGAATGTACCAACTGAATTCCCAGCTCTTCACACAATTTCACCAAGTGTTTATCTTTGAATGCAGCAGCGTTATCAGTGACCAATCTCTTGGGACAACCAAATCTGGAAAATATGTTTTCTTGCAGAAATTTTATGATGACAACATGATTGGCGTTCCGAGTGGGAATAGCCTCAATCCACTTTGTAAAGTAATCGGTGGCAACAAGGATCCACCAGTGATGACCACTAGAAGGTGGATGAATTTCACCTATGAAGTCTAGGCCCCACTGCTGGAAAGGCCCTGTGACCACTATAGGTTTGAGGGGGAGAGACTTCAGTTGTTGTTTACCTTCAAATCTATGACATTTGTCACATGTTTTCACAAACTCATACACATATGAAAATAAGGATGGCCAGTAGTAACCAGATCTTAAGATTTTGTGTGCAGTGGCTTTCCAATAGTGATGTCCCCCACATTCACTATTATGAAATTCAATCATGACCTTAGCTGCCTCTTCTTGGTTTACACACCTCAATAATAAACCTATGGGATTTTCCAGAACAACAAGTTGTCATTGATGTAGAAATTTATAGCTTTGAGTTTCAAAGCCCTTCATTGAGTCTTTGTCAAATCCGATGGGACTGATAAAGTTTGCAGAAACTGAATAATATGACTGTACCAATTGCAATCACCTAAGTGAGTTGAGACCTACAATTTCTCACCTTGTTTATCTTCTAAAGACTGATCATTTTTTTGCATTAATTCTTACCAGATTTATTTCGAGCAGCCTGCAATTTTCCTCTTCCAGAAGTTTGGCAAGGCCCTGACCTTTCACAAGTTTTTCCGGTTTGATTTCAACATCGAATTCAATCAACCTTGCTATCCACTTACTCCTTTTTCCATCAATGTCAGGTTGGACAAGAACATCTTTAATTGAACTGGAGGGAACCAAAGCTATTACCTTTTCCTGAAGAATGTAAACTCTGAAAGCTTTCAATGACTTGACAAGTGCATAAGCTTGTTTTTCCAACAATTCATTCTTTACCTCTGCGTCCCTCAAGACCTTACTAAAGAAAGCAACTGGTTGCTCCTGATCATCAACATTTTTCTGCAAGAGTACTACTACGATTGTATCACTGGAAGCAAATGAAAAAATGTAAAATACCTTGGAGAAAGTTGGGCTGATCAAAATAGGGGTTGTGGTGATAGCTTCCTTGATGGAATTGAATGAATGTTTGGCTGCTTCAGTCCATTTTACCTCAGAGTCTTTTCTCAGCATAGCAGTGATATGCTTTGTGAGTTCAACAAAATTTACTATAAACCTTTTGACAAAGTTTATAGTCCCAAGGAAATACTGAATGTCCTTCTTTGATCTAGGAAGAGACAGATTTTTAATTGCTTCTACCCTCTTTGGGTCAATTTTAACCCCATCAGCTGAAATAATATGCCCAAGTAATTTCCCTTCCTTAAGTGAAAAATTGGATTTCTTTGGATTAAGAGAAATGCCATACCTTCAACATTTCAGGAATGTCCTTTTTAAGTGCTGCAAATGAAGTTCATGGCTGCTTGAGAAAATGGTGATATCATCGAGATAAATCAGGACAAATTTATCTTTCTCTCCAACGAAAGAAATGTCCATTTCCCTTTGGAATGTCGCCCTTGCATTCATCAATCCAAAGGGCATCTTCTTGTACATAAACGTACCCCATGGAGTGGTAAAAGCAGTCTTTTCTTTGTCTTCTGGATGGACAACAATCTGATTGTATCTAGAAAACCCATCAATAAAAGACATCACCTTTGATCCTGACACTTTCTGCAGAATATGCTCCATTTTGGGCAGAGGGTAGTTGTCCTTCCTAGAGCCCTTATTCAAATTTATGAAGTCGATGCAGAGTCTGATCTCCCCATTCTTCTTCCTGACCGGTAAGAGATTCGCAATCCATTCTGAATACCTGAGGGGAATGATAATGCGGGCATCCAACAGTTTCTTAATTTCCCTTTCCATTGTAGGCAGCAACAAAGGGTTGAAGGATCTAAGCTTCTTCCTGAATGGTTTGGTGTCTTTATTCAAGGGAATCTTATGATGAATCACCTCTGTGTCAAACGTGTTCAAGTCATCATACTGCCAAGCGAAGATGTCTGCGAACTCTTTTAGCAATTCTCCATAATCAGCCCTTTGTTTTTCAGTCAAATGTGAGGCTAAGTTGACATATTTAGGATCTTTCTCACTAGCTACATTATACTACAAAACTTTTGAGTCTTCTTCCCCTCTTTGTATTTTGACAGCCACATCATTGTTATCGAACAACCTTTCCAATGGGACCAAACCTTTGGGAATTCTGTTGGTAGACAGCTGAACTATTTCATGTGCTATGGTTTTACTTTTGAACTTTGGCTCCTCAACTTCAGGATCATGTTCATTCTCCTGATCAATCTGTAGATCTACAAACTCATCTATCACTGCAAGGAATCTAGTGAGTTTAGCATTGTCTCCAAAAACCTTCCAAAATTTTACATTATCAAGAAGAGAGGGTCTATATTTAACTTGAATTTCATAAGTTAATTTATGAGGCAGAGGGGGTATGAATGCATAAGTGAACTCAGCCATTGAATCAGCCAATTCGTTCATTGCTTTAGGTACATATGTAATTTTAAAATCTGCAAAATCAAGAATTGCCTTCAACACCTCATCTTTGTAGGCCTTCAGCCTGACATGCTTTGCTTGAAAGGACTTATTCACCTGCTAAATGATCAAATCTGCATCTCCAAACACCTGCAATTTTTTAATGTTTCTCTCTTTGGCTGCATTCAGCCCCAAAAGCAGTGCCTCATATTCAACAATGTTATTAGTCACTTTAAAATCGAGTTTAAAGGACAAATGAAAAGTTTTTTTAGAAGGAGAAATGAATACCACTCCTGCTCCAGCTGACTCCTTAGTGCAAGCACTGTCAAAAAACATGGTCCAAAGATCATCTTCTTTTGTCTCTGTGGGCTGAACTGTGATCTGATCTGTGGTCTTTCTGAGTAGCAATGTATCAGGTAGTGAATCATCAATTTGCAAAATACAAGATCCCATACCTGTGTCAACCGAATAGATAGGATGATTGGATGGATTTTTCTTGTCACTGATTACATATGCCAACTAGGATTCCCTATATAGCCTCCTATTCACCCCTCCAAAAACATGGATAGTAGCGTAGGAGAGATCCATTTGAAGAGTGACACCTAATCTCTTCATCCATGATCTTGATAGTAGGCATCCAAATTTAGGAGGTATGTCGGCCACCACTATATCCATCACCATAGTTTTCATTGATGCTTGGGTCAAGGTTACAGCCAAATCCTTAATCATCCTAAGACATTTGAATTTTTTAGAATCAAAAGAAAAAAGGTCATGATAAGACTTGGTGATCTCCAGCCCAAGCTCATCCATGACTGCCTTCGAAATCAAATTGTGTGAAGCACCGGAGTCCAACAAACAGTTATGCAGTGTTTTCTCATGAATATTCAGAGAGATGTAAAAGGGAGGACAACTATCATCTCTATATTCTATCATTTGGACCAGAGTGATGGTTGGCTTATCATCATAAATGTTGAGGATATCAGCAGAAAGGGATACAGATTGGGGATCTAGAGTTTTGAGGATATCTCTTTTGAACATTTCATTTTTCATCAGCTCAACTAGAGGAATAGGAATATTAATCTTTTGTATTTCAACCTCAAAATTAAAAGAATATGGAATCTTATTAGCAGCTTTATCAGAAACCTTTACCTGATTTGAAGGGGCTTCTTGATTTCTTTGTTGTTCGATAGGAGGCTGACTTTCTAGAGTTTGATGGTTGACAGGGGCAGCAGTCTTATTGGGAGGAGATGATGCTTTCACCTTTGAAGGATTTTCTTGCTAATCCTTTGATGTTTGATCCTTTTTCTTAACAGGGGCAACAGTCTTTTCAGGAGAGGCTGGTGCATCTTGTTGAGAAGCATTAGATTTGGATCGGAGGTTATATCTATTTTTATCTTCTGTTGTAAAAATTCCATCACCAAGAAGATCATCTTCTGTCTGTTCAGTCATCAATGATTCCTCATAGTCATGTTGTGTTAGATAGGATTTCCCTGTCTCTTCTCCAACACAATAAATGTCACCTTCTCCATCTTCTTGATATTCATCATTGTCTTCGTCCATCACAACATTTTGAAGAGGGACCTTTATCCTCTGATCTTCATTAGAATTCATTTCTCTTTACAGGATCTGAATTGGCTGATTATTCCTTCTGAAGTTATTTGGATTTTGATTTGGATTTCTACCTGCAGAGTCATAAGTGCCTCTTCCCTTCATAGGCTGTTTATTTTCGATCTTGAGCTTAGATATCTTAGAGGTTAGAGACTCTAGCATCTTGGCCATTTTATCAAGTTTTGGATCAGCATTTGATGAAGATGAAGCCTCACTTTTTGGTCTTCTCCTGTCAGAATCTCCTTTCTGCTTCTAAGAGGCTAGAATATTTGATTCCACCTCAAGGGAGGCATCTTTCATGAGAGATAATGTTGGTGACCTCCTTTATCTCAAAATTAAACAAAAATATGAATCAAATGCATCAGAATATGTGATATTGGAAAAAGCATCTGACGGTTTTATCTCAGCTAGTATTTTTCCATACATCCAGTTAAACCTCTTAGTGAAATCAGAGACTGACTCACTTCTTTGTTTCCTCAAGTTTTCGAATTCTGTGATGTAGTAGACAAAATCTCTTCTGTCACCCCAATGTTTCAGAAACGTCTCATCCAATTGCTCAATTCCGACAATGGAACCAGCAAGGAGTTCTTTGAACCATTTCCTAGCATGTCCATCTAGGCTTTGGACAAAGACTCATGTCCAAACATCTTCTTGTTCAATATTAAGGTTCTCTGCATAACTGTAAAAAGCCTCAATATGTTCTTCAGCAGACACATTGCCTTCGCCTGTGAATTTAGGCATATATTTCTGATAGTCTCCAGTTGGCATGGCTGCTACTGGGTTTGGAAATATGAGTGGTGCATACCTAGCATCTAGGATTTGTTTCATCTTAGTCAAAGGAGGTGGTGTAGCCATGACTATCAAAGGTGGGGAAAATGATAGTTTCTTCTTCAAGTCTTCAACACTGGAGGAATGCGAAAGAGGTGAATCTTCTAAGGGGAAAGAGGTTTGATAAGAGGATCTGTAAAATTTGCAAGCTACCCAGCTAAATTTTCTTCACCCTTAGCAGATAGCTCTTGGAGGAGATGTTCAACAGCAAGGAGGCTAGTATAAATGTTCAAGTGATCTTCTTGTTGCTGAGAGTGGAAAGACTCAAGGGAAGAAGAACCGTGGCTTCTTTCTAAAGTCTTAGATGTTTTTTCAATCAAATTATAGCCTATCAATTTATCATCACTAGGATTTTTCTATTGATCAAAAATAATTTGTTCTTCTACAGTATTTGCAGTTGTTTTTTCATCAGTTTTCTTTGAAAAGAACTCAAATTTTTCTGCAGTAGATTTTCCAAAACTGATAATAGGATTACCTTTTCTATCTGATCTTGAAGTTTGACCTTGAATGGTCTTTCCCTTTCTGAGAATTGATTCTGTATTGGACACTGGCATAATCGGTGATTCTTGAGGATTCGCCCTAGTACTGATCCTCTTAGGAGCCAGGATGAACTTGTGGAGTCGCGAGATAGATGATTACAACCAACTGAAAATGTCTAATATTTGTCCATCATCAAAGATCATCTCTGTGTCGTATCCTAGGAGAGAAGAGCTTGAATTTCGTCTCCCCGACAGTGGCACCAATTTTTTATCACTCCAAGAAACTCCTTAGGGTTGTAGGCTAAGGATGCTTGGTAACTTAGAAATAATGGTTTCTATGTGTTTGGGACAATGGGGTCTTTAATGATTTATGTAAGAAACAACTCATCACACATCTAAAGAAACAATGCTTTCAGGAAACAATAATCATATCAAATAATTGAAAGAGAGGATGGAGAACACTATTCTTGATTGCCAATATAAATGAATGTAGGGCTTAATACAAGACAAAGAGAAATCCTTTAATTTCAATTTTATGAGCTCAATAAAGAGATAACAGTCTTTATGAACTAAAATAAACCGAGACAAAGTACAGAAAATGAAAGATGGACAATTCTGATATTGCAAACGAAAGGAAATTTAACTTTATTTCTGCAAAAAGAGTCTATACAATGGCATAAAATATCTCCCAGTTTGAACCCTTATCTCATATCAAAAATAGGCATTTATAGCCTCTTACAATTAGTTTTACAGATCCTAAAAACATGGATCTGTATTTAATTAAAGCAATTCAAATCTAACTAAACAACTTGAAAATAAAGACTTAACAACTAAACTTAGCACTTGAATTCTCTTCAATCTCAAAAATTTTCCATATGCATCCTTCAGCTCCTGGAATCTCTGATGTGATGCAACGTGGAAAAACACATGTCTTGACAGTTGGATTTCTCCAATGTTCATGGTCGATATTTTATTAAGTCTGTTTTACATGTGGTTCCCAAAATTCCCTCAAATCTCTGATGTCGAATCCTTTGTAAGCAATTTTCATTCCCTTGATACTCTGGAACTCCTTCATAACCTATGAGTAATGACATGTTCTGCCCTGGGATTCCAAAAATGCCTTTCCTTCTTTCAACAGATAACTCGTTTTATATTTCGGTGGTTAGCTGGTGAAAGCGTTGCCTTTCACCAGCTAACAGGTCATAAAATATCGCTTTGCACTGGTGAAATCCCTGACTGCGCCCAAAATGAGTTTTCACCTTCAAAATTGTGATTCCATCAAAACTCAATGTGTTTCTAATTTCTCCCCTTGCATGTTAATAGCCACTTGAGCAAGTACCTTCAAATATGGATGGGATTTTTGCTTTTGTTTTTGTTTCAATCTTCTTATCTGCCTTTTAAGGTGTTTGGAAAGCCACCATAGACTATTGTAATCTTTGGTGAGTTTATACTTTCTTTTCTTCTCTTTAACACTTTCCCAAGCCAGTCTCTCGAACGCAGCATTGGTTTTTGTGAAGTTATCAAACAACGTCTTATACCTTTCTTTGATTACCCGTTCCAAAACTTCTTACTGAGCGATTACCTCCTTCAGATGCTTGATTTTCTGAGATTTCTTTAACTTAGAGATTTTTGATGTTTCTCCTTCCTCTGTATGAGTGAAGGTCTCATAATTCTGTGCAAACTCAGTTGACTGCTCAAGACTCTTGGTGATAGGGCTCTCATCTTGTTCCTATGGTTCTGAGTCTGTGTAGGACAGGTTTAATATGTTTGTTCTCTTCTCTGTAGGTTTCTCTATGAGTTTCTCTGTAGTGGTTTCAAAGTTTAACCTTTTCTTTGACCTGTGGGACTTCACTCGAGAGATTCTATCCTCTAGAGGTCCTGGCAGGGTCCTCCTCTTCCTCGAAATTCTTTGAGGAGACAACTGTTTCTTTGAACCTTTCCCCTGTTCATTTACGGGCTGAGTCTGTGTTTCAAAGCCCTCCTAGAATAGAAAATGCTACCAGCTTCTTACCTGTTGTTTTAATTCCTCCAAAATGATCAATTTGATAAGGCCAAAGTGGCACAGAGTATTCTTCATGCTCAGAGGTTGATCCCTGATCTTCTTGCAAACTTTAGTTAAACTCTTATGTAGGAAAAAAGGTAAATTGAGGAGGGTCTTACCGGTGAAATGGTCTAGAAGTTTGAAATGATACATCATGAGTTTGTCATACCTGCCCTCCGAGGTTATGTATAGTTGGATACCCTTAAACAATTCTTGCCACTCCTCTTCTAGACATGAAACCGAAATTCTCTTCTTCCATGCATTGTTCTTGAACTCTTCCTTCAAATAAGCTCTGAAATTCAAGTTTTTGGTAGCAGTGGTTTTGAACCAACTCTGGCCCGATCTTGGTAGGCTGGTTGCTGCAGAAATGGCAGCTTCATCTACTATGATTTCGAAGGACCCAACACAAGCCTTGTTCCCATAAAAAGTTTTGGCAAAAGCCTCTGCCATCGACTGGTGACAACCGCTCTGCAGCCTTTCAACAAATTCAATACACCCGGCATTTGAGAAATGTTTCTGGACTACTAGATGTGTTTGTAAAAAATATAGGTTGTCCATCTCTTTTCTGAGTAGAGAACCACTGCGTCTCCTCGCCATTCTGTCACCCAAAATCCCAAATGATTCTGCATACACGACATAGGAAATTGATATTCGGGCTGAGGTCTTATGATGTTGAAAGCACTTGAGAATCAGCTCTATTTTTTAGCATTAGAAACTTAACCAACATTCATGAGCGATGCGTAATAGGGAAGCAATGATCCAATTTGGTGTTGTCATCCCGGCAGTACAACTTCTATATCTGCGCTAATGAATTTGAACTTGCCATCCCCGATGCCATGATTGTGGAGAGTGATTTTTTGAGCTGGATCCGAGATGTAATCCGACTGGGACGTGGAACTCGAGTTTAAATGATTACCCACTTTCACTAGCGTATCCTTCTTGATTTCATGGCGTGAGTTGATCACATCATGATTAGATTTTGAAACGTGGATAAACGCACGTGATTCCCGCTTTCTT
Source organism: Picea sitchensis (assembly GCA_010110895.2). NCBI lineage: Eukaryota > Viridiplantae > Streptophyta > Pinopsida > Pinales > Pinaceae > Picea > Picea sitchensis. The sequence goes on from SNQJ01S0007571.1 coordinate 63,914, forward strand.
CAGCTAATGGCCCATGGAAAACGCCCCTTAGCTATTGAAACTTACCTCTTTCACCAGCGCACGATCCCACAAGAAATGCTCCTTAGCTGTTGAAACTTACCGCTTTCACCAGTGCACCACCCCGTGAGAATTGATCCTTAGCTGTTGAAAGTCTTCACTTTCACCAGCACATGACCCGCGACAATGCTTCTTTGGATGTTTTGAAAATCAACACTTTCACTAGTGCACGGACTTATGAGAGATGCTCCTTAGCTGTTGAAATTCGCCACTTTCACCAGCTAACACTCATCTTTTAAACACACGTTAGTTTTTGAAAGCAATTTATGAAAATTTTGAAAAGAGGACTTTTGTGGGTCATCTTATTTCTAAAACAAAATAAAAACCTAAACCTTGCAGCTAGAAAAACTCAAAATCAATTTAAGAAAACTACCACTAGCCATGCTATCCACCACAAAATGCGACCGAAGGGACGGGTTCATTTTGGGAGCTAACACCTTCTATGTGAATTATATTTCCATAATCTCATTTTGGAATAAGTTAGAGGAGACAAACTTGGCCTCTTCATAGGGGACATATAGTTCCAGGCATTCCCGTACTTTACTAGGAACCAGGTTAGATGGGGTAAGGATCACAAAATGTTCATAGACAGAGAAACTGGTTTAGATCTTTGGATTAGAGGAGAGCCTCCAAAATCCTTCCCAGCCATCATGTGACATAAGACCTTCATGAAAAGGGAAGGGGTTGTGGACTCATTGGCTCCTATCCATTTACATGTCATCCATTTAGGTTTCACATATTTTAGAGAACTCAAGGAAGAATCTCTTGTTGCTTCCAAGCTAAGATGGGATGCATCCTCCAATGAGGTTAAAAGTAGAGAGCCCTTTGGATATATGAATTTATTTCCAACAACCTTCAGAGTGGAAAGGTATTCTAGACTACTCCAGGAGGAAGGACCTGCTTGGATGGGATGCAGGTATAACCCCCCTCTCCTCTGGTTTTCTCCAGAAACTTACCAAAAGGATTATCAAATTAATAAAAAGAGACAGGACACTGCTTTTGATGAAATCAAAAGAAATAACTGTTTCAAGAGACCTGGTGAACCAACTTTTCCTCCCTACAGTATAACTGCTTTACATGAAATACTCTAGCTTGCATGAGGACATGCAAGAAGGTAAGATGGGGGGTATGTTGGGTTACGAAAAAGGTATAAATATCTTCCTTTTTCCCACAGTTCATGATATGATTTTGATTGATTCTTTAAATAGTTAGGGATAGATAGGAAAGAATATGATTAATATGTCTCTTAGGGTTGTTGTTAATTTTTTATTAAATATATTCTAATTTACAATTGGAATGGTTTGATTTTGTTGCAGAATTGGATAAATAATTGTCAAAGATAACCAAAGAGATTTTGGCTATGCGCAAGCTAGTGAAGGTTGAAGACTTTTTAGATGCAAAGCAGTTTTGAAAATAATGCATTGTCTATATTGTAATTTTATAATAGTAAAGAAATCTTGAGGATCTTTCGATCCTCGGGATAGCTTGATTTACCCAAACTATTGTAATATATAAGAGGGTAAAAGATCTAGAAAATGAGAGAGAAAAAATGCATTCAAGTATTTAGATTCAGAATTGCACTATGCAAGCAATTTTTGTAAATGTTTTACCAACCATGGAATCAATGAAAGTTTTGAGTGTTTCTATCATTTATGTTCCCTGAGTTTCTCGTAGCAGTACTTCTGAATACCGAGGGCCTAGTCTGAAGGAGCTACTATCTCGTTCTGTAATTGTATCAGTTCGAAGTTTGATTTCTATTTTGTGATTCAGATCTCTTTTACAATAGCCAAGGATAAATGCATAAGTGTGTTAATGATTTTATGATTGTTTGCGTATAGAAGACAAACATTTCAATTAGTTATTAATGATTGTCATTATGATTTCCATTTTTGAAATTATTGCTTGACAGTTCCTCACATTTTCATCTGCGTTGTTCCTTTTCCTTAGATTTACTATTGTTGTTCCTTTCGGTTAAAGTTACAATAGTTGTTGCTTTCGGTTAAAGTTACAATAGTCGTTCCTTTCGGTTAAAGTTACAATAGTTGTTCCTTTCGATTAAAGTTACATTAGCTGTCCTTTCTGATTAGATTACAATTGTTGCTTCTTTCTATAGATAGAGTATTTCATTATTTCCTTTCCAGTAATCATAATTCGTAATTGATAGTTAATTTTGCAAATCCTTACTTAGATTCAATTACTTCTTTTTAGTTAAGTGAATTCAATAGATTAATTAGTTCTTTTCCATTTTACAACATCTTAGTAATCAGATCTCTATTCCATTAGTTCTTAGAATCTTTGGTGAACAATTGAGGAACTTTATTGTTGATGAACTCAGATTTGGTTTAGCTACACGATTTTAGGCTACCTGCATAGACTTTGTTGATATTCTTGAGATAAAAGATGAATCTCCGGGTTGATAAATTAATGCTAAACTAAGGTTGTTTTTAGGACATCTTTAGACACCAACATCATGCAATGCATAGAATATCAAAACGAAATCAGTGCTCAACTTTAGCTCAAACTCCTTAAGGTTGTAATAATGTTGAACCTCTGATGGTAGGAAAACCTCGATGCATTCGCCGTTATCATCATTAATCAAACATTTTTGTGCATCAGCATGGTCAATAAGCCACTTCAAGAGCTCAATGCAAGGAAATACCAGAGACCGTCTTGCCACCATGTGTATATAATCCTTGCAAACATTTGGGAGGACCTCGTCATCAAGCTTTCTTGTATCAAGATTGTTGCATGGGGTATATTTGAGGGGTTCTTCTTTCTTGTTTTTTTTGAATACTTCTTCCCAGTGAGGAAAAGTTGTCTTGGCTCCAATACTTTCCTATGTGTCCTTCAAAGCTGGGGAATGTAAAAAGGGATCCTTGGTTATTCTCTTAATGACGGACACTGGCTTGAGAGTGAACTCTAATTGTTTCACAACTACTAGGGAGGAGACTTCTCCTACTTCTCATTCTTGTGGTTTAGGGGCTCTCAATGATTTCCTGGTGGAGGGATTTTTTGGCGGCTTTGTTCCTGCAATTTAAAATTTCCTTTAAACATGTGTACAAAGTAGCATTGGATGAGGACATATAACAATGGAATGTAAGAAAAGAATTAGCAGATACATACCTGTAATGCTTGCTAAGATAATTGCATACTCACTGAACTTTGGACGTTTCTTTTGGGTTGTTAGCTTCACTCTTCTTTTTGTTCTGAATTTATTGCTATGTAGAATGGGACCATACACAATGATTGGAACATGATATAACTAGGGAGATACTACTAGTCATATCAATCAATTAATATGAGTAATAAATGTAAATTAAAAAAAAAATACTCTCAGATTTCTGCAGATAAACCTTAATTGGTTGACGACAGAGGCACAAAGGAAGATGCATGTATCAGTGAGTTTAACTGTTCCTTTTTTCATTCATGCACGAATTAGTAACTAATGCGTGATCCACGAATTAACTAATATCTTTGAATGTGGCATACTTCACACATTTAGGGGTTAAAACATCTCGTCACGTCACATCACTCTAGCATACAGATCAGGGATTGGCTACTACCTGAGCATATACTTATTGATATCCTCTTGATAAAAATCCTGATGTCGATGATATCGGAGTTGGTGGTGGGAAAAATTTGAGATATGCAGCTTCTTGGCGGGTCCTCATCTTCATGAACCTTTGTCATTGAAATCGCTTCGGTCATCGATGGTCAGTGGTGTCACTCCTTTTTTTTTACGCGACGCTTACTGTCACACCTTATCGTCGAAGCTGACTAGATCGATCTTCGACAGGATCCTTCCTAGAACTTATTCGTAAAAGAAATTCTTTTACTGGCCGACACTGGTAAAGGTCAGGAGTCGGCTACTTTGACTTCTCAAATGGTTTTCACCACCTTTCAACTTTTACCGATGACAAACTTTTGAAGCGCATTGGGAAAGCTTATGGGTCGCTGATTCCTTGAGTGGTTGTCAAGTCCCTTTTATGGTTAAGATGACTCTTCATTACAATTTCAAGTAAAATTTAATGAAACATAAAATATAAGAAAAGGCATCAATTTCATATTGACGTGAAAACAGTCGATACAAAAGATTGAGTGGTACCCAAAAAATAAAATATTCATAGACATTTATTTTTTACGGTGTGTTGAGTGATCAACAAGGTGTTACAGTAGAAGACAAATATGACATGTGGCATAAACAGTTGGTGACAAGTGTCAAGGTATAGTTGGCACATTTGGTACACAAAAGTCATGAATCAAGGTGACACATGGAAGCCACTCAATTAGTGCCATGTCACTCTGAGACTACATCCTTCGGGGATATCCAGCTTTTCCTACCATCTAAAATATCATAATCATCATAGGCCAAAGTTGCTAAATAACATTTTGTCAATGATGTAAGATCCTACAAAATATTTATTGACTATCCGATCAAGTACAGTGGAAGGATAGAGTAGGTGTGAATCATGAAGTAACACTAACGATTGATCTACTTCAGGAGTATTCTTGATCATTGATCAAGCATAATGGAAGGATATCATAAGCATAGGTGGTAACTGACAACAAGCTGTCACCTATATTCTATGAATTATTATGTAGGTTAAACTATGGAGGAATTACTCTGCGCCAGAGTCCTGGAGCCATGAATAGCCAAAGCTATGGAGTGAATGACAAGCGTTCATATAAACTCATGATTAAGTCCTGACCATTGATTTTTTTGAAGCCTCTTGAAATCCAGGATCGCCCATCTAATGGAAGATTAAATATTGACCATTTGATCTACTAGTGAATACAATATACACACTTCGACGAAATGTACTCCGGTAGGATTGAATGACTGGAAGGGCTGACATACCCTGAGGACGAAGTATTGAAGAACCTGGTTCCAACACCAGTCATGTGATAAAGGTAAAGAAGCTAAAGGGTCTAGAAGTAAATAATCCCTCAGACGTTTGAATACGGTCCCATGTAGAGGTACAGGGGCAGGAGAAGAAAAGCACTAAACAAAACAATGTTTGAAATGGATAAGCTTGTGGTTTTGAGACCACAGTCACTTGAATTTTGGATTGAAGGGAGCACCTATTGATTAAGACTCAAATTCACAACAATTTGAGATCTGTATACTAATGAACCGATACATTGTCATGATTAAAGAAGAGTTAAATCATGAGAATTATGAATAAATAAATAAAAGGACTAAAGAAAAAATACTTAGAATTAATTAAATGAAAGGGTGCAATGATTCATTATTAAAAGACACAATGGTTGAATGCCATACCTTTGGAATACTATATAAACAGAAAGGTATGGTGAAAGAAGAGTGTCTTGGTGGATTATATATATATATATATATATACAATGGGTTGAATGGAATTTCATTCTATCAGGTTGGTGCTTGTCTACAGGTTGAGTCTTGTTATGAGGATTTGATTCCTCACATCTCAGTTCGATCTAAGAACTACAAGTTGGGTCTTATATCAGAGATTTGGATCTCTCATATTCATTTGAAGTTGAAGATATTAAAAGATTGATTTTATTTTATTCATTCAAGTTAAATAAATAAAATAAATATATTCTCTCTACTTCATACAGTTTTTGATATACATGTTTATGAATTATTAATCGAGCTGCATATGTCTTATTCAATTAATTTAGTTAATCTATGAAAAGAAGTCAAAAATTCCATACACTAATTCACCCTCCCCCCTCTTAGTGTCAATGTGTATTTGAACAATTGGTATCAGAGAGGGTGCCTTTAACACAATTTAAACATTGCAAGGTAGATTCTGAAGAAATGGGTTGACAAATGGCTCTCTCCACAAATGAAACTACCTTATTTTATGGAACAGGCTACTCTTCATGGAGGGAAATAATGAAACAATATCTGAATTCAAGAGAATATGGTGTTTTCAATTCAGTAGTATCTAAACCTTGGTACTCCACTACCTCAAAGAACAAAACCAAAACTGCAAAAGAAGAAAAGAAAAATAATTCAATAACATTAAAGGAAATCCAGAATAGACTGTCAAACCAAGTCAAAGAAAATATGGGACATTGGACCTTTGCTAAATTGCTATGGCTCGAACTAGAGAATTCTTATCAAAATAAATAACAAAATAAAGAAATGAAGAATTTCAATCAATTTATAGAAACAAAACTAAGAAATAGAGAAATCTAATTAGATTAAGGAAAAAAACTCAGAAATGGAGAAATCAAATCAAATTGAGGAACAAAATACAGATAAAGCGAATTCTGATCAAAATAAAGAACAAAACAATGAAGAGGAAAATTCCATCAAAGAATTTATGTAAACCCCATTCATCAACATAGAAGACTACTACATCAAGGAATTTATGAATATGTCAGTATTCACGAAATAAAAATTATTAGATTTTAAGACTGATGTTATAGCTACATTTGAAGTGATTAGAATGGAACCAATAAATGGTCTATATATTGAAGTTACTAAGGATGTTCTTGACCATCTTGAATACACAGTTGTGTGCACTTTAGAAGAGTTGGAGAAACTACAAAAGAAAGATATGTTGTTACTACAACAGTTAGATCAATCTAGCCATGAAGAGCATGAACAAAAGATTCATCTAGAAGACAAAGAATAAGAAATCAAAATATTGAAGACTAAAGTTGCTAATCTAACATAAAAAATGGAATAATTAAAGACACATGACAATAAAATAAAAGAAATACTAGAAGAGAAAAAAGAAATGGTCATCTGCCTAAAAACTCAACTTGAAGAAACTAATAAAAATGAAGAATCCCATAATTTCCAATTAACTAAAAAGGGATAATTATGCCACAGGTTGGAATTTGAAGCCTTCAACCTCAAAAGGATTCAACTAGAAATCAAGGAAGAAATCAAAAGATTGAAGAATGAGGTTTTTGATCTAAAAAAATATATAGAAGAGTTAAAGACATGTGAAAAAACTAATAACTACATAGAAGTATTGGATGATATAGAAGAAATGGTCATCAACCTAAAGACTGAACTTGAAGGAGCTAAGGAAAAAGAAGAAACCTTGAAGATTCAGTGGACTAAAAAAGAAGAAACATGTCACATGTTGAAAATGGAAGTTATCAAACTCAAAAAGATGAATGTAAAGAAAAAAGAAACTATAAAATTGCATAACAACTCAACTATCCTAGATAGGATCTGGAATAATCAAAGACCAACTAATGACAAAACTAGTATTGGATACAATAATAAAGAAGAAGGTGGAAAATGGTGCATCGTTCAAAAACATGATAAAGGATCATACTGCTCAAAAGAAAAACGTATAGTCACAAACCTAAAACAAACCATGAACTTTGTCAAGGAAGGAATCTATAAAAGTAAAAGACAAGAAACATATAAAAAGACATACTTCTCATGTCACAACATACTCAAGTATGGAAACACCTTCAATGGTTATTGTTTTTCTTGTAATAGATTTGGTCACAAATAATTGGAATGCAAGAGTCCTCAAAAGAAAAATTCAGGAAGGTCCAATAACTTAATAAGATGTTGGATATGCAATTATGTTGGCCACGCAACAAATTTTTGTCACACAATGAGATGTTACAATTGTGATAGGTTTGGTCACAAATCCAAAAACTGTAGAAAATCAAGAAGTCAATCCATGAGAAATAATTCATACAAGTTAATATGAAAATCTAATGAAGGTTAGAAGAAATTAATAAATGACAAGTCTCAAAGAAAAAATCAATAAAGAAAGATCCTACAAACAAAATATCTCATGAAAAGGTATGGAGAAGAAAATCTGAAATAAAAGCAAAAGAGATGATGTGGCACCTAAAAATGAAGAAATTGATAACAAGAAAATGATGGGTGAAGTTCCTAATAAGGAATGTGAAATTCAAATATTTGAATATGAAATGAATCAAACTCAGGAAAGGAGAGTTCCTAAAGAAAAGTATGACACAATAGCACATCCTAACGGTATCATGCAAATCAAGAGTACATTAACCAATAAAAGTAAAATACAAATAGAAAATACCAAAGAGGAAAATGAAGAAGTTTCACTTACATAGAACAATGATGAATATTCAATAGCGTATCAACCAGAAGAATTGAGAAGTGAAAATCTTGGAAGTTTTCCAAATTTATTTTCATGAACTACTAAATTTCCCCTCAACACAAAATATGAATTAAAGGAAGGAGGAAGGAATTTACAGCATGATTTGGTGTAAGTGCTACAAAATACTACTAAATTATGGTATGATCTAAATCCGATGAATAATTTACAAAAGAATGAAAAACTTATTAAGGGGACTTAAAAAAAAACACATGAAAGGACCAATTCAATCTTATTTCTAAGGGATAAAAGTTGAAGTTTGTTTCTGTAGAGTTGAAGGAATGTGAATAAGATATTAAATTGGTTGAAGAATGGAAATTAAATTAATTCTTATCGATCAATATCATTCTTGTGAAAGATCAAAATATCAACAATAATAAAGAGACATATTAGGAATATTAGTAAGATTCACACCCTTGTCCTTTAAGACAAAGGAGAAGACAATAAAACCCTATGAAATAGTAAAAACTCAAGGGGATTATTTAATCTGGTAATCAAATGAGGAAGTCATTATATTAGGCTTAAAAGACTTGATCACTACAAAATATTGTATCAATAAGACTACCTATTTGAACACAAAATCCCAAGAGATTGAGATAACAACTGGCACATTCACAGGGAGAGAAAAATAATAAAAGTTTAACTCTTTGTCATTGATGTCAAAGGGGGAGAAAAATAGTAAAAAAAATTGGTATCAGTATTTGGTATAAGTAAAAGTTCAATCCTCCAACTCGAAAATAGGATCAGTGATAGGGGGAGAAAAAACATTTTTTTTACAGATATGTTTCCCTTAATGCCAAAGGGGGAGATTGTTGTCATTATTGGTTGTGTGTTCTCATTGATGGAAACATGAATCAAACATGTACAATAAACAAAGAAAAAAGAAGATCACCTTGTGGCAGAGGTAGAATCACCTTGGGGTAGAAGCAATTCATGATCACTGTTGATCACGATAGGATCAACAATGATCCTATGTCCCAAAAATCTCAGAAGAGTTAGCATGTAGAAGAATCATGTATAAACCTAAAACTCAGAAGAGAGAGCCTTATGATTGGATAAAGATAGTGAATAAAGGAGCGCACTAACACAAATATCAGAAGGAAGAACCTTAATCGAAGATGGAAAGATATGGAAAAATTGAAGTAACACAAGAGACACAGTTTTGTGAGTAAATAAATCCTTTTGTAGAGGATCAATTTACAGGAGCCGTTCATTCTTAGTTCAGGAAAATACAGGATTGTTATATTGAGGTAAATTCAAAGGTTTGGAAGGATTAAATCTCAACCGTCGGTTTTGAATTAGTAGTATTATGGACAGTTGGATCAATCTAGAATCATAGATCGAGAGGGATGAAATAAGATCCATCAGATTTTGTGGAGGAAATTCAAGTGAGCTATCAAGTGTTAGATCATTTCAAGATCTATCATGATCATCATATAGAACCAAGTGGAAGGACAGGATGTCATATAGTTGGCTTAGGTTGAAGTAAAATTGATATGGCTTATTGGTTTTCATTGATGTAAACCATTGGAGAGTGATATTGTAGATTGATGTCAACCCTTAGTGATTGATGTCAACCCAAGTTTTGGGTAATGGAACCAAGTTTGTTTGATGCATAATGGTAGGAGTTTTAATATATATGAAGGTAATACTATTCTATATGGGTAGTATATGTCATGCCATTTCCAGTGTTACGTGGAACATCACTAAACTCCTCACGGTTAGAGAGTTATGTCCATGTGAAGTTGGAGAACCCAGGTTTGGGTAATGGACCCAAGTTTTTTTCATGGATAATGTTATGTTTTTTTATATATTTGTAGGTAATACTATTCTATATGGATAGTAAAAATCATGCCATTTCCATTGGTATGTGGAACGTCACATAACTCCTCACGGTTAGAGAGTTATGTCCATGTGAAGTTGGAGAACCCTCATGAGTCATATGGAAGCCGCAAAAAGTCAAAGTAGTCAAATTGGTTTAAGATATTTTCATAAGGTAATTAAAAAAGTGAAGTGATGAGTGTACTATAATTTAAAGTGAATAAAAAATAAATTATTTAAATAATAAAGTTAATGGAGAAATTACTAAGTTGACAAGTGGTTAGAAGTGGGTTAGCCATAAAATAAGGAAAGTGTGTTAAGATGGTTAGAAGCTAACCCCTTGAGGTAAAGTGAAGTGATGAGTGAACTATAAATTCAAAGTGGATAAAAAATAAATTATTTAAATAATAAATTTATTGGATAAATTACTAATTGGACAAGTGGTTAGAAGTTGGTTAACCCTAAAATAAGGAAAGTGGGTTAAGATGGTTAAAAGGTAACCCCTTGAGGAAGCTACATGAAAGTATAAAGAAGAGGCAAGGCTTTGTTGTTATATATCACACTTGATAATATTGAATACCTACAGGTGATTGAGGTAACCAACAGATATCTAAGCCAAATTTCAGAGAGAAGGTGAAGTGAAAAAGGCCAAAATTCAAGGGAGGATAAATTATTTTGATGATGTTTTCTAAGGTATGTTATTTACAGGTCATCTCACAATTTTAGAAATAATTTTTTTTCTAGAATGGTTCAGACTATGAAATTGATATTCCATTTAGAAAACATATCCAAGTATATGTGGTACTAATTTCATCTTGTGGGTCATTGTAGTTTTCTAGTTACAGTCCATGGAAAATAGGGTTTGTGGCTAGTCCTGAAACTAGTCTAAAACATGTGTTTCTGGTAAAAACGTCATAAATTATTCATAATAGATCCAAATTAAGTAAGAAAAAATTTGTTGGTTAGAGTACATTCTATAGTACTCTGTGTAAAATTTTCAGATCCATACAAAAAATATTCCATCCGGGGCATGCTCTACAAGTACGCTCTCTAAAATAAGCCAAAATTCAACAAGGTATGCCATTTTTGCTATAACTCCTTTATGAGAGGTTCGAAGTAGTGACACCTGAAGGGATTTCATAAAACACATTGAAGAACATTGTGTACTATTTTTAGATCTTTATTCATTACATGCACATATTTATGATTATTTCAAGTTAGGGTTATTGGCTAATCCAAAACTAGTCATGTGAGTCTAAAGTAAAGTTTGATGAAAATGCTAGTATCTTGTTGTTAAATTTAAGGAAGGTTTGCAGGTATTTGATCATATAAACCAAGTCTATTACAGAGTTACAAATCAGATTTGGATGATGAAATTGATGAGGGATTTTGGTTGAGGTACATGATGGGTACGTGGTTGAGACAGGTAGTTGATGAGTTGGCACATACATGAGGTGTATAGTTGATGATGTTGGTACATCTTGATGATTCATAGTTGATGAGTAGTTGATACATGATTGGTACATAGTTGGTACATGGTTGGAGGCACTTGTCAGTAGTATTGTTGACACATGGTTTATGGATGATGTATCATACTTGTATTGGTATATTATTAGAAGCACATATTGATCTTGGTGATGATTATGAGTTGTTGTGTTATGCTTGGTTGATGCACATATTTGAGAGNTTGACACATGGTTTATGGATGATGTATCATACTTGTATTGGTATATTATTAGAAGCACATATTGATCTTGGTGATGATTATGAGTTGTTGTGTTATGCTTGGTTGATGCACATATTTGAGAGTTGTCTTGGTGATTGATCTTGATGAGTAGATATGATTTGGTAGATAAGATTGATGAGACAAGTTGTTGTGATAGGTTGTTTGGACAAGTTGTTGTGATATGTTATTTGTACAAGTTTGGTGCATGGTTGATGCTCTTGTTTGTGGTACAGGTTGATTACAAGTTCAGGTATAGGTTGATGCATGGTTGATGCATGGTTCAATTTGTTTGGTGTAGGTTGGTTGGTACAAGTTTACAATAGTATATCTCACAGTGATAGTGTGATAGTTGTTCCATCATTCTACTTATACGTTAGGGTGGTTGGAAGGGGCAAGGAAAGGTTGTTGTAGCCACCTTCTAGTTGTAGATGGAGAGAATAGAGGGTTGTAGCCTCCTTCTACTTATATCCAGAGAATTGGGCAGTTGGACCTTCACTCAGGTTGTAGCCCAAGAAACTAGGGGGTTGGAGACTCCTTCCAATCATAGCTGGAAAACAAAGGAAGTTGGTGCTTCCAGTGAATGTAATTCTTCAATACATATAAGAAAAATAATTTCATGGTTTTCTCCCGCTTTGGGTTTCCATGTAAAAACACTGGTTCATTGTGTATGCGTATGATTGTTCATTTTTTCATTGTTTATTCACTCTACAAATATTGGATGATAATGGTACATTGATATAATACTTGCATTATATGGTTAAAAAGGATTATATTTCTCTATTGCTAATTCACCCCCCCCTTAGTAATCCAACAATTGGTATCAGAGTCAGTTCCTTCAGGAAACAGTTTAACCACTAGAAGGAGATCGTGGATTATTATGAGAATGGAGTACTAATGTTTAATGGTCATAATGGTTTTAAGTATGAGATGTGGAGCAGAAGGATGGAAGTATTTTTACAGGCACAGGGACATTATATTTGGCTATCAGTTGTTACAGGATATGATAGTTCAAAAAGGGAAAAGACTGCATGCAAGAAGGAATTGAAGAAGAATAGAAAAATAGCAATGGATTTCATCTGGGAAGGATTACCTAAGATGGTAAGAGAAAAGGTTGGTAAATTTTCATCATCCAAAGAACTTTGGGGTAAGTTACATGACATATATTCTTCACCCATCACAGATTCAAAAAATGCCAAAGAAGATGTAGATACAGAACAAGAAGAATATGCTCATCATGTCAGACAAATTTAGAAGAGGAATAGTATGAAGAAGAAGAAGTTGATTACAGAGAAAAAATTATCAGTGCAATTTGAATATCTAAAGAAAGAAAGAGAAGAAAAAAGTCATCTAAGAAAGAATTGATGAAGCAAAATGAAAGTGTTCAAGGTTCCAAAAAAGATCAATAGGTCATCAATAATTTAAGAGATCAACTAGAAGAGGCCAGAAGAATTGAAGAAACTCTAGAATATCACAAGAAATGTTTAGAAGCCAACATAGCAACACAAAAGGAAGAAGCAGAAAATAGAGAAAACATATTGATGGATCATCTAAAGGAAATAACCAATGACTTAAACCAACTCGAGGAAGAGTTTGTTCAAGAAGAGAGAATATTGGAAGAAGAAATAATTACATTGAAAATCCAACTTGAAGAAGCAAAGAGAACATAAGAGGTCATGAAGTCTCAGATATTGAAGAAAGAAGAAGTTGAGAATATTGAAGAAGAAGTTGTCATGCTAAGATTCAAAATCGTCCAGCTCAACAAGAACTTTGAAGAGACAGAAACATCCACATCAATTGTAGAAAATGAAGAGAAGCACTCTACGTTGCTAGAAAAGAAGAATGATGAAAATAGAAAGAGTTATGCAGAAGTACTCAAAGAAAGAAATCAAAGTCAACCAGAATCTAAGAAAACTAATAAAGATACATCTTCAATAAGACCATCCATGTTCAATCCAAAAAGAATCTCCAATCATGATCATGATCAATCAAGGCATCAATTCAGAAGGACTGCACCACAAAGAAGATAATTCACTCCCAGGTATGAAAATTTATTTTATGGTCATTGTTTTTATTGTACTAACTTTGGACATAAGGTTGTAGATTATAGGGATTATAAAAGTAATGTTCAAGAAAGAAATGCCTATGTGGCCCCATGTAACATTGAATGCTACAAATTTCATAAATGTGGACACATAGCTAGTGATTGTAGAAGCATGATCGATACTTCCATGAAATAGAACATTGATATCATATGTAAGAAAGTGTGGATAATAAAACACGAAGAGTAGGTGAACAGATACTAGGTCCCACATATTGCAAGATTGGCAATAAAACAAGATGAAGAAAATTCTATAGAGAGAAAGAAAGATGTCAGATACAAAAAGGTTTGGAAAATAACTGAAAGAAAATAAGGATGGGTAAATAAGGAACATGTTCAATAGATTGTAATTTTAGGAATTGTAGTGAAAGATGAATCCACAGATAGAAAGAAAGAAGTTAGAGCTCAGAGAGATGATGAATCTACCAATGAAGATGATGATGAATACACATCAGAGCAGGAATTGTTCTGATCCATCTGACTTAGAGACTCCCTGGTAATATGAATATTAGATAGGGGGATTCTATGCAATAGCTATGACATACCAAAGAACCATCCTTTGAGTAGCTTGTAGAGTTTGCGAAGACAGATCCAAAGAAGCCAGTTAGAAGAAGTACAATTTGATAGATTAATCAAGACTTTAAGATAGTATAGTGATAAATGGGTCAGCATTATGGACAATTGCGCAAGTAGAGTCTTGGATAGTATGGAAAAAGATGGGTTCATAATAATACTTAGTATATTCACAGATTGGATCAAAGAGTGGTTCAAGGACAAAGGAACATTAACATAATGGATGATAATTACATAGGAAATGGATCAAACAATGATAATGTATTCCAAATTGACAGATATTTTTTGGACACATGTAGTGCATACAACAGTTCACTTTAAAAATAGAGTAATGCTCAGAAACAACAATAAAAAAACTCCCTACGAACTATGGAAAGGAAGAACAACAACCTCTACATCAAGGCAACTAAAGGTAGTATTTTATTAATTGAAATTTATGTTGATGCTATTGTTTTGGAAGTACTAATGACAAGTTAAACCAGGAATTTGAAAAGGATATGTGAAATGAATTTGAAATGCCATTACTTGGAGAACTATCCTTCTTTTTGGGTCTTCAGATATGTCAAAGAAACCAAGAAATTTTTGTTTCTCAAACTAAGTATATGAGAGAAATGCTAAAGAGGTTCAGAATGGAAGATTGCAAATTAGTTACCACTCCTATGCAAACCAATTGCAAGTTGAGAATAGATGATGATTCAAAGTCTATAGACCAGAGGAAATATAGGTCAATGATTGGTAGCTTACTATATGTGACATCATCCAGACTAGATATAATGTAGGTAGTTGGACTGGTGGTGTTGGGCCCTTCATTTTTAGGAAGGAATTGAGCAAGTTTTGACTAAGCACGATTTGCCCAAACTTCATTAGAGGTCAAGAGAAAGAGAAACAGAAAGCAGTTGTGAAAGTTAAAGCAACACCGACTAAGCAAAAAATGGTTGCAACATAACAAGAAAGCGTGCAAGCCGAGAACGAAGACACAACCCAACTATATATAGGGTTGAACATAATTGTAAAAGGGTTGAGTTGGGATTAGTTGTTGATAATTGTAGTAAGTCAAGAGAAGACAAGCCTCGAGTCAGTAATGAATTAGAACTATCATTTGGATAACTAGAGCTCTTTGACATGAGTCCATAGCCAAGACTTTGTACAACACCCTACTGTGTAATTCTGACTCTGTAATAAGAGAAATATCCTAAAGATGATATGAAGAAGGACCTAATTTTTAAATATTTTTTGTCTTTGTATGTTTAGTTATTCCTTACAATGTTTCCTTATGGCTTATGAGTTCTATTCCATAGTTCTATGTTTAAATTCTTTCTCGCAACGTAAGTAGGTTTGATTCTTTCACATATGTGTTTCAGATTTGTTCATGTCTCTTGCACATGAATAAGAATGATTCCTGAAGTCTCTATGGATCCTCTTAAGTCTTTTCCCTACCCTTCCCTATCTATATGTCTTAGCAATGCTTCAGGTGAGACTTCTTCTCTTTGGAGGAGATGAAAATGCCAGTGCTCTAGACTACATGGTACCTTTTGTTGGTAACCTGAAAAAGGACCCTGGTCTAATCAAACTCGCACCAACAAAATGGTTTCGTTGTCGGGACCTGTGTTAAAAGGGAACCTGTAGGGAGAATGTTTTTTCTGATCTATAGATATGGAATTGATCAATGGTGGGAAAGAAACTATGATGCCTTCATATGGAAAGATGCAGAACTAAGGAGAAAATGAGTGGAAAACACTCGCTAAGAAATATTTTACTCAGAGAGATTGAGTGACCGGTACAATATTTTCTAGGTTAAATTCCCGAAATAATTTTTTCACTAGATAAAGAGGCTCCAAGAAGCTCCAAAGTTCTAGGGATGGGCTAAGAAGCTCTATGCATGGGATACCGAAAAGCTAGCAGCACTCTAGAGGATGGATTGTCGAATCACACAAGTTGTGGATTTCTGGGTTAGCACCATGCTAGAGGGATACATAATCAAATTTGTAGCTGAGAACCACCTATCTTTCTCGTGGGCAGAGGCAATTTTTGAGAAAGGTGCAAGGGGAAAAATGTTGAGAGAAATACCCTTGTGGATTAAGGTTTTCTTGATGGAGGAAGGGATGTTGATTATGTCCCTGACCAACATGGAAACGTAAATACCCTCACTTAGGGTAGGGTGAGACGGGGTAAGAGTCATGGCATGAGAGAGGGGAAGGGTTATTTGACAAATGGGGGGAAAACAATAAGAAATGGACTCAAGAGATGAGTGAGCCTTGAAGAGAGCCACCATAGTTGAGAAGTGGTGGCGCAGAAAGATCAAGAAAGCAGAAAGACAGTATGAGAAGTTGAGGAAAGAAGGAGGAATAGGAGAAGTAGAGGAAATACAGATGGAATAATTGCAGAATATGAGGAGACAGGAATGACTGGCCAGTCAAAGATTAAATGAGAGAGAAGCCAGAAGAGAAAGAAGTCCCTAGGAGGTAGGACGAGAAGGAGAAAGTGCAGACGTAAAAGAGGAGGAGGCCGACATGAATCTTGGAGGAGAGAAAGAAGATTCATCCCCGATAACAAGAGAGATTGGGAATCTAGCCAAAGAGATTGTCCCAGTGGAAACTAATGTGACCCCCTAGATAAAATAAAACCGCCCTGAAGCTAGTGGCGCCAACCTCGAATCACCCATACCGAAAGTGTCTTCTATACAAGTAGTAAGTTTGATACTACCTCCTCATGCTAGTTATGTTCCAGTACAATTAGTTAGTCAGTCACAACCAGGAAGTGCAAGTACAGGGTGGGTATTGGGATCCCCTGGTAGATTGCAAGTAGGACCATTAGAGTTCATATTGATAGGAACAACAAGATCAACAATGGAAAACCATGCCAGAGGTTCAATTGCTCGATACCAAAAATTTTGGGGTAAGGGAGATGAAGACGTTGACTAGCACTAGTTCCTGTGTGAAGCAATCTAGACATCCAAAGGAACTCTAGATGTGAATAAGCTGGTCAAGTTCCAGAATACCTTAAGAGGTCGCACTCTCAAGTGGTACATGAATATCATTGAATCGGGAGTGTCGGGGATCCAAGGTCAAGCGTTCACACTTGGTCAAGTACGAATGAGGTTCATAGCAGAGTTCAAACTACCTCAATTAGAACAATAGGCTCTATCTGAGTTGCACGAGATCCAATAGTGGGAAGGCGAATCAACGTGGGAGTATAGCCAGAAGTTTAAATATGCCATAGGTAGGTTGGCACATCGAATCCATGAAGAACATCAAAAGGAGTGGTACATTCATGGGTTGTTTCCTCTAACTTGGATTCCGCTAATGCAACAATGGATATCCACATTAACAAACACCTTGGAACAATCGATGAAGATTGAAGCCATGGTGGGATACCCTGAGAGCTTGGGAGTAACCTGACCTCCAACAGATGTGAATCTAGTGCAACTACAAGGGAATATATCGACACTTAGAGAAAATATTCAGCAGCTAACAATCCCTAGACCAGGACGGCCACAAGTTTGGTGCATTGGATGTTATATGGAAGGTCACCTAAAGAACGAATGTCTGTGAATGAGGGTACTAGGACCTCCTCAAAATATGATGGTAGCCCCACCAGGACCCATGGGAGGAGTTGCGCAAGTGTCGATGAACTCACCATTCCATAACCCCACCCCATATCATGCTTTCCCAGGAGGCCAAGAAGCACCGACAGTGAAATATTGTGAGATTTATCGAATCCACAAGAATGGGCCAAGATAGTGCCCCATCATGCAGAAATATTTGATCATAGAAAACACAGTACACTGTGAGTTCTGTGCATATACCACGCATACTACCAATCAATTTAGAGAGTTGGACGCACTTGCAGACAGGTAAGACCGAACAACATTCAGGGTGAGTGAAAAACCTCAGGGACTAGGAAGAGGTCGAGGAGGTGGAGCTCTAGGAGATTTCAGAGGAGGAAGAATTGGGGGAAGAGGACCAAGAATATGTTATAACTACGATGAGAAAGGTCACTTGGCTAGAGATTTTCCTCATCTAAGGCAACCATGGTGCTCTCACTGTAGAACCAATGAACATGCAACTAAATATTGCCTATAGTTAATCGCAAAGTGGGAAGATAGAGTAAGAAAAAGAGGAACTAACCTTATCAGTTCAGATATCAAGATGATTTCTAAGGGACAATTTTCCAACCTTAATATCGTTACTTGAGGAGGAGCTAAAATAGGAGCTAATGATGATACTCTACCTCATATAGAGAAAAAAACACCTAAGGGAGACATGTGTGACCCCCTAAAACAAAATTCATTCTTTAAATATTCCATATAAGTATTTCAGAAGATTCCTAGTCCTAAAATGTGAGAGAATCCCCCCCAGCTGACTGTTTACCCTAAGATGGCACAAGTCCCTGTTTCACCCCTTGCACCCAGAAACCCTGTAGTAATACCAAGACAACCTGAGAAACCTCAAAACATAGTTGACCTTTGGTTTCAATTATTCTCTCACATTCTGGGGAATGATCAACTAACAGAAAAGTTGTGCAATATGCTATACTTAGTTTTAGGGAATGAAGAAACCCTAGAATAAAGGATAAGGGCTAGTCTTCATGAGAAGAGTACTCAGAGAGTGCAACAAAGAAAAGTATGAACCAAAAAAAAAAATTGACTGGTATCCCAGTTAGATTAATTTGAAATTAAGGATGCCATGTTGGACCTAGGTTCAGATGTGAACATTTTGTTTAAGAAGACCTAGGAATCCTTAGGAGAACCGAGACTGGCATATTCCCAAATTCAGTTAAGAATGCAAAACCAATACCGTATCTTCCCCATAGAAAGACTAGAGAATGTGGAAATAGATGTATCAGGATTAAAAATAGTGGTTGACTTTGAAGTCATTGATATCATTGGAGACAATGATCCCTACCCTGCACTACTTGGCATTTATTAGGCCTATGATAATTATGCATTAATCGACTTAAAGAAAGACACCATGAATTTTGAGGCTGAGGTAATCAAGGTAGTTCAACCTTTGGATCCATATGTAGGACCCAAGTACACAGAACCCACAGAAAATAATATGGAGGGAGAAGACTTACACTAGTTGTACACTGTAACAGCTAGGACAAGAAACAATTATATAAACCCTACAACCGATGGATTAGTATGTTGGAGAAGTATACAGTCAATAGACAAAGATTCAAAATTAGATTTTGATAGTTGGCAACAAGGTTCTCATGAAAGATTCTCAAGAATATGTGCAACTGTCAGAATGACTAGATGGGTTGGGACCAAAGTTAGAGAACACCCATTATACAATGGCACCTCAGATCTAGATAATTATTTTTAGAACATGGAAGATAATGTGAGAGAATATCAAAGAATATCAATACTAGATATAGCTTTTCAGAACACCCTCACCATATGGTGGGCCAATCATAAAGTTGCTCTTAGAACTTGGGATGAGGTGAAGCCAGCTATCAAGTACAGGTTCTGGAATAAGGAGCAGCTAGAATCCAGGATGCTAATGGATCTCCAAGGTGCACAATTGTTTATCAGAGAATCAGACCCTAGAATATGCATTGAATAGTGTGTGACATAGTGGAAAGCTACGGGAATACCCTCTCACTTCTGGATTCAAGTATTTTCCCACTCTCTTAGTCTAATCCTGAGATCTTGGTTTATACATGAGGAAACCAGAAGACAAACCAGTGACTGACAAACACTGGTATCTTAATTTTTCAAGAACTTCTCATTCACAAGTAAGTACCCTAATCTTGAAGTATCCCTCCAAAACATTAAAGAATTTATTTTTACAAACAATGGTAATAAGAGATCAAATTTAGTAGTATGTCCCAAGCATAACCAAGAACTTCAAACTAAACTCCACTTACCCTTAACTGAGAAACCCATATAATTCTATCACATTAGTAAGGATTCAGAAAGCCTAGATGAATTAGAAGAACTGAGAAACCTAGCCATCAAAGAGAGAGAGGGAAACATAGAAATTCAAAACACCATACCGAGTCAGACCAACAATTCCTACAATCATCCATTAAAGTTGCACAAGATCAACATAGGGACCATAGACCAACCTAAGATAGGTATGGTGGTATATTACTGGGATGAGAAAACCAGTCATGAAATACATAGTTTACTGAAGGAATATGAGGATTTGTTCCCAAAGAATTTTTTCGAGTTAAAGGGGATCGAAGGAGTCATGGGAGAAATGGAGATTGAATTAAAACCAGGAGCCAATCCTGTTAGGCATAGACCATATCATTTTAATCCAAGAGTAAAAGAAAAGGTTAAGAAGGATATAGAGAAGATGTTGGCATCTAGACTCATTTTTGTAGCACAAGAAGCAGAATGGGTTAGCTTGATAGTCATTCAAAAAAAGAAAGACACAAAGGATATTAGAGTTTGTGTAGACTACAAAAGTCTTAACTCTTCCTGTGTGCATGACCCTTTCCCAACACCCTTTACCAATGAGGTGCTAGAACAAGTTGCGGGGAAGGAAGCATACTCATTCACTAACAGATTTTCAGGATACCATCAAGTCAAGATTGTTGAAGTGGACAAAAGAAACACCACTTTTATTATAGAATGGGGATCTTTTGCATACATCGTGATTGCATTTGGCTTAAAGAAATCCCCTGTAGTTTTCTCCAGGATTGTGATAGTATCCTTTAGAGAGTTCATACACAAATTTATTGAAGTCTGTATGGATGATTGGAAAATATATAGCCCGCTCAAGGAACATGTAGCACTACTAAGGATAATGTTTGACAGATGAAGAGAACTGCAAATATCATTAAATCTCAGAAAGCATGTCTTATGTGTTGTGCCACATAGTCTGCTAAGAAGGAGTATTGGTAGAACCAACCAAAGTTGTAGTCATTGTGAATATGACACCACCTATGAGTGATAAACAATTGCGCTCCACACTAGGACACACAGGTTACTATCACAGGTTCATTTGAAGATATGCCAACATTATTGCACCTCTGGAAAATCTCCTGAAAAGGTTGAAACATTCCAATGGGCTCCCGAATGTGATAAAGAATTTGAGACACTTAAGGAGAAACTCATTACAACACCAATTTTGATAGTCCCAAACCGAGAGAAGGAATTTCACATCCATGTAGATGCTTTAGAAATTTACTTAGGAGCTATCTTAACACAACCAAGAGATAGAGCTATGGATCACGCTATCTATTTTGTGAGTCAAAAGTTATCACAAGTAGAACATAACTACACAATGACAGAAAGGGAAGGCTTAGCAATGATTTATGCTTTACAAAAATTTAGACATTATATGTTAGGGTCTCAGTTCAAATTCTTTACTGATCATTCTGCATTGAAATACCTAGTTAACAAACTTGTGTTGGAAGGGAGAATTTGTAGATGGTTGTTGTTATTTCAGGGATTTTCCTTTGAATTCATCATCAAGATAGGAAGATGCAATGTTAGACCTGACCATCTATCCAGGCTAGAGTCAGGGGAAACTGGCAGAGTAGTGGATGACCAGCTCCGAGATGAAGAATTGTTCAGGATTGAGGCCATACCAAAATACCTGGAGGACGTAGCAGTCTTTATAAGTACAGGGACTTGTTCAGAAACATATTCCGCAACCTAGAGATGCCACATGTTCGTTAAGGCAACATATTACCAGTTCATCGTCGGATAATTGTATAAACTAGGACTAGACAACATCCTCAGAGGATGTTTCTTGGATCATGAAAGGCAATATATACTCTAGGAATTCCATAGTGGAGTTGAAAGAGGCCACGTAGGAGGAATGTCCACTACACATAAAGTTCTACAGGAAGGACTTTGGTGGGAAACACTCTTTAAGGATGAAAAATTATACGCTAGATCGTGTGAGGTTTGTTAACGGGTGGGAAAGTTGTCATGCCAAGATGAACTACCACTAAAACACGTTAGATCTCTACAAGCATTTGCGAAATGGGAATTTTACTTAATTGGACCAATCAACCCCACAACCAAACATTCAAAGTCTAGGTACATCATTACCGTGACTGACTACCTTACCCGTTGGGAAGAAGCAGTATCTATACATGACTGTGCGACAGATACTGTTTCCAGGTTCTTTTTTGAGAATATCATTACTCGGTTTAGATGTCCCAGGAGCCTCACCAACGATCAAGGAGCCCATTTCATTAGAAACACTTACAACAAAATTTTTGATCCAACATCATATGCGTAGTCCTTACCACCCACAGGCCAATAGAATAGTTAAATCCTTCAACAATATTATGGAAAGAGGATTGAAAAAGGTCTATTGCGCAAACGAGGAGGACTAGGATGATAGAGTTCTAGCTATATAATGGGCCTACAGAACAACCACAAAGAAACTCCATAGATACACATTGTTCCAGCTAGTTTATGGGAGAGAGGTAGTGGTGCCTATAGATTTCATCACTCCAAGTATGTATATTACACAAGTCACACGTATGTCAGAAGAGGAATCAGTGGCACAGAGACTTACATAGTTACAAGAACTCGAGGAAACCAGATTTCTAACAGACTTCCATCAGTCAGTTGAAAAGGCAAGAGAAAAATCTTAGCATGGCAGACACATTAAGACCAAGGTATTCACACAAGGAGACAAAGTGTTACTCTACGATAGTCGATAGCAGAAGCATCCTAGAAATTTGTGTATGCACTGGTTGGGACCCTTCATAGTTGTGGAGATCCGACCCTCAGGAGCAGGCAGACTCATACAACTGGATGGTGTGCTATGACTGGGATGGGTGAATGACACTCACCTGAAGCCCTACCTGTCTCAAAACTGAGAGAGAAGGATAGTCACTCTAATCCAAAGGATCTTGTACAATAGTTATATTTGAGGTTCTTTTTCTTTATGACATTTTGTAAATTCAGTTAATAAAGTCCATGTGCATAGTGTTGTGCCATAACACATAGTTCATTTGTTTTTTTTAAGTGTTGGTTGATATAGAACTAACGAATCAATAGTGTAGGACCATAATCATTAGAGAGTCCATTAATGACAATCATTAAAGATGATGGGGACAACCTTTGTGGTCGTAGGGGCCATGAATCCAAATCTAATCTAAGTCCATGGGACACGTGAACCCAGTCTAGTCACAACCTTTATTGCAATTATGGTACCCCATCTTATGCCTGTTAAGCCATAAAGCCGCATTATTACAAGATTCCATCAAAGTTCATGTTGGGACACCCACCCATCAAACAGAAAGGTCTCAAATTGGCCACATCCCTATTATTCATATGAAGGGGGAGAGAGTAATCAAAGGCTTATAAACACAAAGAAAAATAAAAGGCATGTAGACAGGGGGAGCAACCCCAAGGAGATTTCAGTCAAGGGGAGTAGCCCCAAAGGGATATACATTTTTCCATTTATGTCAAAGGGGGAGAGATAGAAACATTGAAGAGGAGTATAAGCATGAATGTTATCTTGACTAAGTGTTTCCATCAATACCAAAGGGGGATATTGTCAGATAGTTGGATTAGATTGATGGACAATTGGTATGGATTGTTGGTTTTCATTGATTTCAACCATTGGAGAGTGATATTGTAGATTGATGTCAACCCTTAGTGATTGATTTCAACCCTTGGAGAAAGTCTGGTAGCAAATTTCGGTAGCACAAAGGTTTGGGTAATGGACCCAAGTTTGTTTGATGTATAATGGTATTAATTTTAATATATTTCAAGGTAAGACTATTCTATATGGGTAGTACATTTCATTCCATTTCTGGTGCTATGTGGATTGTCACATAACTCCTCGCAGTTAGAGAGTTATGGACATGTGAAGTTGGAGAACCCAGGTTTGGGTAATGGACCCAATTTTTTTTAATGGATAATGGTATGGGTTTTGATATTTTTGCTGGTAATACTATTCTATATATACAGTACCAGTCATTTTGTTTCCATTGGTATGTGGAACGTCACATAACTCCTCACGGTTAGAGAGTTATAGCCATGTGAAGTTGGAGAACCCTCATGAGTCATCTAGAAGCCCCAAAAGGTCAATGTAGTCAAAGTGGTTTAAGATATTTTTAGAAGGTAAATAATAAAGTGAAGTGATGAGTGTACTATAATTCAACTTGAATACAAAATAAATTATTTAAATAATAAAGCTAATGGAGAAATTACTAACTTGACAAGTGGTTAGAAGTGGGTTAGCCCTAAAATAAGGAAAGTGGTTTAAGATGGTTAGAAGGTAACCCCTTGAGGTAAAGTGAAGTGATTAGAGTACTATAAGTCAAAGAGGATGAAAAATAAATTATTTAAATAATAAATTTAACGGATAAATTACCAATTGGACAAGTGGTTAGAAGTTGGTTAACCCTAAAATAAGGAAAGTGGGTTAAGATGGTTAAAAGGTAACCCCTTGAGGAAGCGACATGAAAGTATAATTAAGAGGCAAGGCTCTCTCATTATATGTCACAGTTGAGAATATTGAATATATACAGGGGACTGAGGTAACCAAAGGATCTCTAAGGATAATTTCAGAGAGAAGGTGAAGTAAAGTAGGTCGAAATTCAAGGGAGGATAAATTATTTTGCTAATGCTTTCTAAGGTATGTTCTTTACAGGTCATCTCACCATTTTCACAATAATTTTTTTTCTAGAATGGTTCAAACCATGAAATTTATATTCCATTGAGAAGACATATCCAAGTAGTTTTGGTACGAATTTCATCTTGTGGGTTGTTTTAGTTTTGGATTTACACTCCGTGGAAAATAAGGTTTGTGGTTAGTCCTGAAACTAGTCTAAAACAAGTGTTTCGGGTAAAAATGTCATAACTTCTTCATAAAAAATCCAAATTAAGTAAGACAAAATGAGTGGATTAGAGTATAGTCTGTAGTACTTTGTGTAAAATTTTCATATCCATACAACAAATATTCCGTGCAGGGTATGCTCTACAAGTTCACTCTATAGAATAAGCCAAAGTTCAACAAGGTATGCCATTTTTGCTATAACTCCTTTTTTGAGAGGTTCAAAATAGTGACACTTGGAGGAATTGCATAAAACATACTGAAGAACATTGTGTACTATTTTCATATCTTTATTCATTACAGGTACATAGTTATTATTATTTTAAGTTAGGGTTGTTGACTAATCCAAAACTAGTCATCTGCATCTAAAGTAAAGTTTGATAAAAATGCTAGTCTCTTGTTGTTAAAGTTAAGGAAGGTTTGCAGGTATGTGATTATATAGACCAGGTCTATTATAGAGTTACAAATCAGAATTGGATGATGAAATTGATGAAATATTTTGGTTGATGTACATGTTGGATACATGGTTGAGACAAGTAGTTGATGAGTTGCCACATACATGAGGTGTATAGTTGATGATGTTGATACATATTGATGAGTCATAGTTGATGAGTAGTTGATACATGATTGGTACATAGTTAGTACATGGTTGGAGGCACTTGTTAGTAGTATTGTTGACACATGGTTTATGGATGATGTAGCATACTTGTATTGGTATATTATTAGAAGAACATATTGATCTTGGTGATGATTGTGAGTTGTTGTGTTATGCTTGGTTGATGCACATATTTGAGAGTTGTCTTGGTGATTGATCTTGGTGAATAGATATAATTTGGTTGATACAATTGATGAGATATGTTGTTCTGATAGGTTGTTTGGACAGGTTTTTGTGACATGTTATTTGTACAGGTTTGGTGCATGGTTGATGCACTTGTTTATGGTACAAGTTGATTACAGGTTGAGGTACAGGTTGATGCATGGTTCGGGTTTTTTGGTGCAGGCTAATTAGTATAGGTTTACAACATTATATCTCGCAATGATAGTGTGACAGTGGTTCCATCATTCTTCTTATATGCCAGGGAGGTTGGACGGTGCAAGGAAAGGTGGTTTTATCCACCTTCCAGTTGTATCCGGAGAAAATAGGGGCTTGTGCCCTCCTTCATTTTGTAGCCATGGAATTGGGGAGTTGGAGCTTCCCTTAGGTTGTAGCCTGAGAAAATAGGGGGTTGGATCCTCCTTCTAGTTGTAGCTAGAAAACAAAGGAAGGTGGTGCTTCCAATGAATGTAATTCTTCAATATATATAAGAAAAATCATTCTGTGGTTTTCTCCTACTTTGGGTTTCAACGTAAAAGCACTGGTGCACTGTGTATGTGTATGATTGTTCACTTGTTCATTGTTTATTCACTCTACAAATATTGGATGATAATGCTACATTGATATAACACTTGCATTATATGGTTAAAAAGTATTATATTTCTCTATTATTGATTCACCCCCCCCCTCTCAGTAATCCAACACAGGATAAGCGGGTCCAATAGTGGTCAACTTCGGCTAAAAAGAGTCTGAAACATGTAATTTCACCTAAACTTCGGATCTCTAAAGTCTCGAAGTGAATGAGGGCCATAAAATATAGGAAATGCATGATGACCGTTAGATGAGGATAGGTGAGTCCAGTGGTGGTCAACATGTAAGTTTACCCGAAGGCCGAAGCCCCAAAGTCACAAACTCCCGTCAACCGTCAGATCAAAGGAAGAGTAGGGAAATCCTATCAATTGTTGATATGGAATGAATATTGAAAACTTTATATTGTGTTAAAAGTAAGAAGGTGGTGAACTCCAAAATCAACCTACTTCGATGATAAGAAGCATAGATAAACAAAGAAATATCGAACTTCAAAGCCCCAAACTCACTCCAAAGAAATTGCAAACTTCGACATTGACCTACTTCAGTGAACAAAAGTCATCGATCAAGACAAGGAAATATCTATAATGATATATCTATTCATCACTTTGGAAATGATCGAAGGATGGTATAAAAGTGCCAAAAGTCCCGAAGCCACGAAGTGTAAAGCCATGATCTAGGAGGGAGACATGTGGTATAAGAAAAATATGACATGTGGCCCAATCAAATAGTGACAAGTGTCCAGGTATAGTTGGCACATTAGGTATACAAAAGTCATGAATCAAGGTGACATGTGGCATCCACTCAGCCAGTTCCATGTCAGCAGTGATGTTAGTAAGCCATGTCACTATGGGACTACATCCTCTAGGGATATCCAACATCTCCTACGAACTAAAATATCCAAAGCGTCGAAGGCTGAAGTCACAAATTAATGTTTTCTCGTTGATCTGAGATCCTACAGAATATTTCTTGACCATCTGATCAAGCACAGTGGAAGGATAGAGTTAGCATGAATCATGAAGTAATGCTAACCATTAATCTACTTTAGGAGTGTTCTCGACCATTGATAAAGCATAGTTGAAGGATAGCGTAAGGGGAGGTGTTAACCAAAAACAAGTGGTCACTGCCATTCTATGACTTATTCTGTGGGTACAAATACAGAGGAATTTCTCTACTCCAATGTCCTAGAGCCATGAATAGTTGAAGTTCCTGAGTGAACGAGAACCATTCATCTAAACTCTTGATTAATTCCTAACCCTTGATTTGTTTGAAGCGTCTCGAGAAGCCAGGATCGTCCATCTAATAGAATATTAAATATTGACCATTTGATCATTGGGAGGATTGAATGACTGCAAGGGTCAGAAGTCCTGAAGGATGAAGTACTAGAGAACCTAGTTCCAACACCATTCATGTGATAGAGTTAAAGAAGCTAAAGGGGCTAGAAGTAAATAATCCCTCAAACGTTTGAATACAATCCCATGTAGAGGAATATGGGTGGAAGAATAAAAGCGCTAAACATAACAATGTTTCAAATGGAAAATCCCATGGTTTTGAGCCCATGGTCATAGGAATTTTGGATTGAAGGGAGCACCTATTGAAATACCCCAAGGCCAAGCCCCAACGAAATTGTAAACATGTTTTAGAGACTGGTGATCCAAGTGATTATAATCTAGGAGGATTATGTGATGATTATGATAGAGAGCCTAGATTATTAATCCCATTGAACCTATTTTTGTATATGTAAATACTCATATCAGTCATATAAATACATCGTTGCATGTAGACCGACCATGATAAAAGAGTATGGGGGACTAAGCTCCACTAGGTAGGGAAAGGGAGGGGCTATGAGACTAGGAAAAAGGGCTAAGATTGAGGGCTTATCATAAGAAGGAATATTGTATTATTATTTCCTAAAGACTATGGTAAGGGTAAGTGTTTTATACTAATTCTAAGGGAAGAGGGAATTAATCTCAGGTGGAGAGAAATGAGCTCTAGGAGATCCATGTGTCAATCATGGTGCATGAAAATATAGGTGGGGAAAAATAGTTTGTTTGGGATCTTTTCCCCATTGAATGATGAATTCATTGTTGTCATGTTTATAGGCAGGTGTGCTTGTCATTGATGGAAAGATCATAGTATGCAGCGATGGAAAAACAGGGACAACGTAAGCTTAGGAGGATAAGTGTAGAGGTGCATGAAGAGTGCAAGAGTGTGCTTGATCATTTGATGGTTTACAAGAAGGAAAGGAAGATCATGGATAAATTGATCTGACTCCATTTTAGAGTTTCAAATACCGAGAGGTGGAGCTGTCAAGGACACTCACAACAAGTCCCAGAATCGTGAAATGTGAAACACTGAAATACTGAAAGAAGGAGACAATTCCGGATACCGGGAGTTGAAGTGTCGAAACACTTCACAACAAGAGTCCTGGAATCGCGAAATGCAAAATGCCAAAATCCCGAAAGCAGGAGACAGTTTTGGATACTGGGATTTCAGATACTGGGAGTTGGGGATGTCAAGAACTCTTACTATAGGAGTCCTGAAGTTGCAAAATGTGAAATTGGGATATGCTAAACCATGATATAATCTCAATCGTTGGATAGAGGAAAAAACTAGACCATCGATCCAAGAAGGATACATGGCGAAAGATCATCCTTTCGCTGACTAGAAAGTCAAAGGAACGGGGTTCCCTAACCTCTCAAACTAGTGATATGCCAAATCGCGAAATAACCTTAGCCATTAGATCAAAGTTTGATCTGGACCATTGATCCGACTCCATTTCAGAGTTTTGGATACCAGGAGATGGAGGATTCAAGTGTCGAGACTCCTCATCACAGGAGTCCCAGAGTTGCGAAGTGTGAAAAGCCGAAAAGATGATCTAACTCCATTTCAGAGTTTCATAGATTGGGACTTGTAAGTGTCGATAACATTCACATCAAGGATGTAGAAATCGTGAAGTGACCTGGGTCAATAGATCCAGGAGGTGAATGTGGTAGACCACGTTAGAAAGGATAGGTGGAAGACTATGACATGTGGCACGTTCAGACAACGACAAGAGTCAAGTTGATTTGGCATTTCAGGCCACTGGAAATCACAATTCTGAGTGACACGTGATAGCCACTCGGGTCACGACACATCATCAAGTGATGCAAGACTAAACTCACTCTGGGATTTTTTTCTTCGGGATTTTTAACTCCATCACTCCCCCAAAGTCCCGAAGGCTGAAGTCCCGGGGTAGAGGATAGTCGTCTGATCACCATGGATCGAGGATTGTTGATCTGGAGATAAAAGTTCTTATGTGATTGGAGAGTGGTCATATTCTGGTGGTCACATCATCGAAGAACTATAGAGGAGAGCTCGAAGTGTCAAGCTCCATTTCAGATTTTCAGGGATCAGGACATGGAGCATAAAGAAATCTTCACATCAAGGATGCCAAAATACTGAATTGCAAAATTGTGAAAGTGATTTATGGATAAGTTCGCAGTCACCGATGGTGGTCACAATGTCGAAGAGCTATAGAGAAAATATTGAAGTGACAAGCTCCATTTCAGAGTTTCGACGACCGTGACTTGGAGAGTTGAGATGCCTCGCAATAGGAACCTTTGAAATGCAAAAACACCTTTTGGTGTAGGTTGTGATCATAGCCATTGGTCACATCGGTGGAAGATGGAGGAAGGAGCTAGTGCAACCAAGCTCCATTTTGGAGTTTCACGGGTCGGTACATGAAGTGTAAATAAACCTTGACCACAGGAATCGTGAAATGCCAAAATGTGAAACGATGAAATAAATGCAAGACCCTACAGATTCCATACAATGGTGCAGGTGATTTTGAATATGATCGGAGGGCTATTGTTTCACTTCACAATGTAACTGCTAGAAATTACTGATGGTCTCTGCGAGAGGATGAGCTTGACTATGATGAAGAAGACAAAGAGTCTCAACTACCAGAGAGGCCAAGGAATCTTAGCATAACACCTAGTGATTGTGGATGCATGGGTTGAACTGCAAGAGAAGCTGAAGGATTGCAATAATGATCAGGAAGATCACTCGACTTGAGGAGTAGATGAAGAATAGAGAGAAGGCATGGGATGGTGGAGTGGAGTGAACACCACAAGGGGGAGAATATTGGTGGGGTGAGAGCATGCAAAAGCATGGCATATATTGCATGCACAAGGAGAACAAAGACAATAAGTATGCTGAACAAAGAAGAGATGAGGGTTGGGTTGTTTTTGAGTGTGATTGACGTGTGAAGTAGGAGGGAGAGCGCAGCAACAAAAATGCACAAAAGAGGTGTGGTGCATTGAATGGACATGTCACACAAAGCAGAAATGGAAGAAGAATGTAAAGCATAAGAGGAGTGTGCAGAAGACACTGATGCAGACAGAGCAACGCAGTGTAGCAAATCAGTGATGAGACTAGTAAGTTTTTGAAGAACTTTATATCACTGTAATAAGTATTATTAGAAAATATTTATATTTCAGGGTGGTAGGGAGGTGCTAGGGAGGATAGTTGTCCTTAGAGGTTCAAGTGCGTGCTTGAATGAAGGGAGTTGTAGCTTCCATCTGGTTGCAGCCAGAGAAACTAGGGTGGTAGGGTGGTGCAAGGGAGAACTGTTGTTCTCTATTATGTAGGTTGGTGCCTGTATGACTGGAAGTTGGTGCTTCCATCCAGTTGGTGTTGGAACACTTGGGGAGTTGGTGCTTCCTTCTAGTTGGTGCTAGAGAAACCAGGGAGTTGGTGCTTCCTTCTAGTTGGT
>SNQJ01S0007571.1:95215-129371 GCA_010110895.2 Picea sitchensis
CAGAGGTCTGAAGGGATGTTCATTTCTCAAGAAAAATATCTAAGAGAAATGTTGAAAAGGTTTCAAATGGAAGATTCTAAACCTGTGGGCACACCTATGGTTACTGGATGCAAATTAAGAAAGGATGTTGACTCACCTGATGTTGATCAAAGTTCATATAGGTCAATGATAGGTAGTCTATTGTACATCACAAAATCTCATCCAGACATAATGCATGTTGTTGGGATGGTAGGAAGATATCAGTTTGCACCTAAACATAGTCATTTTCTAGCTATCAAAAGGATATTTAGATATTTGAAAGAAACAATGAACTATGGCCTATGGTATCCTAAGAATCTGAATTTTCAATTATCAATCTACTCAGATGTTGATTGGGCTAAATGCATGGATGAAAGGAAAAGCACGAGTGAAGGTGTGTTCTTCTTAGGAGATTCTCTAGTAGCATGGTTGAGTAAAAAGAAAGGTTCCATTTCTTTATCAACTACAAAGGAAGAGTACATTGTTGCTTCTACCTGTTGCACTCAGGTATTATGGATGATTTAGAAACTTGCTGACTTGGAGGTAAAATACGTTGCACTGATCCCAATTCATTGTGATAACACTAATGCCATCAGTGTGTCTAAGAATCCTGTATTCCACTCCAAGACCAAGCATATTCCCATAAAATACCATTTTCTGAGAGAGCAGGTCACCAATCAGGTTGTTCAAGTCCATTACATTCCAACCACAGAACAAATTACAGACATATTTACTAAAACCCTAGCCAAGACACCATTTGAATATCTTCGACAGAAGTTGGGTGTCATCCCGTCTCACACCTAAGAGGGTTCATCCTGTTAGGGGGAGCTTTGTATGGATTGAATATCTGATACCTCCTAAAAACACTGTAACAACTTAGGGGAAGCATGCTTTCTTTGACATTGATGTCAAAGGGGGAGAAAAGGAGTGGTTCGGATTGGATGCTACAGTTGGAGGTCCAAACAGATTAGCACAGTCGTTCAGGTTTTCCATCAATGCCAAAGGGGGAGATTGTTGGCATGTTTACAGGCAGGTGTGCTTGTAATTGATGGCAAGATAAGAGTATTTAGCGATGGAAAAAAAGGGACAATGTAAGATAAGGGGGATAAGTATAGAGGTGCATGCAGAGTGCAAGAGTGTGCTTGATCATTTGATGGTTTATAGGAAAGCAAAGAAGATTAAGGATAAATTGATCCAACTCCATTTCAGAGTTTCAGATACTGGGAGGTGGATGTGTCAAGGACACTCATGACAAGTCCTAGAATTGCAAAATGTGAAACACCAAAATCCCGAAAGTAGGAGACAGTTCCAGATACCAGGAGTTGAAGTGTCAAAACACTTCACCATAGGAGTCCCGGAATCACGAAATGTGAAACGCAAAAATCCTGAAAGTAGGAGACAATTTCGGATACCAGGAGTTGGGGACGTCAAGAACTCTTACTATAGGAGTCCCAAAGTTGTGAAATGCGAAATCTCAATATGCTAAACCATGACATAATCTCAGCTGTTGGATTGAGGAAAAAAATGGACCATCGATCCAAGAAGGATACGTGGTGAAAGATCATCCTTTCACTGACTAGAAAGTCAAAGGAACGAGGTTCCCTAACATCTCGAACTCACGATATGAAAAATCCTGAAATAACCTTAGTTTTCAGATAGAAGTTTGATCTGGACCATTGATCCGACTTCATTTTAGAGTTTTGGATACCGAGAGATGGAGGAGTCAAGTGTTGAGACTCCTCATCATAGGAGTCCCGAAGTTGCAAAGTGCAAAAAGCCGAAAATTTGATCTGACTCAATTTCAGAGTTTCATAGACTAGGACTTGTAAGTGTCGAGAATATTCAAATCAAGAATGTTGATATTGCGATATGAGAAATTGTGAAGTGATCTGGGTCGACAGATCCAGGAGGTGAATGTGGTAAACCACGTCAGAAAGGATAGGTGGAAGACTATGACATGTGGGACGATCAGACAACGACAAGTGTCAAGTTGATTTTGCAGTTCTGGAAATCGCAATTCTGAGTGACATGTGACAACCACTCAAGTCATGACACATCATCAAGTGACACAAGACTGACCTCACTCCGAGAGTTTTAACTCCATCACTCTCCAAAAGTCTCGAAGGCTGAAGTCCCGGGGCAGAGGATAGTCGTCCGATCACCACGGATCGAGGACCATTGATCTGGAGATCAAAGTGGTTGTGTGATGAGAGAGTGGTCATATTCCATTGGTCACATCGTCGAAGAAATGTATAAGAGAGATCGAAGCGGTAAACTCCATTTCGGAGTTTCGGGGATCGGGACATGGAGCGTAAATAAATCTTCACATCAAGGATGCCAAAATGACGAATTGCAAAATCGCAAAAGCACTTTATGGATAAGCGCTCGGTCACTGATGGTGGTCACATCGTTGAAGAGATATAGAGAAAATCTTGAAGTGGCAAGCTCCATTTTAGAGTTTTGAGGACCGTGACTTGGAGAGTCGAGATGCCTCGCAACAGGAATCACTGAAATGGGAAAACACCTCTTGGTGTAGGCTGTGGTCACAACCATTGGTCACATCGGTGGAAGATGGAGGAAGGAGCTAGTGCAACCAAGGTTCATTTTGGAGTTTCAAGGATTGGTATGTGAAGCATAAAGAAACCTAACCACAGGAATTGCGAAATGCCGAAATGTGAAATGATGAAATAAACGCAAGATCCTACGGATTCCATCCAATGTTGCAGGTGATTTTGAATATGATCAGAGGGCTACTATTGCACTTCACAGTGTAACTGCTAGAAATGACTGATGGTCTCTACCAGAGGATGAAATCGACTATGATGAAGAAGATGAATATTCTCAACTGCCAGAGATGCCAAGGAATCTCAGCATAACACCCAGTGATGATGGACGCGTGGGTTAAACCATCAAATAAGCTGAAGGATTGCAATGATGATCAGGTAGACCACTCGACTTGAGGAGTAGATGCAAAAAAGAGAGAAGGCATGGGGTGGTGGAGTGGAGTGAATACCCCGAGGGGGAGAATATTGGCGGGGTGAGAGCATGCAGAAGCATGGCGCATATTGCATGCACAAGGAGAATAGAGACTATAAGTATGTTGAACAAAGAAGATATGAGGGTTGGGTTTTTGTTGAGTGTGATTAACGTGTGAAGAAGGAGGGAGAGTGCAACAACAGATATGCACAAAAGAGGTGTGGTGCATTGAATGGACATGGTACACAGAGCAGAAATGGCAGAAGAACATAAAGCGTAAGAGGAGTGTGTAGAAGACATTGATGCAGACATAGTAGCGCAATGTAGCAGATTAGTGATGAGACTGGTAAGTTTTTGAAGAACTTTATATCACTGTAATAATTGTTATTAACAAAGATTTATATTTTAGGGTGGTAGGGAGGTGCTAGGGAGGACGGTTGTCCTCAGAGGTTCAAGTAGGTGCTTGAACATAGGGAGTTGTAGCTTCCATCTGGTTGCAGCTAGAGAAAATAAGGGTGGCAGAGTGGTGCAAGGGAGAACTGTTTTTCTCTGTTATGCAGGTTGGTTCCTGTATGACTGAAAGTTGGTGCTTCCATCCAGTTGGTGCTAGAACACTTGGGGAGTTGGTGCTTCCTTCTAGTTGGTGCTAGAGAAACTAGGGAGTTGGTGCTTCCTTCTAGTTGGTCCTAGAGAAACCATGGAGTTGGTGCTTCCTTCTTGTAGATTCTAGAGAAACCAGAGAGTTGGTGCTCTCAACAAGTAGTAGGTTGCAAAACAGAGGTTGTAGCCTCTTTATGAGTTGGTGCTCATATGTATGATAATGTAAAGAATGTAAAGATTACTTATCATATAAAGAAGAAGAGGTTTTTACCCTTTATGGTTTTCCTCAGGAAATGTTTTTCTCAGTTTATCTCATATGTGTGACTGATGATGAATGTTATATTGCTTATTTCCCTGCATTATTGTGATTGTCATTAAGAGCTTTGAAAAGAGTTTAAAATAAGCATAATTGTTTAAGCATGGTAACAATTGATTCACCCCCCCTTTCAGTTGTTCAACATTCATGCAGGGATACATCCCCTCCATCGTTGACCTCTGTAAAGTTTCATGCACCTATGAAACCTACAGTAATTTTGAGCTATCACGTACCTTACCTATGTAGCACCACACACCTATACTTTGAATGAGCCCATACTATTCCTTAATGGATTGTTTTTGTTGCCAACATAGTTCCTTGACTAAGCATGGCTTGTTTCCATCATCTTCTCTATACCCAAGCTCTTTAGCTGCCATCACCCTTGCTCAATTGACTTAGGAGATGGAATGAAGAAGAAGGTTGTCAAGCCTGTGGTTTGAAGAGGCGATTTTTCTGTCACGTGGACTGAAGAAGTAGGTTTTCAAGCCTGTAAGAAACTATGTCTAGGTGAGATAGGTTGTTGGGGAAGTGATTTTCCTAGGGGGAGACCAATGATAGATATATTTCTCTAACAATTCTTATTTGTCCTATTATTGAAGCCATGGAAAGGAAGTGGGTTAGCTAAAGGACTATTGAGAAGAGAAGGGGCACACTTCCTTGGGTGGAACAGGCATGTGGGGAATGAGAGGTTGTAGGTTGTTAGTGTTAGTTGGCTCCTGGGATGAAATCCTTTTTGTTGATTGTGAAAATACCTGTTGTCTCAGCCTAGCCTAGGAATCCCTTTACTCGGGTGGAGTTTAGTCCCAGCTCGGGGGTGACCCACTGCTGAGAGTGATGAGTAGCGTGGTCTAAGGCTGGGAGGTTCATAGAAGGTCTTCATGTAGTTGGTGGTCTTCTATAAAAAGATAAGTACCATTTATGTGTTCATTTTCATGTTGTGGATTTGTACATGTCTTATCTTTATGAGTTTTTCCTGTATATGTTGTATGTATAGGCTCACTGTTAGTTTTTCATTAATCTGTGTATTAGTAGAATGTAATTGTCTATTAATTTTTATATGTGCAATGTTCTACAATATTTTTTGTGTGGTATAGCCCAGTAGGCCTATGGTTGGGTATGTACAATTTTGAATATCAGAAGCGTGAGAATCTCTCAATGTGGTAGTCCCTGGCCTGGGAGGCCTGGGGTGTGCTAAAAAAAATAAATTGGTTTCATAACTTAGCAAGAGTGTTTTAAGGAGTAGCATGGCCCGACATGGGCGGCTAGGGATGTTGCACCTATTGATTAAGACTCAAATTCACAATAGTTCAAGATTTATAGACTAATGAACCGATACACAGTGATGATTAAAGAAGACCTAAATCATGAGAATTATGAATAAAGAAATAAAAGGCTTAAAGACAAAATACTTAGAATTAATTAAATGAAAGGGTGCAATGATTCATTATTAAAAGACACAATGGTTCACTGTCATATCTTTGGAATACTATATAAACATAAAGGTATTGTGAAAGAAGAGTGTCTTGGTGGATTATATATATATAATGGATTGAATGGAAGTTCATTATATCAGGCTGGTGCTTGTTTACAAGCTAAGGCTTGTTATGAGGATTGGATTCCTCACATCTCAGTTGGATCTAAGATCAATAAGATGGGTCTTGTTATGAGGGTTGGATTCCTCATTCCTTAGTTGGATCTGAGAACTACAATATGGGTCTTATACAAAAGAGTTGGATCTCTAATATTCAGTTGAATTTGAAGATATTAAAAGATTGATTTTATTTGTATTCATTCAAGTTAAATAAATAAAAGAAAGATATCCTATATACTTCATACAGTTTTTGTTATACATGTTTATGAACTATTAATTGAGCTGCATATATCTTATTCAATTAATTCAATTAATATATGAAAGTGTGAAAAGCAGTCAAATTTTCTAGACATTGATTCGTGTGAAAGCAGCCAAATTTTCTAGACATTGATTCAACCTCCTCGTCGCAGGTCAGTGTGTATTTCAACATACCGTTTTCAACTTGAGAATAAAACTTTCCCATTCTTCTGATTTCTCTTTTGGTGTAGCATTTTCTTCCAAAACTTATGAAGTCTTTCAGATTGGATGGTTTTTTGTTCCATATCTCATAAGGAGTTTTATCACTGTTGTTTCTGACCGTTACTCTATTTTGAATGTGAACTAATGTATGTACTTCTTGTGCCCAAAAAACATATGTCAACTTTGATTCCATCAACATAGTTCTGGCCATTTAATGTATTGTCATGTTCTTTCTTTCAACAACTCCATTTTTTGAGGTCTCCTAGCTTTCAAAAATTGTCTCTTTATAGCATGCTCACTGCATAAGTCCATAAACTATTTTGGTGTAAATTATCCACCATTATTAGATATTAAAAACTTGATATTTTAATCTATTTCATTTTCAACCATCTCCTTGTATATCTTGAAGTTTTCAAATTATTATGACTTCTTCCTGACAAGACACACTGTAGTCATTCTTGTATAATCATCAACAAATAGCATAAAATACTTCTCACCTTTCAATACTTTTGTTCTTGTTGGTCCAAATATATCAGTATGCACAAGTTCAAGTGGATTTGTTGAGTAGTACTCTTTTATTTTGAACTTGGTCTTGGTTTTATTTCCTTCTAGACAATGCTTGCATAAGATATTTGTTGGTTTTGAAATCTGCGGATTTCCCTCACTGTTTCCTCTTTACTTACTTTGAAAATATTATTGAATTTTATGTGACCCATCCTTCTATGTCATAGACAAACCTCATCTTATTTTCCTAAGCAACACTTTTCCTTTCAAATTTAATTTAACACATATATGTTTCTCAGAGTTCTTGTAGTTGTAGCCACTAACTTTCCTGAACCTGATTTTCTTATTTCACTTTTCTCTTATTCAAGCACAATTTTTTGTACTTGATCACAAATTTGACTTATGCTCAAAAGGTTATGTTTCATGTCTTCCACTAGTAGAACATTCTCTTCCTTGGATTCCTTGTTTCCAATCTTAATGGTGCCTCTTCTTATAATCTTGGCTAATTTGTCATTCCCAAATGATATTGATCCATCTCTTTCCTTTTTAATTGTTAGAAACTTGTCCTTATCACCTTTCATATGCTTTGAGCAACAATTTTCAACATACCAACCATGTTTATTGTGTTGAGCTTGTAAAGAGAGTTTGCATTCTTCATTGTTGTAGTGATTATGTTTTCTTGCCCATACTCCGTGTGTTTCATTTCTGTGATTGTTATTATTATGTTGTAGTTATCTTAGAGTAACTATCACTCTACAATATTTGGCCATGTGTGCAAAGTTGTTACACTTGTAACATTCCATCTAGGTAGTCAAAGATTCAAACCTGTTGTAGATTTTTTCTGTGTGTCACTTGACCTTCTTGAATAATCATTTTGTGCATAACTTTCATGGTTGTTTCTATTCATGTTATTTTCTTTGCAATTTACAACCTTATGTACAAAATTATTACATGAATAACATAAACTGAGAAATATAGTTTGATACATGCGAGCTATATATATTCGAGAATAATTTACTCTTTTGAAACCTTCTTCTTATTTAAGAATTCTTGTTTATGACTGTCATTGATTTTGAAATATGAATCTTCTAGGTGGAGGAGTGTCTCTGTGATCTTCCTTGTGAATCTTCTTGTCCTCTTCTCTTTCATTAGATCCTCTGACTATCTCTGCATAGATTATTTTCTTTATTTACTTATATTTCGTTTTCAAAGATTTATCTTGTTTCTGACTATGTGTATCCTATTCCGAACTTATCATGATGTGGCCTTGATTGCTAATAATCTCGTTCAAAAATTTAGAGTTGTTCTGCATATTTTTCTTCTGAAGGTATTTTCTTTGTGTGACAATCTCAACATCCAAATTTATAATGATCCTATCTCTTTCTTCTAATTTCCCTCTGATTGCTTCCTCAATCCTCTTATCTTCTTCTATCTGAACTTTCAACTTTGTGATCATCTTTTCTAGTTATTCATAAATTTAATTTTGAGTGTTTTATTTCTTCTTTAGTTCTTCCTGGAGCTTCTTGTTTTTCTTCTTTTCCATTTTTATAACTTCAACGACACTCATCAATTCTTCCATGAGATCAACTTGTTCTTATTCATATTCCTTTTCAGAGACTTCTTCATTGGATCCTTATCCATTGGAGTTTTCTACTTCCTTAAATAGTACTCTTTATGTATCATTGTCGTTGACTTCATCTTCATCTAACGAGGAAATTTCTTCCTTAGTGCAGAGACTTTTCTTGAAAATTTTCCTTTTATATCATTTTCCTTTATGTAGTTGTTTCCTTTTAGCTTCATCTTCTTCATTTATTTTATTTTTCTTGTGAGGACATTTGTTATTAAAATGACCAATACCATCACAATTAAAGAAAATTAATGGAAGCTTACCTTTGTAATTTTTAATTCTTGGTTTTAACATTCTAACTAAGTTGGCTATATCTTCATCTCCTTACAAATGATTGTTATTGTTGGACTATGAATTTGGCTCTTTCTTGCAAACTGAATTTGATTATTGCTTGTTACTTTTGTTTTTCTTCTTAGATGATTTGAATGTTTCTTCCTTTGCAACCAAATTGTCTTGTTCTATCCTCATCTCATAAGTTGTGAGTATCCCATGTAGCTCATCTATGGTCATTGTATCCATATCAACTCTTTATTCTAGGGATGAGATATTTGAGTCAAATCTCATTGGTAGATATCTTAATTCCTTTTTAACAACGACCAGTTCCTTTATCTCGTTATGTTTTCATCTTCATTCATCTTTATTTGTTCGAACTTTGCTCTAAAAATTTGAAGTTTGGTTTCCTTTAAATTTTTGTCTCCTTCATAGATAGTCTTTATTTTGTCCCATATCTCCTTGATAGATTCAGAGTGCATGATTTTAGTAAATATTTATTCATCTACACCGTTATGAATATAATTCTTTGTCGTTGAATTATTTTCTACGAGTTTATTTCCATCCTTGTTTGTTGGAAGAGTAGATGGTACTCTGTAACCATCTACAACTAATTGCCAAACATCGAATCATTGTGCTTGTATGTATTCCTGTATTTTATTTCTCTAGAGTGCATATTTATCACCATTAAAATATGGTATCCCAACTCTAGCGTGATCCATGATCTACTTCTAGTGGTTAAATTGTTTCTTGAAGGACCTGCTCTAATACCAATTCTTGTATTACTAAGAGGGGGGATGAATCCGTAATAGATATTTTTGAACCTTTTTAACCATAGTTTATAAGTGTTGTTTATCTTTATGATCAATTGACCAATAGAATTCAACAAGTGTAGAATAAATAAACCATGAACAATGAGAAATCACACACATACACAGTACACCAGTATTTTAATGTGGAAACCCAATGAGGGAGAAAACCACAAAATGTTTTTTCTTATATGTATTTAAGAATTAAATTCATTGGAAGCAACAACTTCCTTTGTTTTACAACTGCAACTAGAAGGAGGCTCCAACCCCCTATATTTCTAGGCTACAACCTAAGGGAAGATCCAAATCCCAATTATACAGCTTCAATCAAAAGGAGGCTACAACCCGATATGTTCTTTGGCTACAACCGAAATGTGGCTATAACCACCTATCCTTGCCCCATCCTACTACCCTAATAAATGATGAAACCACTGTCGCAATGTCACTGTGAGA
The DNA here is from genome assembly GCA_010110895.2 of Picea sitchensis. Classification (NCBI taxonomy): domain Eukaryota; kingdom Viridiplantae; phylum Streptophyta; class Pinopsida; order Pinales; family Pinaceae; genus Picea; species Picea sitchensis. Next base: position 104,839 of record SNQJ01S0007571.1, read on the forward strand.
TATACCACTATAAACCTCTACCAATCTATGCCAACAAATTGTAACCAACCTGTACCAATAGCCTATGATCAACATGTACTTGTAATCATCTTGTACAAACAAACACCAATAGATATGTGACCTGTATATGATGAAGTTAAAGTATGTATGTGACTTTTCTATACTACATCCTACATATGTATGCGACATGTCTATACTACAACCTGTGTACACCTTCAGAAAACTAGGTTTTCACCTTTTTGAAAATAAAAATCTTTGTTGCCTTTGTCACATCAACCTGTAAGCTATCACTGTGTCCAATCTATAGATTTTCCTTACACATACATCATCATACATATCCCTTAAACAAATGCATCTATGTATCTCTAGTCATGTGTCAGAGATGTGTATACAATCATGATAAAGTGTAATAACCCTCACATGAACTAGACATCAAACCCTTACTGATATGCAACCTCACACTACACAAACAACTTCACAACCACTTCACAACCAAAATCCATCAACCATGTACCACAAAATCCCTCAACCTTGTGCCAAGAAATACAAGATATTTCTTAAGACTAATAAGATGTACCAATGATAAATATAAGATATACCAACATTTTATTTCTATATATATGGCGTATACAATAAGAGCCATAAAACCAATAACATCTCTACAAAAAATCCTCAAACCTCCATAACCATATCTCATGTAGAAAACAATATCCATCTACACATACAAATAAGACATATCTTTCAAACCTATAGATAGATATGTTGTACCTTATCAACGTAGACCTTCCTAGGAGCTTGCTTTCAAACTCTTGAGACCTGTCATCTTCATCTCCTCAATATTTCATGTCTCTTCTCAATTGTACGTGACCTATTATTCTTCATCTTGCGTATGTATATGGATTTTTCTCCTTCAGGTAGCATATGTACTCTTCTTCCTCCATTGCATCCCTCGTACACCTCAAAAAATAGGGGTTTTCAATAAGTCTACAACTCTGAAACTTTCTCCGTCAACCCTCCTTTGCTACCTCAAACTTGTGTAACTTTAGATGTATCAATGATTACCTGCAATAAAATTTTCACAAATAATAGATATCCAATGTGCTCATTAGATTATAATAAGAGACCCTCTCTCTCTTATTTATAATATACAAGTGGCTTCCTCAAGGGGTTATTTTCTAAATAAATTTACCCAACTTCTTTCTTTTAGGGATAACCCACTTCTAACCAGTTGTCCACTTACAACCACTTTATCCAAAAATAGTAATATCACCACTTCTAGTTGCACCTACTTTATTTTTAATTATTTTCTTTTTGAAACAACTTAACCGATGATTAACTCCTAGCTTCACCCACTTTTACTAGTCAACTTCTTCTATGAGCTTCTAGAATAATTTAACTTTTTTTACCTTCTAGGGGCTTCTAGATAACTCATGAGGGTTCTCCAACTTCACATGGCCATAAATCTCTAACCATGAGGATTTATGTGATGTTCCACATATCATCGGAAATGGAGTGACATGTAATATCCATATAGAATAATATTACTTGAAAATATATTGATCTTCATACCTTTATACCTCAACCAAAATTCAACCCCTTAACCATACTATTGGGTCTACCATAATTTGTGGTTGGACTTGCTTCAAGGGTTGACATAAATGAAAACCAACCCAATTAATCAATATGTACACCTCTTCATAAAGGTTATGGATCCCTTATATATCATGACATAACATTAGGAGAACATGAGAATGATGTCATGCTTGAAGCTGATATAATCCTTTCTTGATCCAACCTGGCATCTATCATGATGAGTTGAAACCTTTGGATGAGGGGATGTGACCTTATTGATGAGGAGGAATTCTTTTTAATCATACTTTGCACATTTTTGGGAGAGACATTATATTTGGAGGATTTTGTACCTCATTAGAGAATGATGACACCTTATTGGATCCACTTGCACCGACACATGTGGTTTTTTAGGAGGATTTTTTCTTGTTTTAGCATTGTATATTTATTTTGAAGGCATTATTTGGGGTCGGCCTAAGACCTATCCACATTTTATTGTGCATTTTCATGTTTTATGGGCTTCATAAAGAGATATATCACTTAGTTACCTCGTATATACAAAGGGATAACTACCTTTTTTAAATCATAACTGGACTTGTGGAGAATCATCACTACACTTGTCGTATATATTTCTCTTTCACTATGGATGACTCATGCACCTTATCTTGGAGATGATTTTATGAATTATTTTCAAATTTCATGGGTGATTTATTAGCTAGGGTTTTCATTGTGATCATTAAATTATCTAGTAATTTCTCTTCTTAAGTCTATGCTGGTTTATTTCTTGATGTATCAAGTAAATTTCTAATCGAAGTTGTGATATTGAATCCTATCATGTATTTTTATTGAATAAAACTTGTCATTGAAACCATGGAAAGGTCTGTAGTGGAATACCTTCCGTTGTAATCATCTTGTTGAATCTTGCTAAAGGACATAAGGGTATTTCTAGGGTTTGTAGTGGACTACCCTAGGGTTTTACACAAGATCTATCTTTATCATAAGATGGAATCTTAAGGTTTGTAGTGGAATACCTTGATTTTATCTCCTAAAGGATTAATACCTAGGGTTTTTAGTAGACCACCCTAAGGTTTATTCCTTTGGTATTTGTTTTTTCATTTCTCTCCAAGAAAGTGTAGGATTTGATTCCATGTGCCCAAGGAAACTAGACAATACTAGTCTTTTTCCATTGCAAGTGATTTTCAACCCTAATTTCCCCTTATCCTTTGATGTTTTAGGGTTATATTGGGATTTATTACAATCTCCCTTCAATTTTAATCCATTTCTAGCCTTATGTCTAGGGTTTATTAGCATCTTTCACCCTTGGAATCTACCTTGACATCATTTATTGTATTGTTTTTGTAAATTACATCCTACCAAGCCTTGACATCTTGGATGTTTGATCTTGTTTCATGTCATTTAGATTTCAACAAGCATTTGTTATCTAATATCGTATCTTTATCTTTCATTTCCATCCCTCTTTCATTGTATGATTACTTTTTCTAAGGGTTGTTATATCTCCATTGCTTTAACTTGTCATATTATTGAAGTTATCATTTTGAACACAACTTTCATAAAAACTTTATATTTCTTCTTGGTTTGTATTTCTTGGGGTATATCTTTGAATTGTTTTAAATTTCTAGGTATCATCTATTGTCTTGGATACTTCATTTATGAAAATCTGGAAACTATTTCACTAAACCAACTTATACTTTCTTTGAAAAACTTTACCTAAGTGGTGGTATGATTAAGTGACCGATATAGGAGGCCATAGACTTGATCCATGTTTTCTATAGGGTTCCGTGAGGTTGTTATAGAAGCCTCCATTATGTTGGATTTCATCCTTTACTAAAATGATGGAAGTAATTGCTAAGGTGATAGTGGAAAGTACTTATAAAAGTTAAACTTGTTTTATACTTTGTCATAAGATTTGAACAAGGGTGCTAGATCTTGTGATAACATTTTGGTTCCATTTTTTGGGTGGAATTGAGTCATTCTTATTCTAAATCCGAGGTATATTCTTCAACATTATTTTGATCAGTATACATCAAATACTGACCTCGTGTGATCGTTAGAAAATCCAATGATGGAAGAATATCTTTACCTTATGCACATATTGATCATCCTTGTTATCAAGATCATATGGTGACTCTACAGAACCCAAGTCTTGAAAACACTAGTCAAGGAACTAATAGAATATTTTCCTATCCTACCAAGGTCTATAAGAGGAGACCTCCTCAGACTTCCATTATAGTAAATCTTTATTTGGTAAAATAATTCCTTTATCTCCAATGTATTTTTAATCATGGATTACCAATGCATTGAAACCTTTAGACATGTCCATAATCCATGGATACCTTCATGTTGTGCCTATGAAGCTTGATAAATGATTGCCTAGATTTCCTGGTAATAATGTCATGTCTACTGAAGAGCATATCGATAATTATTATACATGTTTTCAAAATCATTTTCTTAATAATGATGATGAATATGTAGTCATGAAACTCTTTTGTACCTCTCTATTATAAAATGAAAGAAAGTGGTATAATCACCTTCCTAATAAGAGCATTAAAACATGACAATAATTTCATGATACCTTTATGAAAATATGGGCACAAAACAAAATGGTAGGCTTTTTTCGACACAATTTAATGAAATGAAAAAGAAGGAAAATGAATGAGTAGAGTTTGATACAATATGTGAGAATTTACTAAAAAACAATATTAAATATATTAGTCCAATGGATGCTTATTTGTTCCTCAAGTATACGAATGACTTTGAAGGAAAATTTGGATTCATGCTTAGGCACAAGTATTTGTTGATCTAAAAGACTATTTTACGATCTTAAGGTCAACCTCACGAGGATATGAATCCCCCTGCATTTTTATAGAGGTGGTAATCCTCTTTGGATGAAGTGTTATAAGTTTCCTTATATGATTCTCCAATAAATGAAAGATCTCCCAACAAAGCTTGTAAATACAAATGTACAATCTTTATATACAAATATACATAATATCAATTGAAGAAAATACAATATAAAGTGTGTAAACAAATATTTTTGTCTACAAGGTTTTGAAGCCTCTATTGAACATGCATTCTTTCATTCTTGTAAGATAAAATGAATCTTGGAAAGATATATCTTTGCTTATTTCAGACTCTCGACCACCATAGAAACATCTCACTTCCAACCTCTTGATGGCGTGTTCTCTTTCCTTTTTAAAATCTTCTCTCAATTTTCTTGAGGTAGTTAGGGTTTTCCTTTCTAGAATTTTTGACATAATAAATTTTTGGAGTAAACCACTTTTGATTTTAAATTTATTTAATTTTCATTAATTAATTTATGTCATTGAAATTCATGCCTCTGGGTAGGGCCCACTTGTTCCTTTAATAAAAAACATTTAATAAATTGTCAATTCCAAAAATAGATGTTGACTTCCTTAAACAAGAGTTGGTTGTGTTTTAATTTATTGAACAGGATAATTGATTTCTTAGCCATGTGAAACACTCCAGAAGTAATATTCATCATCTCATCATTCCAATGAGATTTCCTCACCGTGATTTGTATTTTTGGATCTTAAGTTATAAGTTGAGGAAGTTGAGGTTCCAAGCAAATGTCTCATCAAACCATAAAAAATAGATTATTGTTCTTTCAATATTTTGGGAAAGTTATGGTGAATTTATCCTCTTAAACCCTATATTCCATTATATTTTTTGTCAAATTACTTCTCCAACGAGGTAAAGTTTTCCCCAAATGGACACCCAGATCTCAAGTTATGTCTTCTATAAAGTCATTGCTCAACAACTGTTCATTTAAATCATGAGTTAATCTTATCCCTTGATTTAATTTCTTCCACTCCATTAATTTTTTTACTTTTCCCTTTAAATTGTTATCCCACGTGCATTTTGGTCAAGATTTTTTAATTGTTTATAATGAAAAGTTTACCATATTATTTTAGATAGTTGGTTGTCAATGATGTCAACAAGCAGTGCTTGTCATTTATGTCAACAAAAGTGATGGGTGTATAAGGATAAGTATCCAAAGTGTTCCCATTATGGTGTATCTATAATCATGGCCCTCATGGGAAGATTATTTGAAGAAGTCTACAAGAAGCCCTAGAGGTTTGGTCATGAAGCTAGAAGCCTTTTGAGGAATAAGGATAGGAAGGATGGTGTAAATGAAAGTAACACAATCATAAATGGATAGTCCTTGCCATGTCATTTATGATGATAGGTGGTACTCCATGTGGTTCCTCATGATTGAGGAGTTAAGAGGTCACAAAGTTGGAAGTCCAAAAGATGGGTAATGAAGACCTTAGTTGGTTACAAAAAAATTAATGAAAAGGTTAACTGGTTGTAACAAGAAACCCCTAAAGTAAGGAAAGAAGTTACTTAGAAAAAGTATAAATACCCCACAAGGAGTATTTCATAAGTAAAATTCACAGACATATCTATTGATTACCTATATTGTGATGTAATTTTGGTCTATTGGAGAATCTGAGGTGGATTCTGAGGTAGGAAGTTTGAAGTTTCGAAGGAAGGTCAAAGGTGAAAGTCTCAGAGTTGCAACAAATGTGAGTAACCCTATTTTCTGAGGTATCAATGGGTTACATGTTAGAAAGGTGCAAACATATGTGGGTTGTAGTGGATAAAAGAACAGATATCGACAAGTAGTAGAAGAGAAATTTGTGGATCTATGAAAATCTCATGAAATATTCGGAAATGCTAGTGCCAGGTTGTTGAGGTATCAAGAAAGGTTACAGGTCAGCACTACAATGTTTTAGGTTAGCTACATGTGTAAATTTGATGGATTATATGGTACAGGTTTTAGTATATCACATACAAAGGATCAGTTACAGGATGATGAGATAAAGACAATGACATGTCAGATACAGTGACAGGTTGATAGTGACTGTGACAGGTTGAGTGACAGGTTACAAGTTGATTATCATAGGCAATGAAAATATTAGTTGTAGTGACAATGTGGTCTACATTTATAATTTGTGGCAGTAGGATGGCGAAAGGAAAGGGGGTTGCAACCTCCTTCCGGTTGGTACTGGAGAACACATGGAATTAGAGATTCCTTCAGGTTGGATCCTGAGAATAAGGGGGTTGGAGCCAGAGAATTCAGGGAGTTGTATATTCCTTCAGGTTGGAGCCTATAAATAGGGGGTCATATCCTCCTTCTAGTTGTAGCTAGAGAATTGGTAATTTGGTGCTTCCAATCAATGACTTATTTTGATATACAAGAAAATCATTCTTTGGTTTTCTCCCATTTGGGTTTTCACGTAAATTTCAATGTATTTTATTTCTATGGATATCTATTTTTCTTTGTTGATTTTTACTACTCATGATATATTGATGACATATTGCTGATGAAATTAATCATCACATATTGTGGTTAGAGGTGATAATAAATTTCTCATATTGATTCACCCCCCCCCCCTCTCAGTATTCCAACAATTGGTATCAGAGAGGGTCCTTCAAGAAATAGTTTAACCACTAGAAAGAGATCATGGAATACATTGAGATTAGAGTAACAAGGTTTAATGGTCATAACTATTTCTTCTGGAGTAAAAGGATGCAAATTTTTTTACAATAACAGGGATTTGATGTTTTGTAGTCAGTAGTAGATGGATATGTTGTGCCAACCACTTCCCCAACCAAAAAAAATGGAAAGAAACTTAGCGAAAAAAACTCAAAGGCTAAAGGAACCATTTTGATTGGTTTGGATGATTCAATATTTGTCAAAGTTATTTATTTCAATACCACAAAAGATATTGTGTATAAACTTCAAAATATTTATGAAGGAGATACCGAATTCATGGGATCTTAGCGTCAAACCTTTAGAGATGAGTTTGAGAAATTGGAGATGAAGGAAGATGAAGACATTGCAACTTACTCTCTGCAAGTTGGCATAATAGTGAACACTATTAGAGGACTAGGAGAACAAGTTGATGAATCAATTGTCATTCAAAACTTTCTAAGACATCTAATTATGAGATTTGATCCTAAGATATCATCCCTAGAGGAAATAATAGATCTTGATAGTTTGAGAAGGGATGAGCTACATGGAATATTCACAGCTTATGAAATGAGGATAAAACAAGAGAACCCAGCCATGAAGGAAGCAACATTAAAAGAATCCAAGAAGACAATGAAGAAAAATAATCAAAAGTTAAAAACAGATTGTAGCTAGAGCAATGACTCAGAAGAAGATGAATAAGTGGAAAACCTCGTAAGGAAGTTAAAAAGAGGAACTGGCAAGTACAAAGTTATGCTTCCATTGAAATGTTTTAATTGTTATGGAATTGGTAATTTTTATTCTAAAGGTCGTTATGCTAAGAATAAAGGTATCAATGAAGAAGAAGATCCTAAGAAGAAAAAGAAACATCAAAAAGGAGACAAGAGAAGGAACAAAAATAATTTCTTCAAGAAAAGTTTCTACTCAAAGGAAGACAACTCCTCATCAGAAGAGGATGATGATAGTGACAATGATTCAAAAAGAGTAATCTTCATCACCTTAGAAGATGATGAAGAGTAATTCAAAGATTTCTAAGAAGAAGGAAAAGTCAATCTTAGAGAAGAATTAATCATTTCCTTAGAAGAACTAGGGAAGCAAAGAAAGAAAAATAAGTCACTCAAGGTATAGTTAAATAAGAAAGAAGGATATCAAAATTTCAACTAAGAAGAAGTCGAGAAAATAATCACAAAGTTAAATATATAAGTAGAAGAGTAGACAAAAGGATTGAAGAAACACTCATAATTTATTTAGAAGAAAAGGAGAAGATGATTGAAATATTGGACGCAAAAATAGTCACTCTAAAAAATTATATTCAGAAGAAAATCAAGTGTTTGAGATCAGACAATGGAGGATATTTTACATCAAAACAATTCATGGATTTCAGTGGCAAACATGGAATAAAACGATATTTCTCAATAGCCAAGACTCCTTAGAAAAATTGAGTTGTCCAAAGGAAGAATAGAATAGTATAGGAAATGGCTAGGACCATGTTGAAACAATCCAAATTGAGTGACATATTTTGGGCACAAGCAGTACATACAATAGTTCATATCATGAACAAAGGAATGCTCAGAAGTAATAGTGATAAGAATCCCTAGGATTTATGGAAAGGAAGACCGAAAAATGTGAAGCATTTCAAAGTGTTTGGAATAAAATGTTATATGAAAAGAGAATATGGAAGGATTGGAAAATTTGACTCCCGATTTGATAATGGAATACTAAATGGGTATTCAATCAAAATCAAAGCATACAAATGTTTCAGTCCAAAACTCAACATAATCATGGAAACTTTCAATGTAATGATTGACGAGACAGATGTATGGAAAGGAAAAGAAGGAAGTAAGAATTCAGAAGAGTGGGATGACGAGGAAAATATAAAATAAGAAGAAGTAGAAGAAGAAGCAGAATAAGAAGAGCAACCAGAAGAAAAATAAGAAGAATAGATAGAAGCAGAACAAGAGGAATATGAGCAACAAATACCTCCAAATAAACCTAGCCTATGAGTGAAGAAAAAATCCATCAAAATAGATTATTGGGAATAAAGATGCAAGAGTTGAAACTCGAAGAAAAATACTTTCACCGGAATAAAGGCATCTAACATTGTTATTCGCAGTTAAACCAAGAACTTTTGAAGAAGAGAACAGTGATGAACATTGTGTCATGGCTATGGATGAATAATTGGATTAGATAGAGAAAAATTATACATGGAAATAGTTTCCAAGGCCTAATAACAAGAACATGATTGGTACTAAGTGGGTTTTTAGAAACAAACTAAATGAGGATGGACATGTAACAAAATAAAAAGCAAGGTTAGTATGCAAAGGATATACTTAGATTGAAGGTATATATTTTTAAGATACCTTTTCTCCATTTTCCATGATGGAAGATATCATATTGATATTAGTCTATGCATGTTCCAAAATAATCAAGGTGTATCAGATGGATGTAAAATCAACCTTTCTAAATGCATAATTAGAAGAAGAATTCTATATCAATGAGCATGAAGGATTTATATTATCATAAAAGTAATATTATTTTTACAGGATGAATAAATCATTGTATGGAATCAAGCAATCCTAGAGAACATGGTATTCAAGAATAGATAGGTATCTACAACAACAAGGATTCAAGAAGGGAAATGCAGACAACAATATCTACATAAAAGTGGATTCAGACAATATACTGATAATTGAAGTTTATGTAGATGATATTATCTTTGGGAGTGATTATGACAGGATGAGTCAGAGGTTTTCAAAAGACATGCATGATTTGAAGTTTATGTAGATGATATTATCTTTGGGAGTGATGATGACAGGATGAGTCATAGGTTTGCAAAAGACATGCATGATCAGTTTGAAATGTATTTTCTTGGTGAGTTGACTTTCTTTTTGGGATTACAGATATGCCAGTGTGATAAAGGTATTTTCATATCCCAGACTAAGTACATCATAGAAATGCTAAATAATTTTGGAGTGAAAGACTAAAAACCTATAAGTACTCCTATGCAGACTACTTGCAAGTTGAGAAAGGATGATGAATCTAAGGATGCAAATCAAAGACTCTATAGATCGATTATTGACAACTTACTCTATGTGACAGTGTCGAGACTAGATTTGATGCAAGAAGTTGTCATAAATTTGGCTTAGGTTCATGGAAATTTGGTATGGATTGTTGTTTGTCATTGATTGCAACCATTGGAGAGTGATATTGTATATTTATTTCAAACTTTAGTGATTGATGTCAACCCTTGGAGAAAGTCTGGTAGCAAATTCTGGTAGCACAAAGGTTTGGGTAATGGACCTAAGTTTCTTTGATGTATAATGGTATGAGTTTTAATATATTTGAAGGTAATAATATTCTATATGGTTAGTACATTTCATCCCATTTCCGGTGGTATGTGGAACATCACATAACTCCTCACGGTTAGAGAGTTATGGCCATGTGATGTTGGAGAACCCAGGTTTGGGTAATGGACCCAAGTTTGATTGATGGATAATGGTATGATTTTTGATGTATTTGTAGGTAAGAATATTCTATATGGATAATACATGTCATTCCATTTCCAGGGGTATGCCGAACATCACATAAATCCTCACGGTTATATAGTTATGGCCATGTGAAGTTGGAGAACCCTCATGAGTCATCTAGAAGCCCCAAAAGGTCAAAGTAGTCAAAGTGGTCTAAGAGATTTTATAAGGAAAATAATAAAGTGAAGTGATGAGTATACTATAATTCAAAGTGAGTACAAAATAAATTATTTAAATAATAAATTTAATGGAGAAATTACTAAGTGGACAAGTGGTTAAAAGTGGGTTGTCCCTAAAATAAGGAAAATTGTTTAAGATGGTTAGAAGGTAACCCCTTGAGGTAAAATAAAGTGATGAGTGTACTATAAGTCAAATTGGATAGAAAATAAATTATTTGAATAATAAATTTAATGGATAAATTACTAATTGGACAAGTGGTTAGAAGTGATTTAACCCTAAAATAGGGAAAGTGGGTTAAGATGGTTAAAAGGCAACCCCTTGAGGAAGATACATAAAAGTATAAATAAGAGGCAAGGCTATCTCATTTTAATTACACTTGAGAATATTGAATATCTACAGGTGACTTAGGTAACCAAAGGATATATAAGCTAAATTTTGGAGGGAAGGTGAAGTAAAGAAGGATCAAATTCAAGGGAGGATAAATTCTTTTGATGATGCTTTCTAAGGTATGTTATTTACAGTTCATTCCACCATTTTCGCAATAAATTTGTTTCTAGAATGATTCAGATTGTGAAATTAGGAGGAAATTGAGGTAACATATCCAAGTAGTTGTGGTACAAATTTTAGCTTGTGGGTCGTTTTATTTTTGGAGTTACACTCCGTGGAAAATAGGGTTTATGGCTAGTCCTGAAACTAGTCTAAAACAAGTGTTTCGGGTAAAAACGTCATAACTTATTCATAACATATCCAAATTCAGTAATACCAAATATGTTGGTTATATTATAGTATGTATTATTCTGTGTATAATTTTCAAATCCATACAACAAATATTCTGTGAGGGGGACACTCTACAAGTTCACTCTCTAGAATAAGCCATAATTCAACAAGGTATGCCATTTTTTCTATAACTCATTTTTTGAGAGGTTACAAGTAGTGACACATGGAGGAATTGAATAAAACACGTAGAAGAACATTGTGTATTATTTTCATATCTTGATTCATTATAGGTACATAGTTATGATTATTTCAAGTTAGGGTTGTTGACTAATCCAAAACTAGTCATGTGAGACTAAAGTGAAGTTTGATGAAAATGCTAGACTCTTGTTGTTAAAGTTAAGGAAGGTTTGTAGGTATGTCATAATATACACCAAGTCTATTACCGAGTTAGAAATTAGATTTGGATGATGAAATTGATGAGGGCTTTTGATTGAGGTACATGTTGGGTACATGGTTGAGACAAGTAGTTGATGAGTTGGCACATACATGAGGTGTATAGTTGATGACGTTGGTACATATTGATGACTCATAGTTGATGAGTAGTTGATACAATATTGGTACATACTTGGTACATGGTTGGAGGAACTGTTTAGTAGTATTGTTGACACACGGTTTATGGGTGATGTAGCATACTTCTGTTGATATATTATTAAAAGGACATATTGTCTTGGTGATGATTATGAGTTGTTTTGTTATTCTTGGTTGATGCACATCTTTGAGAGTTTTCTTGGTGATTGATCTTGGTTAGTGGATTTGATTTGGTTGATAATATTGATGAGACATGTTGTTTTCATAGGTTTTTTGGACAAGCTTTTGTGACATGTTATTTGTATAGGTTTGGTGCATGGTTGATGCACTTGTTCATGGTACAAGTTTTGGTATAGGTTGGTGCATGGTTGATGAATTTTTTTATGGTACAGGTTGATTACATGTTGAGGTATAGGTTGATGCATGTTTGATGCATGGTTCAGGTTATTGGTACACATTTTTTGGTGTAGGTTGATTGGTACAGGTTTACAACATTATATTTCATAGTGATAGTGTGACCGTGGTTCCATCGTTCTACTTATATGCCAGGTAAGTTGGATGGGCCAAGGAAAGGTGGTTCTATCCACCTTCTGTTCATAGTCAGAGAGAATAGGGGGTTGTACCCTCCTTCTGGTTGTAGCTAGAGTATTGGGGATTTGAAGATTCCTTCAGGTTGTATCCTGAGAAACTAGGGGGTTGGAGCCTCCTTCCAATTGCAGCTAGAAAACAAAGAAATTTGGTGCTTCCAATGAATGTAATTCTTAAGGACATATAAGAAAAATAATTATTTGGTTTTCTCCCACTTTTGGTTTCCATGTAAAACACTGGTGTATTGTGTATGTGTGTGATTGTTCATTTGTTCATTATTTATTTACTGTGCAAGTATTGGATGATAATTCTACATTGATATAACACTTGCATTTTATGGTGAAAAATGATTAAATTGCTCTATTACTGATTCACCCCCCCTCTCAGTAATCCAAAAATTGGTATTAGATTTGGATCCCTGAGGAATTATTTTAGCCACTCGAAGGAGATCATGTATTATTTTGAGAATTTAGTACCAATGTTTAATGGTCAAAATGGTTATAAGTATGAAATGTGGAGCAGAAGGACGAAAGTATTTTTATAGGCACATGGCGATTATATTTTCCTATCAGTTGTTACATGATATGATAGATCAAAAAGGGAAAAGACTGCAGCCATGAATAAATTGAAGAAGAATAACAAAATAGCAATGGATTTCATCTGGGAAGGATTACCTAATCCAGTAAGAGAAAAGGTTGGTAAATTTTCATTAGAAAAAAAACTTTGGGATAAGTTACATGAAATATATTCACCCATCGTAGATTCAGAAAATGAAAAATAATATGAAGATATAGATAAAAAATATTTATGTTCACCATTTCAAACAGATTCAGAAGATCAAGAGTACATAATCACCAGAGGTATGTTGTTTTTCTTTAATTGTGAAAAACATGGAAATCTTGAAATAGAATTCCATGAAGGAAATGAGATAGAAAAACTAATTGAAAAGGAAGACAATTATGAAGAAGAATTGATTAGTGCTTTAGATGAATTAAGAGAAGAAAACAAGTCACTCAAGAAAGAATTGATGAAACAAAAGGAATGTATTCACATTTTTTAAGAATCCCAACAGGTCATCGAGAACTTAAGAACTTAGCTAGAATAAGCCAAAAAGATCGAAGAAAATATTGAATATCAAAAGTAGTATTTGGAAGCCAACATAGAAGCAAAGAAGGAAGAAGAAGAAATGAGAGAGATGATATTGACAAATCATCTTAAGAAAAGAACTAACGATCTAAACCAGCTTGAGTCAGAGTTTGGTCAAGAAGAGAAATTTCTTGAAGAAGAAATAATCACATTAAAAAATCATCTTGAAGAAGCGAAGAGAACAGAAGTAGTCATGAAGTATCAGATATTAAATAAATAAGAAGAGGTTGAGAAGCTTGAAGAAGAAGTTGTCAAATTGAGAAGTAAAATCATTAAGCTCAAAAAGAACTTTGAATAGACATAAACATCCACATCAGTTACAAATAATGAAGAGAAGCACTCTAGGTTGCTAGAAAAGAAGAATGAAGAAAGTAGAAAGAGTGTAGAAGTAATCAAAGGAAGGAATCATGGTCAACCCAAATCTAACAAAACTATTGAAGATACATATTCAAGAAGACAATATGTGTTCAGGACACAAAGAAGATTCAATCATGATCATGATCAATCAAGAAAAAAATTTAGAAGGACTACACCAAAAATAAGATCATTCACTCCCAAGTATGGAAATTTCTTTTATGGTCATTGCTTTTATTGTACTAATTTTGGAGATAAGGTTGCAGATTGCAGGGATTATAAAAGAAATGTTCAAGCAAGAAGTGAATATGTGGCCCCACATAACATTTAATATTACAAATATCATAACTATGGACACATAGCTAGTGATTGTAGAAGCATGATCAATACTTACATGAAAGAGGACATTGATATCAGATATAAGAAAGTATGGATAAGAAAACACGAAGAACAGGTGAACAAAGACCATGTCCCAAATATCACAAGATTGGTAATAAAAAGAGATGAAGAAAATTCCACAGAGAAAAAGAAAGATGTCAGATACATAAAGGTTTGGAAAATAACTAATGGAAAAGAAGGACAGGTTAATAAGTAATAGGTTCAAGAGATTGTACTTTCAAGCATTGTAATGAAATATGAATCCACAAATAGAAAGAAATAGCTCATAACTCAGAGAGATGATGAATCTACCAATGAAGATGATGATGAATACACATCAGAGAAGGAATTGTTCTGAGCCATATAGCTTAGAGACTACCAGGTAATATGAATATTATATCGGGGGAGTCTATGCGATAGATGTGATATATCAAAGAACTATCCTTTGAGAAACTTGTAGAGTTTGAGAAGACAGATCCAGAGAAGTTAGTTAGCAAAAGTACAATTTGATGGATTAATCAAGACTTCATGATAATATAGCCATAAATGGGTCAAAATTATGGACAATTGTCCAGGTAGAGTCTTGGATAGTATGGAAGAGAGCATGGATTCATTGATTGGTTCAAAGAGTGGTTCGGATACAAAGGAATATTATCATAATGGATAATAATTACACAGTAAATGGATCAAACAATGCTAATGGATTCCAAATTGACAGATATTTTTTGGACACATGCAGTGCATACACCAGTTCACATTCAATATAGAGTAATTCTTAGAAACAAAAATGAAGAAACACCCTACAAACTATGGAAAGGATGTGTAGATAACAATCTCTACAGCAAGGAAGTTGGACAGGTGACACGATTTCAAGCAGCACCAAACGAATCACATGTCTTAGAAGTAAAGAGGATTTTTAGATATCTCAAAGGAATGAAAGAGTTTGGATTATGGTATTCAAAAGGAAAGGATCTATCACTTATTGCCTAAACAGATGTAGATTGGGCAGGTTACATTGATGAACGATGAAGCACTAGTGGAGTAGTGTTCTACTCAAGTAAGTTATTAGTATCATGGTTACGCAAGAAAAAATTATCAGTATCTTTATCTACAGTCGAAGCAAAGTATATTGCAGAAGCAGGATGTTTTACTCAGGTTCTATGGATGAAACAAACTCTGACAGATATATAGGTTGAGTATGATGATCCCATTCCAATTTATTGTGATAATACAAGATCCATCCGTATCTCAAAGAACCTAATGATGCACTCCAAAACAAAGAACATTCCAATCAAGTATCACTTTATATGGGAACAAGTTGTAGAGAAGAACATCAAAGTTGAATATGTCGGAAGAAAAGAACAAGCGGTAGACATCTTTATAAAACTGCTTCCACGAGAATCCTTTGATTATTTTCAACAGAGACTCAGAGTAATTTCTACTCCAAAATGAATGATTTTGAATGATGATCTTATATTTACATGAGGAAGCACCATAAAGAGGAAAATTCAGGTTGGGAGATCATTTTTAGGAAGATTTCAATCAGGGGGAGTATCCCCAAGGATAGTTCAATTAGGGGGAGTAGCCCCAGATGGAAAGATACATTTTCCATTGATGACAAATGGGGAGAAACCCCAAGGAGAGTTTAGTCAGGGGAAGAAGACCCAAAGGGAGATACCCTTTTCCATTGATGTCAAAGGGGGAGAGATAGAAACATTGATAAGGAGTATAAGGATGCATGTTATCATGACTAAGTGTTTCCATCAATGTTGGTGTTTCCATCAATGACAAAGGGGGATATTGTCAAAAAGTTGGCTTAGCTCAATGGAAAGTTGGTATGTATTGTTGGTTTTAATTAATGTCAACCATTGGAGAGTGATATTGTATATTGATTTCAACCCTTAGTGATTTATCTCAACCCTTGGAGAAAGTGTGGTAGTGAATTCTGGTAGCACAAAGATTTGGGTAATGCACCCAAGTTTGTTTTATGTATAATGGTATGAGTTTTAATATATTTTAAGGTAATAATACTTTATATGTGTATTACATGTCCTACCATTTTTGGTGGTATGTGTAATGTCACATAACTCCTCGCAGTTAGAGAGTTATGAAAATGTGAAGTTGGAGAACCCATGTTTAGGTAACAGACCCAAGTTTGTTTGATAGATAATGGTATGATTTTTGATATATTTTCAGGTAATAATATTCTATATGAATATTACATGTCATTCCATTTCCAGTGGTATGTGGAATGTCACATAACTCCTGACGGTTAGAGAGTTATGGCCATGTGAAATTGGAGAATCCTCATGAGTCATCTAGTAGCCCCAAAAGGTCAAAATAGTCAAAGTGGTTTAAGATATTTTAGAAGGTAAATAATAACATGAAGCGATGAGTATACTATAATTCAAAGTGAATACAAAATAAATTATTTAAATAATAAATTTAATGGAGAAATTACTAAGTGGGCAAGTGGTTAGAAGTGGGTTAGCCCTAAAATAAGGAAAGTGGTTTAAGATGGTTAGAAGGTAACACATTGAGGTAAAGTGAAGTCATGAGTTTACTATAAGTTAAAGTGGATACAAAATAATTATTTAAATAATAAATTTAATGGATAAATTACTAATTGTACAAGTTTTTAGAAGTGGGTTAACCCTAAAATAAGGAAAGTGGGTTAAGATGATTAAAAGGTAACCCCTTGAGGAAGCTACATGAAAGTATAAATACGACGCAAGGATATCTCATTTTAATTACACTTGAGAATATTGATTATCTACAAGTGACTGAGGTAACCAAAGGATATCTAAGCCAAAATTCAGAGGGGAGGTGAAGTAAAGAAGGCCGAAATTCAAGGGAGGATAAATTCTTTTGATGATGCCTTCTAAGGTATGTTATTTACAGGTCATCTCACCATTTTAACAATAATGGTTTTTATAGAATGAATCAGACCATGAAATTGAGGTTCCATTGAGGAAACATATGCAAGTATCTATGGCACAAATTTCATCTTGTGGGTCGTTGTATATTTGGAGTTACACTACGTGGAAAATTGGGTTTGTGGCTAGTCCCGAAACTAGTCTAACACAAGTGTTCCGGGGAAAAATGTCAGAACTTCTTCATAAAAGATCCAAATTCCGTAAGATAATTTTTTTTGGTTAGAGTATGTTCTGTAATATTATGTGTACAATTTTCATATCCATACAACAAATATTCCATGAGCAGAACACTCTACAAATTTGGTCTCTAGAATAAACCAAAATTCAACAATGTATGCCATTTTTGCTATAACTCATTTTTTGAGAGGTTACAAGTAGTGACACCTGGAGGAATTGAATAAAACACAATGAATAATATTATGTACTATTTTAATATCCTTATTCATTATAGGTACATAGTTATGATTATCTCAAGTTAGGGTTGTTGACCAATCCAAAACTAGTCATGTGAGACTAACATAAAGTTTGATGAAAATGTTAGTCTCTTGTTGTTAAAGTTAAATAAGGTTTGTGGGTATGCAATCATATACACCAATTCTATTAAAAAGTTACAAATCAGATTTGGATGATGAAATTGATGAGGGATTTTGGTTGAGGTACATTTTGGGTACATGGTTGAGACAAGTATTTGATGAGTTGGCACATACATGAGGTGTATAGTTGATGATGTTGGTACATCTTGATGAGTCATAGTTGATGAGTATTTGATGCATGATTGGTACATACTTGGTACATGGTTGGAGGTACTTGTTAGTAGTATTGTTGACATATGATTTATGGATGATGTAACATACTTGTATTGGAATATTATTAAAATCACATATTGATCTTGGTGCGGATTATGAGTTGTTGTGTTATGCTTGGTTGCTGCACATCTTTGAGATTTGTCTTGGTGATTGATATTGGAGTGTAGATCTGATTTGGTTGATAATATTGATGAGACAAGTTGTTCTGATAGGTTTTTTTGAGAGGTTGTTGTGACCTATTATTTGTACAGGTTTGGTGTATGGTTGATGAACTTGTTCATGGTATAGGTTGGTGCATGGTAGATGAAATTTTTTATGTTACAGGTTGATTGTAGGGTGAGGTACAGGTTGATGCATGGTTGATGTATGGTTTAGTTTACTAGTATAGGTTGTTTGGTGTAGTTTGATTGGTACAGGTTTCCAACATTATATCATACAGTGATAGTGTGACAGTGGTTCCATCATTCTACTTATACGTCAGAGCGTTTGGACAGGGAAAGGACAGGTGGTTGTAGCCACCTGTCAATTGTAGCCAGAGAACATAGGGGGTTTTAGCCTCCTTCTGGTTGTATCCATAGAATGGTGGAGTTGGAGCTTCCCTCAGGTTGTATCCTGAGAAATTAGAGGGTTGGAGCCTCCTTCTAGTTGCAGCTACAAAACAAAGGAAGATGGTTCTTCCAATGAATTTAATTCTTAAAGACATATAAAAAAAAAACATTTCGTTGTTTTCTCACGCTTTGGGTTTCCACGTAAAACACTGGTGTACTGTGTTTGTGTGTGATTGCTCATTTGTTCATTGTTTATTTACTCTACAACTATTGGATGATAATGCTAGATTGATATAACACTTGGATTTTATGGTGAAAAAGGATTAAATTGCTCTATTACTGATTCACTCCCCCTCTCAGTAATCCTACAATAATTGTACAGGTTGCGATATTTCAAGAAGCACCAAAAGAAACACATGTTATGGAAATAATGAGAATATTCATATATCTCAAAGGAACATTATATTTTGGATTATGGTATCCAAATGGAAAATAACTATAGTTTGTCTCCTACACAGATGTACATTGGCTAGGTAGAATGACGATAAAAGAAGTACAAGTAGAGAAACATTCTGCTTGGGTGAGTGTTTGGTATCATGGCTAAGCAAGAAACAATCATCAATATGTTTGTCTGCAATAGATAAAAAATATATTGTTGTGGATTCATGTTGCACTCAAGTTATATGGATGAAGGAGACCTTGCAAGATATATAGGTGGAATATGATGAGCCTATTCCGAGACTCTGTGATAACACTAGTGCTATCAATATCTCTAAAAATCCAGTACTGCAGTCCAAGACAAAGCACATTCTGATCAAGTTTCACTTTTTATAGGAAAAATTTACAAAGAAAAACATCAATCTAGAGTACATTAGGACAAAAGAGAAGATTGTGGATATCTTCACCAAACCTCTTCCCATGGAGAGCTTTGAATATCTTTGACAACAACTTGGAATAGTTGCTTCCCTATAGTGATCCACACAACACCAATTATAGTAATTCAGGGGGAGGGAAGAAAAATAAATGAGGAATATGAGTAAAGTATATTTTGAATGCTTTTCATATACATCAGAGATTTACATGAGGAAGCACCATGAAGAGAAAGAAGAGGATTTTTGGCAGGGGGAATAGCTCCAAGGATAATTACCCTTTTCGATTGATGTCAAAGGGGGAGAGAAAAAAAAAGGAATGGAAATCGAGAGAAATAACATAAGAATGAAGACAAGGGGAGCATTATCCATAGGGGGGTTAATTTTCATAAGGGGAGCAAGAGCAGGAGAATGTGCATTCTCATTCCATCAATGCTAAAGGGGGAGATTGTTGGATAGTTGTTTTTCATAGATCTCAACAATTAGTGGTTTTGATTGATGTTAACATAAGTGATGGGTGTATTTGGATAATTCTACAAATTGTTCTTCTTATAGAATATATCTAAGCATGGACCTCCTGGGAAGACGATTTGAAGAATTCTACAAGAATCCCTAGAGGTGTGGTCATAAATCCTGAAGTGGTTTAAGGAATAAGGACATGAAGGATAGTGTAATGAAAGTAACAAAGCCATAAATGTATATTCCTTGTCGTGCCATTTCCAGTGATAGGTGATATGCCACATGGTTCCTCACAGTGAGGATTTACGAGGTCATAAAGTCGTAAGCCCCAAAGATGGGTTATGAATCCCCTAGTTAGTTACAAGACAATTAATGAAAGGGTTAAGTGGTTGTAACAAGAAATTGTTGAAGTAAGGAAATAATTTACTTATAAAAAGTATAAATACTCCACAAGGAGTCTTTCATAAGTAAAATTCACACAAATCTCTATTGATTATCTACATTGTGAATGCATTTTGGTCTATTGGTGAATCTAAGGTAGATTCTAAGGTAGAAAGTCTAAAGTTACGAAGGAAGGTCAAAGGTAAAAGTCTCAGAGTTGCAACAAATTTGAGTAACCCTAGTTTCTGAGGTATCTAAGGGTTACAAGTCAGAAGAGTGTAGATGTATGCAATCTACAGTGGAGAAAAACACAAATATCTACAATTAGTAGAAGATAAATTCATGGATTTGTGAAAATCTCATGAAATATTGAGGAATGCTAGTGCCAGGTTGTTAAGGTATGAATAAAGGTTATAGGTCATCACTACAGTGTTTCAGGTTAGCTACAGGTGTAAATTTCATGGATGATATGGTACAACTTTTGGTGTAGCATATGTTGATAATCAATTATAGGTTGATGAGTCAGATACAATGACAGGTTGATAGTGATAAGTTTATAGTGATAGGTTGATAGTGATAGCTTGATATTGACAGGTTAGATGTAGGTTACAGGTTGATTATCAGAGGTAGTTACAGTATCATTGGTAGTGACAATGTGGTATACATTTATATTTTAGAGCGAAAGGATGGAAAATGAAATGGGGTTGTAGCCTCCTTCTAGTTGGTTTTAGAGAACACATGGATTTAGATCTTCCTTCAGGATGGAGCTTGATAATCAGGGGGTTGTAGCATCCTTTTGGTTGGAGCCAAATAATTCAGGGAGTTGTATATTCCATTAGGTTGGAGCTTGCAAATAGGGGGTCATAGCATCCTTCCAGATCTATATGGATAATTGGGAGGTCGGTGCTTCCAATGAATGTATTATTTTGATATATAAGAAAATCATTTCATGGTTTTCTCCCATTTGGGTTTCCAAGTAAATTCTGGTGTACTGTGTTTCTGTGGATTTCTATTATGCTCCATTAATTTATACTACCCATGATATATTGATGATATACTACTGATGAAATTAATGATTACATAATGTGGTCAAAAGTGATAATAAAGTTCTCATACATATTCACCCCTCCCTTCTCATTATTCCAATATAGTAGTCATGTAGAACAAACAAGAGTATAGAGACTTTGGTATAATTCTAATGCCTTAGGAAAATTGCTTGAATTAACAAAATTATGATGACTCAGTGAGCATCTTAACAAAATTTTGATGACCCGATGAGCATCTAGTCATAGTCCAATCATAACCTAGTCAGTTCCCATGTCATAGTGTCACCTGTGAGTTGGTCCAGGTCACTGCCACATGTCATTATTGTATTGGTCCACATCACTGCCACATTTCATTATGGTATTGGTATAAATCACTGCCATATGTTATTTGAGGATATGTCCATGTCACCGCCACATGTCTTAGTATGGTAGGTCCAAGCAAAATGGGGAAGAAACTTAGGATAGGAAAAAATATTAAAAGAATAAATGTAGGGTTTGTGGGTTACAATAATGGAGGTAGGTGAGGGGACAAAAAATGGTAAAAGTGACTAAGTGTGAGGTGAAAAAAGGGAATGGAGAGTGTATATTGGTGAACGTTGACCTCGTTCTTATGAACATGGATATGAGAAAGAGTAAGGACGTCTTCTCTAAAAAAATAAATAAATTACGAGAATGAACTAGAAAATGGAAATGAATTATGGGAAAATTGGAAATGAATTATGGGAATGAACGTAGAAATGGTGAAAATATAGAAAATGGAATATGGTAAATAGTAAATGGAAAATAAAAATGGAAATGGAAAATGGAAAATTGAATTGAGTTATGAAGATACTGATGAAGAAAAATAAGTGGACATAGAAAATGGAAATTAATTATGAAAATGAATGTTGAAATGTCATAAATAACTAAGTGGTGGGTATTATGAAAATTAACTAAGTGGGAATGGAAAATGAAAATATGTTAAGTATAGAAATGGGTTAAGTATGGAAATGGTTAAGTGGGGAAATGGTTGGTATAGAGGATAGTGAGGAGGGAGAGTAGAGTGGAAAGAAGGAAAAAATGATAAGTATAAAGTGTGGAGAGTGGAGAATGAAGAAAATGGAAAAATGAATAAGCATGGGACACGTCCATTATGCAGGTCATGAAGTGAGAGTGTCATTCTAAAGAATGCAGGAATGTGGACCTGCAGACATAAGGATATGGATAAAGTTAAGGAGGCCCGCACCGAAACAAGAAATGTGGCTAAGTATGGAATTAAAGAACCAAGAAAATAAGTGTAAGTGTGTTTCCAAGAAAATGGATAGCTCCAAGAAAATTTTAGTTCCCATAAATTTAGCCGAGTTGGACATTGAAAAAGTGTTTTTTGGGTGATTGAAAAAAAATATGCATATCTTGAGCATACATAATCATATTTTTAATTTGTAAAATGTGTGAAAAATTTAATACTGAGGTCTATGCTATGAAATGATAATCTTTCAAAATATCCTTCTTATGATATTGAATTTTTGTTTTTATTATTTCAGGAGAGGGAAACTTAAGTGATCAAATGTTTTTATCAACATCTGCCTACAATTGTGGGACAGTGACCCCCTTTGGGTTGTTGAGAATCCAAAATTCTCGTTCGGATTCCTTCTCCATTGGGATATGGAGTCATCTATAAAAATAAATATTTGTAATTCCTCCTTCATGGAACCATTGAGTCATCTTAAAATAATGCCTCCATGTAGTGACTTCTTTATTGTGAAAAAATTTGATTGAATAAACAAACTATGTACAAATAAAATCTACCTACCCTATGCCACTTGAAAGAAACATAGACTTTTCAAGTATAAGTATATTTCCAGTTGAGCCACTCAATCATCCAACTAATATCTTGAATGAACTACAGAATTGGGGAACATGTCAAGGATGTTATCAAGGATTGAAAAGCGTTCCCAAAGTATAGAAAAGTAAAACGAGGTTTAATACAATCAAAATATAATTACATTGCTTGGCCTACAATTATTTGGAACCATGATTCAATATAATCAATTCTTGCTTTTTCATGATTGCTTCTATCTTGGATGAGGAGTTTCCAATTTGAAAATACTTTCATCTTTCTCTTTATCCCCATCTGAAATTATTGATTCATAGGTGATGTCCTGAAGACATTATTCCTTCATGTAATGGAAATATTTCCCATCATTGTTCTCAAGATTAATTTATTTTACCAATTTTTCTTGTTGTCAATGTTATTCTGAATTTTCATCATTTTTTATAACATATTCCATATCAGTACGCTGATTGGAATCTTATCGTGAATTTGGTGGAGGATCCTTGATGTCATTTTTATCTTGTTTCTTGAAATATTTTCATATGGAGTATATGAGTGGCTGAAATATTGCTCTTGAAAATTGGAATTTTCTTTTTTATTTTCATCACTATGTCTCAAAGAAACAAAATTCATTCTTTTATTAGACTTTTCTTCCAAATCATTCACTTCATTGTATTTTGTCCATATGGGAGAGGGTCAGCGAGAAAACTTTTCAACAAATGAATTTTCTAACATGTCCCAACTAGTAATGGACCCATTCAAGAGCATCCCCATGTAGAGTTTGTAAAAGTAATCGACATGTAACATTGTCTTCAGTGATATTGAAAACGTTGTTAGATAACTGAGAGGGGGGGTGAATCATTTGTTACTATGCTTAAAAAATTATGGTTCTTTTAAACTCTTTTTAGAGACACTAAATGATGATCAAAATAATGTAGGGAAATAAAAAATGGTACTTTCAGCATCATTCACATATATGAGAAACATAGAGACAAATATTTTCCGAGGAAACCCATGCAGGGTAAAAACCTCTTTTTCTTTATATGATAAGTAATGGTTACGATCTTTACAGTATCATACATATGAGCACCAACTCATAATGAGTCTACA
>SNQJ01S0007571.1:131893-149481 GCA_010110895.2 Picea sitchensis
ATGAGAAACACAAAGACAGATATTTCCCGAGGAAACCCATGCAGGGTAAAAACCTCTTTTTATTTATATGATAAGTAATGGTTACAATCTTTACAGTATCATACATATGAGCACCAACTCATAATGAGGCTACAACCTCAGTTTTGCAAGCTGCAACTTGCTGAGAGCACCAACTCTCTGTTTTCTCTAGCACCCACTAGAAAAAAGCACCAACTCCCTGGTTTCTCTAGAACCAACTAGAAGGAAGCACCAACTACCTATGTTCAAGCACCCACCTGAACCTTTGAGGACACCAGTCCTCCCTAGCTCCTCCCAACCACCCTGGTTTCTTTGGATGCAACCAGATGGAAGCTACAACTCCCTGTGTTCAAGCACCCACTTGAACCTATGAGGACAACAATCCTTCCTAGCACCACCCAACCACCCTAAAATATAAAAATTTGCTACAGAAATTTATTACAATGATATGATGTTCAACAATGTCTTACCAGACTTATCACTGTTCTGTTGCATTTTGTTGCTCTGTCTGCCTCATTGCCTTTCTTCTCACATCACTTGCGTTGTCTATTCTCCTACTTTTATGCTCTGTGCGCCATTTCCATTCACTGCATAGTTCTTATTCTATGTTATTCAGCTGCTGCACTCTCCTCCTTCTTCACACCTAAATCACCTTCACCAACAAGAACCACAACAAACTCCTCCAGCAACAGCCACACCATCTCTTCTCTGTACCGTGTATTTATAGCTTCTGTGCACCTTGTGCATGCAGTGTTCGCAATGCCTCTGCATGCTGACTCTGCACCGTTATCCTCCACCTCTCGAGTGCTCTGTCTGATTATCATCGTGACTCTTCAACTTCTCTGGCCGTTTTCCCACGCGTTTAGCATCACTGGATGTTATGTTGAGATTCCTCAGCCTCTCTAGCAGTTGAGACTCTTCGTCTTCTCTGTGACAATCAAGCTCACCTTCTCTTCTTTAGTTACAGGCTTCCATTCTCATCCATCTATCAAACCCTTCTAAGAATAGTATTTCTTCACTTGGACGAAGCTTGGAGCTCTTCATCTCCTCTGGCGATCACACAGGGGTCTCTTTGAATTCTCTAGTAGACGCCATCAATGGTTTCTAGTAGTTTCAATGTGTCGTGCATCAGTAGCCCTTCAATCAACACTTGATCTGACGGTTCAGATTACATCGTGATTTCACGTATCGCAATATCGACATTCTTGGCATTCATAGCTTTTGTCACTTACAAATCCTGATCCCCAAAACTCCATGAAGAAAACAGATCAACGGTCCAGATCATTTCTTGATCTGATGGTTCAGATTCAATCGTGATTTCACATATTGCGAAATCGACATTCTTGTTGCATTGTGTTCTTTGCCTTTTGAATTCGTGATCCCCGAAACTCCGATAAGAATTTAAATCAACGGTCTAGATCTGATCTTAACTTAATGGCTGCAATTAAATCATGAATTCGCATATCACAATTTCAGGGTTCTTGTTGTGAAGTGTTTTTGTCACTTCAAAGTCCCGATCCCCGATGACTCTCCATTGACTAGAATCAACCGTTCAGATTCAACCTTAATCTGATGGCTCAGATTACATCGCGATTTCACATATCACAAAATCGGCATTCCTGATGTCAAGTGGTTTTGTCACTTCAAAGTTCTGATCCCCGACACTCCATAAAGAGATCATATCAACGGTCCAGGTCACTTCTTAAATTTAATGGTTGCGATTAAATCATGATTTTTCATATCGCAAAATCAGGGTTCCTGATGTCAATAATCTTTTCATGTCCAACTCCCGATCCCCAAAACTCTGACAAGGAATAGGATCAACGGTCTAGATAATCCCCTGAGATGGATGGTCCTCTCGCTTTCAGGATTTGTTGTGCCCATTTTCTCCTCGCACTTTAAACACCGTGCAGGTTTTCCCTGATCCAACGGTGGTCGGATCCTGCGCTCAGATCTAACGCCTGAGATCTATCCTCCTCTTCAGCACGTGCTCTTCTAGTTTTTATTCAGATCTAACGACTCTCATGTTGTCGGGAGTTTTGAATGGGATCCAATGGTCAGCGACACTTCTCCTCCAATCTTACACATCCTTCTTACTTGGAATAATTTTGACTCTACGCTAATTCCTCCCGAGCCTATGTTGTTCCTGTTTGTCCATCGATGCACATGCTGATCCCGTCGAGGTTGCTCTGCAGCTTCTTCCCAAAATATTTCCTGTGCCTGTCTGTTACATTCTTCCTGTATTCATGCCATCTTCATTGTTGTACTTGCCATCAATGAAAAGCATACACTACCTGTTAATAATTTTCCAACAAACATCCCATGTTATTTTGAATCTAAACAAGTGTTTCTCTACATCTTCTGAAGTATTTCCAAAGAATCAGGAAAATTATTTTAATAGAAATGTATGGAATTTAAAAATATAATTTTGGTATATTTAAAGGATTATATGTAGTCACCTCTTTATTTGGTTACCTCTTCCTTTTAATTCATATTTTAAATCCGTTGATGGGATTGGTGAAGAGGAAAGTAGTGTCACAATATGAATGAAGATTTTTGGTGGAGTTGCCATGAGGAGTTTCTTGATTTTATTGAATATTTCCAATAAAGTTGTCAATGAATTTAAGAGTTATTTCAATGCAATCACCATAGAATTAATTCCCCTCAATCTTTGATAGTTCTTGTCTCTTTTTGAGGTCATTCAAATATATCTAAATAGTTGTTTCATAAACCCTGTGCATCTAGAACAAGTAGAAATTTTCTTGAATCTTCTTTTTGAAACATTGAAACATGGATATTATGGTTATTCAATCAGATCTAAAACAAAGCCTCAGATATATTGAAAATAAATCATTCCCAATATGGTCTCCATAATGTTGATCTAAAATACTATTTTACATTCCTAAGGTCAACCTCATGAGGATATGAATCTCCATGTGTTTTTATAGAGGTGGTACTCCTCTTCGGATAAAGTGTTATAAGGTTCCTTATATGATTCTACAATAAATGAAAGATATCCCTATACATCTTGTAAATACAAATGTACAATAGGTATTCTCGCTTCAATTACTTAGTTTCTTACATTCTTAGGCCAATGCTCTGATTATTTCTATGACACTCCTGGCAGTTTCTTCCCTGTGATCCCACACTTCTTACATAGTGCTAGGTATTGCTTGTATTTCTATCTCTCTACTCTTGCTTGAAGTTGTTGGATAGCCTCAACAAACTTCCCCACTTGCACCTTAGTTGAATCTGATTCCTCGTGTGTTAATCCCAACATAGAGCGAAGTGCTCTAGTCACTCCCTCCTTGACTACAGTCT
Organism: Picea sitchensis; assembly: GCA_010110895.2. Taxonomy (NCBI): domain Eukaryota; kingdom Viridiplantae; phylum Streptophyta; class Pinopsida; order Pinales; family Pinaceae; genus Picea; species Picea sitchensis. The sequence goes on from SNQJ01S0007571.1 coordinate 135,233, forward strand.
TCTCTGCAAGTAGCTGGTATTTTTCTTCCTATATTTTATTTTTGTCCTCTTCGAACTTCGCTTGAACGTCATCTTTATCTTGCTACACAACCCAAAGTTTCTCTAAGGCCTCCTCCTTTTATTTCTTCAGGGATTTTGTGGCCTTCTCCTTTTCCTCTTAGGCTCAACGAAGTTGAACCTCTGTCGCATCTGCTAACCTTCATAGCTAGGTGTGTTCATCCCCCAATTCTATATTTTATGTTGAGGATGGCACAGTAGACACTGCATGGCTCGACTATATAGCTTGTTGGATGTATTTCAATTCTTTATTTATTCTATCATAGAGTGTTTCTTGCTTCACCTCATGTCTTTTTAAGATGTCCTATGAAGTGTCCTCTACAGTTGTGATGATGAGCTCAATATCGTCCACTGTGAGCACATTCTACGAATAAGGCTTATTGTCTTGGGTCTTCTTCTACGCTAAGGGTTTCTGTGGAGAAACCTTCCTTTTCTTCGATGTCTCGACCTTTATAAGGGGATCCTTCGATGGTTTCACTTCACCTTTATCTTGCTTGTCTAATTCTTCCCCTCCTTCTTCTCCATTTACTTTGTATCCTCCTCCTCCTTCAGGCGAGTTAGGCATACTTTCCTCCAATGCGTGGTCCATATCCTCAGTTGATATGTCCTACACTTCCTCCTTTTTCTTCTTTTTCTTTGCGTTGCTCTATTCATCATACTCATTCTAGGTGAACACAAGAATTCCAATGAGGTCGAGGTCAGAGAGTTCTGCATCCTTGACTGGTACAAGGAATTTGGCTGGCCATTCCTTGGTTATCTCCTCCATGTATTCATAGGTCAATTTATAGTAAGACTGCAGTTCCTCCTTGATTTCTTCCCTATGCATAGTGACGTAGATGAAGTGTCGGTCTGTGCAGAACTTCGTTAGCAGCCTGTATGTACGCAAGGTGTTTGGGGTCATTTGGGGAAATGATTCAATGGTGTGCGTCAGCTAGAGGTATTAAGTGTGGAACACTGCATTTTATTGCCACTGCTTTGCCATATCTCTCGTATACCATAAAGTGGTGAACCTCACGACCAATGGCTCCAATGGATTGACTTATGGGAATGTCCCTCCCTTTGGCATCTCCAAAGAGAAAAACGCGATTAAAATCAACAACCAACTGAAGTGAAACTCGTAGCATTGGTCCTGTGCTTCACGATAGTCCTTCTCTAACTCGCTGAAAAGGTAGCTCACCCAGTTCATCTGCATTCCTTCAACACACTTCCCTGCAAGATCAACTACGAAACCTGTAACTTACATAGGATGGTTCTTTCTGATGAGCTTGCCCACTATCAATTGAAGATCTAGGTGCACTATGACATACTGGATAGAGGCTACCTTGTAGCCTCTCTTTCCCTTCTCCACATCGCCATACATCTCCTTGATCTGCTATGCCAGGGAGTGATCTAACGTCTTCCCTGGGTAGAATTGTTGAGGGTTCGGTCCCTACATCCTCAATCTAGTGATCAGGTGGATTAGCATCAGATCCACAGTCATGCACCTATCTAACCAGATATAACCTCCACGGTAACACTACAGAAGGAGTTTAATGCATGTTTTAACCTCCTAATGTCTGCTAAAGTGGGGGATCTTCATCATGATTAATATCCTCGATCACGAGATCTCTTTAATCCATGGATGGGGAACTATATTGGGATTCTTCCCAGTCATCTTCATCAAGTACCTATGCGGTGTGAGCATTGCATAATTCTTCATGTCACTAAGGTTGAAATCACTGATCTTGAGAGCTAGGATCAGTCCCAACTATGGTTCGATTGCGCGTATCCCCTTCGGGTAGTACGCAGTGATTAGTGTGTACTCAAAATCACATGGGACGCTATCACGACTAACCACACCAACCAAAGGCAGGACATAGTCAGGCAAGACCAATGGGATATTCTTAGAATTCGCTAGATCATCGCGATGATTTCTTATTTTCTTAGTCATGGTTTGGGATGGAACAAATCGATGTCCAATCGAAGGGGAGGCTTGCACTCCACCTGTTGATGATGCTTGTATCCCTACAAGCATGACTCTCTCAGCCATGAGGTCTATCAAAAGGTCCTCTATAGATTTTTCTATTGCGCTAAGGTCTCCGTACATGCACACTTGTAATCACGGGGATCAGGTAGGTGAACAGACACTCGAGTTAATAGAATGGATGACAAGGGTCTTTAGATAGAACAACACAGTATGCAATCAATTCTTTGTTAGCTCAAATATCTCAGTTTGCAAAAAGTGGTGCCGATGTAGCATTCGATGGATTAAATAGGAAACATTGTAACAGATTCCTTCAATGGGTCTAAATTCCTTAATCAATATGAATCCATCCATTATGGCACGGTCTCAATGGTCCAATGGAGATATTTTCGACAATAATTGTGTTTCTAGATATTTTGGAGCATCATTCTAACGGTTGGGACACCTCTAAAGGTCATATAGCTTCGTCCTAGTGAAGTGCCATTCTTCATTATTCTGTTATTCTGGTGAGGTTCAAGTTCTGCAAGCCTGCCTTCTGTGAAGTCTCCTCTGGAACTTCCTGGAGTCTTTCTAACTTTTCTTTCTTCTTGCTAAGCTTTCTTGCCTTCTTCCCTGTGATTTGACTCTCTGGGTTCCTCTTTCCATTATTATTCTTACCTTCTCTTAGCGTAGTAACTTTACTCTGTTGAAGGTATTTCAAAGGCTTTGAGGGTAATACTTCTTCTCTTACTACTTCTGGGTTAGGTGCTCCTCTCTCCTGCATGGAAAAGTTCTTTAAAATTTCTTGTGTTCTTTCAACTTCGCTAAATAATTCTCTGGTCCTCTGTTGCTTCAACTTATTCTCTTGTTCTTCTATTAGTCACACTATTTTCTTGGCTATGAAGTCCCTTAATTCTTTCTTTTTCTGTTCTATAGCTTCTTCCTCTTCTTTCCTTCTAATATGATCCCTTTCAATCTAAGTATTTCCTAACAAAAGTGAAAATGGGGCAATGTTCTCCACAAACTTAATGACTTAAAATTCTTCTTCAGTCGATGTTCCATGGGAAATAATAAATACATTAATAACTCTTCCACATAGGGTTATCATATTTCCTTTCAACAAGCCTATTCTTCCCAATGAAGGTACTATAGCAGGCTTTCCCAAAATTTCCCAAGTGCTTTCTGGCATAATATTTACCTGTGTTTCCTCATCCAAGACACAGATTATGTCGAAGTCTCCTATTCTTGTTTCTATGCATTGCTTCTCTTTTAAGATATCTAGTAAATTGATGTCTCTGTGATCATTCAGTGTTTCTTTCATCTGTAATAACATAGTCTTTGATTCTTTCTAGGTTTCTGACATATCCTTAGTTTCTTGACCTTCTTCATAGTTTTCTTGTCTCATGTTCATCTTTTCAACTTTAGGAATCATTCTAGGGAAAACCAAAACCTCATTCTCAACATATTTACAACAAAGACAAATAGGACCTATACCAGGGCATTCCTTAGCAAGATGTCCCGATCTTCTGCAGTTATAACACAATGTCAATCCTCTCTTTATTTTAAATGATCCCCAACCTTTCTTGTACTGCACACTGGGATCACAGTGATGGACCTGCAATCTGCAAAAATTCTTTCTAGGTTCCTACATCCACTTGTTAGTCCATAAATTATTTCTATGCATAGGAATAACATATCTTTCACCATTTCTATCAAATCTATTCAGATCAAATCTTTTTTCTTCTAGTTCTGCCCTAGTTTTTAGACTAGGACAAAATCTATCAAGCATACCTAGTGTTAGCACTAGGAATCAGCCTCAATCTGTAATGAGGATAAGCCTAGTACCCATGATTTTATACAGTAAATGTAAACTAGTTTTAAGGGGGTCAAATGGATAAGACTCAAGATAATAACATTCTAACTCAAAAAATTTGGGCTGGCATGCACAAGAAATTGAGGTCTTGTATCAACTTCAGTCAGTAAGTTGGAGTAAAGGTGAATAGTAGGAATACTTTTGTGAGAAAGTGTGGAGGTATTCTATGGACATCAGGTCTTCCAGCAGCCTAAGGAGGAAAAAATCAAACAAAAGATCCTCTTGAATTCAATTTTTCAAGGAAACTAAAAGACATTATAACAACACTATAATCAAACATTCATCATAATACAGTTACAACAATCCATGTGAATCAGTCAATCATGAACTCTCTCAATATCAGAGGCAAATAAGATGGAAGAAGAAAGTTGACTTAGATTAATCAAGAATTCTCAAATCAAGTTACATAGCCAGAGAACTAGTGTTGTTCATCAAAATATCACAATAAGGGAGCCTAGCTCAACCATCTACCATAATGAAATATAGAAACTAAGTATATATACTCAGAACTATTGCAAATACCAGGAGCATGATCGAGCCCCTACATTCAAAGCTTCCAGTCAGTGCTCTCTCTGTCAGACTGTGTAGGCAATCTCATGTTAGATGTGAGACAGGTGGAGTTATGTGTTTTACAGTAAAATCCATCTAGGAGGAAGCTTTAGGTGGACATTTTTCCTTCATGGCTACTCTCTGCAATGCTTCCATTTATGGGGTGAGACGAGGTCTCAATTGTCACCCCTATCTTCCATAACTTCATTCATTAGGATTGGGATGCGTCTTGACACCCATGAATGTTTCAGGCTGTGCCCATTACTTCTTTGAGTCAATCCTAACGCTTTGAGGCCCTGGAAGTCTTCTTTTGTGACCAATATGAACGTTTTCAAAAACTCGAGCTTCAGGCGTTGACTCCTTCTTCATCACTCCTTCATGCTTATGACCTCGGGTTGTGGCCTGGTACTTATCCCATATGACGCTTCGAGATCTTGTTCTTCAAGATATTTCAAATTACTTGACTACAGATTCCCCGATGCCCAAATGACGAAATCACTCCTCTCAGATCGACGGTCAGACCTACTATGCATCTGACAGCTGCGATTGCTTCCTTGAAAACTCGAGTCACTAATTATGTGTTGGGTGCTTACCTTTCTTCTTGGACCACCTCCTATGTGACCTCGGGTTGTGACAAGGGAACCAACTTTTGAGCGATTTGGAATTCGTCCCTTCGGCCACTTTGGCATCTTCAAAAAATTCGGTGCTTTGGCAGCCTTGTGCAAGCTGCGAACTTGGACAACCTACTTCCCTTGACAACTATATGTTATAACACCTAGATTCATACTTTTGAAGTAAAAAATTCCACTTATCTTACCTTTATTAGAGAACAAAGCTTTAATATCTTACCTCTTTTCATCATACCAAACTTATTTTTCTTAGCACAAAGATTCTCAGGTCAAGTAGAATACTGCGCACTACAACAACACATCTACGCACAAAGATTTTTCTTTTCTTTAGTTCCCAACAATCACAATTTCAGGTCCCGACAATAGAACCATTTGTTGGCACACAGGGGTAGAACTAGGGTTCAATGCTTCAAAATCACACCCAAAAACCCTAACTACCATCCCTTTTGACAACACCTGCAAAGCAAATGAAGTCTCACTCAAGGTAGAGGCATGGGGGGTTATAGGAATCAAGTGTCTACAACCTAGCTGGGACACAGATATGTGATTACAACACTTAACAAAGAACTTATCTAATGCATTAGTCACAAATCCATTCAAATAGAAGATTAAACCCTAAGTATAGAGCATCACAGTAACAACCAAGATCAAGTACTTTCCAATCATTTAGCTCATAGTATTGGATCAGATCTAGCATTCATTTATCATCAATATAGCACTACGCATCCATACATATATCTAACATACATAAATATCAATACACCAATATATAAACAACATAAACAAATTAGAACAACACATGATACACATGGTTCACCCTAGTGTGGGGCTACGTCCACCAACTCTTCTTCTTCTTTATTAGTCTTCAAGCTTCTTACATCCCTCTACTCCTACACATAAAGCCACAGATCCAACTCCACCAGGGGACAAGATATCTATGTGCACCTCGCCATATCCTCCTTCCATGAATTAGGTCAAAGCACAAAGCACTTACAAAACGTTTTCATTTAGCTCTACAAGCCTCAACACGTTTATGCACTAAGTCGATCAATAACTAGTAACTACTTCTTACATCACTTAGCTCCCTATTTATACATTACAAAAAGTTCCTAAACATGGTTAAACCCATAGGCCGACATCTCATACCCTGTACATAAACCCTAAAATCCCAAAAATCCTGCAAAATGGGCGAGATCCTGCGTTTTCCGCTTCGCCTGGGCACTCCATCTTTGACCAGCCAGTCAAAGTCCCAAAAATGGTCAAACATGACCAAAGTTTCATCAAAACTTGGTCAAGGGCCAACATTTCCCATTTCAAGAATTTACATGTTTCCTCAAATTAATATTTGAATATTTTTTATGTTTTACTCCTTAATCTGCTAATGTTTGGAATGCATGTAATTACCCTGCCAAAATATGAGCTCAAATCCTGATCCCAATGAATTTCCATTGAGAATAAAATTTAAAAAGTTAAGAAAACCTTTTCATGTATAAGTGAATTCAACCTACGGGTTTACATTGGTAAAACTAGAAGTTTTACTAGATCCAATTAGAACTTTGGTTTGATTTAGCAAAACACACCCATGATATAAATGGAAATCAAACTAGTTTTTTCTGTTTTCCCAATTTAGCCACAACCATGTTTTTAAGGCTATTCTCTGTTTTGGCAAAATTATCTATGTTACCAAGCATGGATTCATATACAAACTAGGGTTTTTTCTTGGTCAAAATTGGTAACTAGAACCAAGTTTTTTGAAAAGTCAAACTAGTAAGAGTTGTGGTTTAAGGAGAAAGACATTTGGATCGAGGATTGAAAGCTAGAAATGATGGCGAATAAGCCAATAAATTTAAAATATATATGTAAGAAAAGAAAAATGACAATAGGTTAAGGAATATTGAATACAAAGGACAACAATGAATGGTGAATAATTTCTTCATTCATAGATTCGAGGTGACATAAGACTCAATAGATTTTGTGCAAATATTGTGAAAAGTGAAAAACAATTGACAAAAAGATTCTATATTACAACATTAGGATCCACCTAGGGATTGTGTCTCCCTGCGAGGCACTAAATAACTATATTCCATATGCCTTCTCCCATTCCTTGAAAACTTTCCTCTGTTTATCTCTACAACCCTCCAAATTCATGGATCCTGTAAACACTTGTACTTTCTCTGAAACCATTTCCTTTCATCTAAAAACTAATTAAGAGATAAATCTTGTAAGCATGTTCTCAATTGAAACAAATGCTAAACTAGAGACAAATCCTCTACTACATACTGAAACCAAAACTTCTCTAACTACAAAAACATAAGATGAAAAATAATTGCTCCTTTGGAAAGATTATTTTATGTAGAATAAACTCCTACACAAATCATCTTATCCATTCTTTTGAATTAAAATCAAATTTCCAGGGAAACCATAAACCATAAAATACATTGTTTTTTCAAAAGAAACATACTTTCACATTTGATTATTAAAAGAAACAATGGTATGAATATTTTCAACTCACCATGAAAATTTTATCCATTCTCATAGTATATTAACAATGAAAGACCAAAACTGGTTGAAACTTGTAAACAAACTGCTACGGGATCCTTATAACCGTAAAATATATTCACCTGATCTTCAATAATTATGTTATCCTTGTCCAAATGACTGAACTTGCTTTCTGAGATCTATGTTTTGTAGTTTTGAAACAAATTCTTATTGTTGTTTGAAACTTTTGTATATGATAATGAAAAATATGCACATCTTGAAATAGATTTATGAAAACCTAGGCAACACAAAATTCTTCCACATGATAAACAAATTTATCTTCAATGATAGTACCTTTCATTTATGTTGTCTATTCATCAAAATTTTGAATTTGACCCCCATGAAAAGCGTGGTATTCATGAATACTGAGGGAAGCAATTTGTTTAATAGAAAAATGGCTCTCATTGAAAAACTTATCAATACAAAACAAATTTATTCAAACTTCAAAAGATATTTGGAACTGATTATCATTATCAAAAAAAGAAACAAAATTATACTGAACAGTATCTTGAATTTTTTCTTTTATGGGATGAAGAAGTAGTATGCCTTCTTGAAAACCTTCATGGGAATCTTCATAATCACTATCTATAGATACTGCTTCATGTAATTTAACTGAAATATCTCGATCACTTCTACGGTTTTAATAAGTTTTTTCTTTTATTTCTTGATCACAATCTTCATCAGTAAAACCTTTATCATCATGAATATCTTGGGTACCTATTCTTTTGATTCTTCATTGCAACAATCTTCAAATATGAAATCATCTTGATAATATCTTTTGCAATGAGAATGAAGAAGCATATGAATTCCTTTAGAGAAGTAATACAAGTAGTAGGTAAGGATTTATACCATTGATAGGAATCACCATCTAAAGAGATCATAAACATTTTCATGAAAAATACCTATTTGAAGCATGCATTCACAAAAATATATCAAATGTTTTGCAAGAAAATCATCATTGTCTTCTCTGAATATAGGAAGGATGTCTACCTAGTCTTTTGTGCTAGGTTTAGGATTATGGCATCCAGGTACATATGAAAAATCAAAATAAGCACACCTTGCAGTTGTTTGAGTAGAAAATAATCTTGATATTGAAACATAGTTGAGTCGCCAATGAAAACATAATGAAAAAGCTAAGTGAATAAACATAACCCTTGTGTCTGATCCTTTTCACCTTCAAGAACCAGATCAGATCTTAATAAAACCCTTGGAAAATATCTTGACCCTTCGTCCCTTGCGATGGCGCCAAAAAGAATGTTTAACTTGAGATGGTTTCTAGCTTCTTAGAAACCATGCCAAGACATCTTGAAACCAATATGACTCTTGGACAAAAGGGGGATCCCTCAATACTTAACATAGATCTTATTTCCCACCGTCAGAAAGCTAATTTCTAATATTATTAAGTTAATGAATGCCACATTTTGAATGGTAGAAAAGGTTTGACAAGGTTGAGGATACAATGGTAGGTGATTGGAATTAAGATACTGTAGACCCTTTAAGTAAAATTCTTTTCCATTGGGAATGGAGTCTCAAATAGAAGAGCACAATAGCTGATTATGGGAGATGTAAGAAGAAGAGAAATACATTGAATCCTAGTCACAACAATGAGTAAGGAAGTCCATGTGAAGCTGAGATGAAGAAATGTCACAGAGGTCTAAAGAGTTTATGGTAGTCTTCAAACATCTATGAAATGAAAAAGGTTTATTGGGCATTTAATAAATGAATCCAACAAATAAATAAGTACAAGAGCTAGGCATAATGGTGAATCTAACATCATAGCACATATAGAAGTAAATTATAGTATTATGAACATGTATATATTGAAGCAACAAATAAAAGGGTTGAAATGAGCTCAAAATTCCTCTCGTTTGAGACTTTATACCTGCACAAATACTCCATACAAGGTAGAAATGAATAAAATCAGATTGCACCACAAATTGGAAATGATCCTCCTTCAACATATAAAATTGACCTACAAATAACAAATATATTGAGAAATAACAGATATGTAAGTATGGGAATCTTAATAAAAAAATGAAGAAAACATGGCTCTACATAAATGAAAGGTGAATTCACCATATGGATCCCTTATACTGAAATATTTACATAGTGTAACCCCTCATGATAATAACAGAAAAATGCATACTATCTCTACAAAAATTCCCCTAACCTGTTAATCCCCCTCCTTCAGTATTCAAACCTAGCCTTTTATTTTTATTGATTTGTTGTGTTCACACTTCCTCAACCGAACTTGTTTCAACCTTTTTTATTAAAATCGAAAATATGGAGGTTGAGTAGGAAATATTGAAAACTATGGTGATTTTTTGTTTCAATATTTTCCAAAAGTAGAGATTCCATTTATACATAACCTCCTTCTCCCATCCAATCCGATAGTTGCCTATATTTTCCATGACCATCATATTTAAATGTTTTTGCATCACCATTGAGATAGCATCTTTTGGATAGTTCCATCACCTTGGAGAAGTTATTTGACACTTGATTTGTCGCTTGGAGTAAAAACAACATATGGGTAAAATATGATACCTTTATTGATACATATTTTTGACATTTGAATTGTGGCTTTGGAACCTGTTTGAATTATGTGTATCATAAAACTAGTTTGAACTTCCTTGTTGTCGATATTGATTCATAAAGGTCCCATTGCCATTTATTCTTTAATGATTTGATAGATATTGTTGAGTTGGCATTGTCTCTAGTATTTTGTTCAATCCTTTCTAAGTATAGAGGGAGCTCAAAATAAAAGGAGTTTCTTCCATTTGTTGAGATGTAAAGTTGAATTCATCACTTGATGGGTCAAAAACACAACCACCAGCTTCTTGAACTACTATAACCCCACCAGCCACCTATGAGATTTATCAAGACCATCTTTCCATAATTATTATTTCTGAAAACAGAAACTACCATCTCTCATTAATGAAAAGTTTGAAGATCAAATATTATTCTCCAACTATCACTTGCCCAATTTAAACTTAGCCAAGATGACATTTTTTTTCTACAACCAGACAAGGAAAGAAGTCTACAAAAAATATTCCTTTTTAGAAGGTTAACCTCACTTTCCTTAGTAGACAACTTCATTCATTGATGCTAGGCTAATAAAGCAACATTTCTAAATAAAGACGATTTCAAGGCTCATCATCCAAGGGATAAATGTGAGATCGATAGTCTCGTGGATAAAATATTTACTTTTCTTTGTTGATAAATCTATAAAAACAAATCTTCATAATGGAATTTTTTCCTTAATGTAATATACCAGATATAAAAAGTATGCAGAACAAAAATAAAATGCTAGAAATGGCAGAATAACAGTAATATAACCAGAACAATCACCACAATAATAGTGAAATGATATAAGAATAACAAGAAAAATAACACTTTGATTCTAAGTAAATGTTCACGAGCCTCTTTGAGGGGGAAACCTCCAGTCGAGAAGATCTCTATTACAATAATCTCCAAGCTAGGGTTCTCATACCCTTGACTCCTATTTATACTAAATATGTCGATGAAAAGAAGCATCTAGACGAAGATCCTTCTAGAAGTCAAAGCTTCTATTAGGTCTTCTTACATTCAACTTATTCTATTTTATTTGAAGGCCTTATTAATATTGACCTTTATTACATCTGAATATATTGTTCTACCTATCTATGGGTTAGGACCCTAACATGTCCTCCCCCTTAAAAAAAATCTTGTCCTCAAGGCTTGAGATGTCGAAATTGCTGCAAAATGGTAGTTGGTTCCCATGTGGCATCTGCTGGAGTTGTATCTTTCCACTAGACTAACAATTCCTTGATGGTTCTCTGATGCAGGCGATGCTCACGTTGGTCCAAAATTGCTTGTGGATGTAGCCAAATGGAGCCTTATGTTGGATTACTGAGAGGGGGGTGAATCAATAATAGTGCAATTATAATCCTTTTTATCCAAATTGATCCAAGTGTTATATCAATGTAGTATTATTATCCAATAATGATAAATAAGAAATGAAAAATCACTGACATACATAGTACACCAGTATTTTATGTGGAAACCCAAATCGGGAGAAAACCACGGAATGATTTTTCTTATATGTATTGAAGAATTACATTCATTGGAAGCACCAACTTCCTTTGTTTTCCAGCTGCAACTGGAAGGAGGCTCCAACCCCCTAGTTTCTCAGGCTACAACCTGAGGGAAGCTCTCACTCCCCAATTCTCTGGCTACTACCAGAAGGAGGGTACAAACTCCTATGTTCTCCGTCTACAACCGAAAGATGGCTACAACCACCTTTCCTTGCCCCGTCCTGCCACCCTGAAGTAGAAGTAGAATGATGGAACCACTACCAACCTGTCACTGTGAGATATATTATTGTACAACTATATGAACCTGTACCACTCACTTGTATCCAATCTATACAACTGCCCTGTAATTCAATCTGTACTTGAACTGAACTTGTATCCACAAAAATACAAGAGATACGTGACCTGTATTAATGCAGCCCGCGTATGTACACGCCCTATCTATTATGAAGCCTATGTATACCTTCTGAAACTAGGGTTTCCTTTCACTTGAAAACTTATGATCCTCTGTAAATTCTTTCACATAGATATGTAACTTGTCACTGTATCCAGACTGTAACTGTACCCTATGCATGCATCTTCATACATAGCCTCTACTCAAGGCAAGTATGTCTCTCTCTAGTCATGTTCCATATAGGTATGTGTAATCATGAACAAGTATAATATCCCTCACATGATATTAGTCATAAACCTTTTTTTGATATTGAACTTCTCATTACATCAACAAATACAAGATTTTAACCATGTACCATAAAAACTCTTAGCCATATTCCAAGAAATACAAGATGTGCCTCAACAAGAAGTATCAATGATAAATATACCATCATTGTATTTCTGTAGATCTGACGTATACATAAGATCCCATGTAGCCACTAGTCTCTCTAGGGAGAATCCTCAAATCTCCATTGCCATTCCTCATGCATATATCAAAATCCAACTATTCGTAGAAATAAGACATACCTTTTGAACTAATGAATCGATTTGATGTATCTGAGCACTCTAGACCTTCTTGGGAGCTTGACCTATGTAGCTTCATCTTCTCATGTTTCATGGATTTATTAACATATACTCACCCTATATAGAGCCAACCCACGTGCATACTCACCCTATACATAGCCATCCCCCGTATACCTTCAATGTATACACACCCTATACATAGACAACCCATGTATGCCTCAAAAAATAGGGTTTTCTTTGAATCCGAGAATTTTTCCGTCAACCCTTCGTGCTACCTCAGATGTTCTCCACTTCAGATGTATCCACAAGTATTTACAAGAATATTTACATGAGAAATTAGATATACAATATGTACAAGTGTGCTTTTATGAGTGAGCTTTGTCTCTTATTTATATCTTCATGTAGCCTTACACTTTCCTTATTTTAGGGTTTCTTCATTTAAAATAATTTCTTTTGCAAAGAAATTTGTCTCTTGGGGGCTTCTATAAGACTCATGAGGGTTCTCCAACTTCATATGGTCATAACTCTCTAACAGAGAGAAGTTATGTGACATTCCACATACCACTGGAAATGGCATGACAAGCACTATCCATCTAGGATAGTTTCCTTAACAAATTCATTGTCCTTCATCTCATTATTCCACAATTAAGCATGGGTTATATTACTCTGCAAAGAGTCTTCCCATGATGGATTTCACCATAAGGGGACAACTTTGGATTTCATCCATCTTTACTTCTTATCAACCATGACAAGACAATAATGAGTCATCTTTGCATCAAAAAATATTGGGTCCATTACCCAAATTGTTAAGAACCAAATATCAATATAGCATAGAAAAACATCAGAATAAGTACTCAACGCCTTGAAAAAGATAGAAATTAAGATAATAAGCCTCTTCGAGGGGGAAACCTCCTTATTCCCACATAAATGTATTACCAGAGTATTACCTGGGATATCTATCCAGAGTATTACCTGAGACGGATAAGGGTATAGATTTCCTGAGAACAGACTTGAAGTGTGAATTAATTCAATATGCATATAAATAGCGATTTATAAAACATAAACCATATGTGGTCTTTCCGTTATAAGAGTGCAACCACCATTTCTAAATCAAGATGCTACACAGGTAGTCTTATATGCAAACCATTCATAAAAATTCACAAACAATGAGCATACATGTCAGCATATAAATTTCAAGATGCAATATGTAAAAGCACTTATCAAAAATAACACCAGATGTGATTGCAAATGCAAAGAGGGGTGTTCATTTCCACCGAACCATAGGCTCAATGATTCTGATAGGATTTACCACTAGCCACCCTCAAGTTGAGACCACGATGCTGCGAGACTGCGTCTCTATTTGCCAGTGACCAAGAACGAGGGTTACTCTCCCCCTTCTCTGCTATCACTCACTCTGTATTTTCTAGAGTTCTCCTCCTTCCCTCGTGTCTACCCCCTTCGCTTATCCCTCACACCTTTTTCCTCTTGAGATGTTGTGTGCGGCGTGATTTCCCTCTCACTGGTCAGGCCTGACGGCTCTATGGATGGGCGGTTCACCCCCCCCCCATCCCTCATTACTCATGAGGAGCCATCTACCTACCAATCCCGGCGAGTCATTTAATTTGGGGCCAGCG
>SNQJ01S0007571.1:170210-228304 GCA_010110895.2 Picea sitchensis
AATATCTGTCTTGTTAAGAGGGAGTGTTAAAATATTGTGGAACTACAAAGAATATTCTTATCCCTTTTTCTGGATAAAGATAAAATATATTTATTATTGATTAGATCAATCCCCTTTTGTGGATTGATCATGTCGGTCATTGTAATTGACCAAATCCCCTTTTTCGGATTGGTCAAACCCTAATTGTAATATGCTAAATAAGAAGTTGGCCCTAGTATATATTAAAGAGGCCCCAGAATATATAAAAGGTGGTTATAACCACCAAGAAGAAGAAGTCAGCCCTGCCAGTGAAGAGACACTTCCACATGTGCCAGAATTGTATAAATAAGAGAGGTCAGCACCTCATTTGACCACACACTGAACTCACTCATCTAGTGCGCAATTTTTGAAGGAAGCTGCAGTTTTCGATTGCCAGAAGAAGGAAGAGAGAGAGGCGTGTTTCTCAGTGTTGGATATTCTCTATTGTCAAGTTCATTATCTTGGCATTGTATTAGCTATCTATGTTAAGGAAGTTTTGTTGGGCTTTCTTCCCCTTGAGGGTTTCCCAGGATAAATGCTTGTGTTCTCTTGTGATTGTGTTTCTCTCAGTGGTCCTATCTATTCTACTGTTATCAAGTAAATTTAAAGGAACCTAATAATAGCAGAAACTTTAACACTGAATTGGTATATGAAGTTTTCTTCAGGACCTAGACAACCTAAACCATTGAATGACATCAAGACTACATTGAGAACATAATTCAAGAACCCTAAGTCAAAGTCACAATGCATAATAGAGTTGAAAGAAATCAAGTAGAAGGTAACTAAACCTGTTTGGGAGTTTGATCAGAGATTTAATACTTTGATGGGTCGTTTGAGTTTTCAGATCCCAAATGAAAAAAATAAAGAATGGTTCATCGCTTCTATCCTACCACACATTAGAGTTCTTCTAATGCAATATAAGGTCCATTCACAAGATCAAGCGTTGGAGATTGCTATGAAACTAGAAGCAACCCCTGTAGGAGAATCTAGTCCACGTATGAGTTAGATTTTGAATCAGTTAACTAGTTTATCTTTACAGGTTGAAGATATGAAGAAAGATAAAGGAAAGGAGAAAAGAGAATATATCTGGTGCATCAGATGTAAATCTAATGGCCATGAAAAAGAGCATTATCCCCTATTTCATGAATAGTTGTCCTCTGGAGCACCTAGTCCTTTCAATTTGGCTACTGTACCCTAGTGTGAGGTATGTAAAACTAGACATCACCCTGGTGAGTGTTATTATATGTAAAAATATATCCAGACAGCTACCAATCATTTTTGTAAATTCTATAAGTTTGTGGGGAATGACGAGAAGGATTGTAGGTATTATGATCTCATGCATGAAAGATCAAGGGATACATATATAATTCAAGGAGAAACACAACAATAAGGAAACAATGTGTAGTTCAACTCCCCAGGTAGAGGAAACTTCAATCCTTGTGGTGGATTCATAGGACGAGGATGAAGAGGAGGTATGGGTCGAGGTAGAGGTCGAATTGTTTGTTATAACTGCACATAGCCAAGACATTTGGCAAGGGATTGTTAGAACCTTTGTACTACTTGCAACTATTGTAACTCATTTGATCATGTTATAGAAGAATATATAGTTTTGTTAGCCAAACTCCAGGAGAGACGAGGAGGAAACCAATAATTACAGCTAGTATCAACTGAACCTCGTGGTGAGGACCCCAGAGTAACTGTTATTACTAGAGGAGGCACTGTTACAAGAGAAGACAGGGTAACTCCAGGAAAGACTGCAGAAGGATCAAGGATCAGAAGAGCTGCAGAGAAGGCCCAGTTTTTTGATCCAAGAAGATAGAGGCATACTTTTGAAGAAGAAAGAAAATAATTTGTAGGAGAACAAGCTTCTTCATCTAAGGTACAACCAAAAGTAATGGAATGTGAAATTCCACCAGCATTCGATTAGTCTGGTCTATCTATACAATGAAAATAGGTAAGCAATATCATGGACTTTTCATATAGTTGTATCAATTTGATTAAAGATGAAAAAGTTGTTCAAGAGATACAACACATGGTAAGACAATATGAAATTGGAATAATAGACCCTATGTTGAGTAGAGTTGTGAATCAAGTATATAGGAAAATAAGGAAAAACAAGGAATTTCACCTTAGTGCTCAGATTGGAGACTACGACATGGACTATGCGGTTCTCGACTTGGGATTAGAAGTAAATGTGATGACAAAGAACACTTCGACATTGATGGGAAAGCCTAGATTTATTTACTCTCCTATCAGGGTCAGGATGGATAATCGGTAGGCAGTGGGCCCCTTTGGAAGACTAGAGCATGTCCCTATAGACGTCGATGGGGTAAGGACATTTGCAGACTTCAAAGTGATTGTGATTGTTGATGATAGTTGTCCTTATACCGTGTCATTAGGAATTGATTGGGATTTCAACAATTCGATTATTATTGACCTAAAGAAGAGAAAAATGAAATTTGAGGTTAATGTCGTTAAGGTCATTACACCTCTGGACCCAGATAAAGGTCATAGATACACATAACCTATCAGGGAATAATACCGCACATATGACCTAGAGAACATCTACAAATGGACAGTAAGATAGTAGGATTACATTAATCCTACAGTAGATGGAAATATCAACTAGTGAAGTGATAGTGCATGTTCATCAAATTCAGAGGAAGCATTGGAAAACTGGCAGAATAGAATGTACGAAGTCTCTACATGGAGATGTGTCAGATTCTCTAGAGAAGTTCATTGGATTGGCACAGAAGTAAGTAATATTCCAACATTTGATGGCTTGAATCATTTAGAGACATTTCTAGTTGAATTTGAAAAAAATGTACTAGTACAATAGAGGATGTTGGCATTAGATGAATCCTTGAAAGCTACACCAACTAGATGGTGGGGAACATAAAAGAAGAACATCGTAGAGTGGGCACAATGTCGCACCTTATTGATAGTGCTCTTTTCAGAACAATTTGAAGGACGTGAAGCTCGATACACAGGTCAGAGTTGTCCTAAGGACCATGTGTGAAGTTATGAAGAGGCCTGGAGCAAGATTCCCAGATAAAAATGGGTGCATAAGTTCATTAACACCTTGGATACTACGCCTATCAACTTGTTTCTTCAAGAGGAATTGTGCCTCATCACTATAGATTGGTATGGAATGAATCATAAATTTATAGCTACGTTTTTATTTGAGAGGGAGTACCCTACAATAGATCAGGATTTACAAATCATAAAACATAAGGTCTTTAAGAAGGCACCTAACCTCCCTTTTGAGAAACAAGGAGATGAATGGACTACACCTCTTCAGTAGTTACAAGATTGCTACAATATTAATGTTGATGAGGATGATGACCCAAGGGATGTCAAAATTTTATAAACTAAAGGACAAAGAGACATAGAAGGGACAGGGATTGAATTACCCTTTTTTGGAAAACCTATTAAAATTAAGAAGGTTAATATTGGAACACAACAAACACCCAAGTTAGAAAATGTGGGAGACTATTGGGATGATGCTACTATTAGAAGGATCACGGAGATATTACTTGAATATTAAGACTTGTTTCCAACCAATTTGAAAGACATGAAGGGAATTAAAGAGACCATGGGAGAAATGAAGATCCCCTTGAGAGAATATGCAAGACCTATCAAGAAGAGACCTTACAGTCTGAATCCTAAGTATAAGAGGAAAGTTAATATTGAATTGGATAGAATAATGGAAGCATGAATCATAGAACCTGTTGAAGAATCTGAGCAGATTAGCCCTATGGTGGTCAAGGATAAGAATTCAAGAGAAATCAGAATCTGTGTAGACCTAAGGAAGTTGAATGATGCATGTATACATGATCCATTCCCTACACCTTTTACTGATGAGGTTCTAGATAATATAGGAGGACAGGAGGTCTACTCATTCATAGATGGATTATCAGGCTATAACCATATCATAATTTCTAAGGAAGATCGACATAAGACCACATTTGCAACAGAATGGGGTTCTTTTCAGTACACTGTGATGCCTTTTGGGTTGAAGAATGCACCAACCATCTTTTCCAGAGTGGTGGTCAAAGCATTTAAGGACCTTTTACACAAGTTCTTGGAATCATAATTTGATGATTGGACTATTTTTAGCCTAATGAAGGATCATATTGAATGTTTGAGATTGATGTTAGATAAGTGCAAGCAATGTTCGATTGCCGTGAATTTAAAAAAATTGTATCTTATTTTCACCTTTTGGAGTGTTGCTAGGACACATTGTGTGTAAGCAAGGATTGTTGGTGGATCCTTCCAAGATTGCTATCATTGTTGATCTACCTCCTTCTACTTCGGTTAGATAGTTGTGCACTGCATTAGAGCACACTGGATACTATAGAAATTTTATTAAGGGTTATGCACAGATAAAAACACCTATGGAGAAGCTATTAAAGAAAGATAGTAAGTTCCAATGGATAGAAGAATGTCAACAAAGCTTCGACACATTGAAGAAGAATATGGTTACTGTGCCTATCTTGGTTTTCCCGGATTGGAGTAAAGAATTCAATGTTCATGTTAATGCTTTATCCAATGGATTAGGAGAAGTCTTGATACAGCCGGGTGTAGGATAAATTGACCACCCTATATCATTTGCTAGCAGGAATCTTTCTACAACTAAAAGGAATTATACTACAACTGAGAGAGAAGGCTTAGCTATGGTATATGCATTGTAGAAATTTAGACACTATTTGTTAGGAGGACATTTTAATATGTTCACTGATCATTTTTCATTGAAGTACTTAGTCAAAAAGCCAGTGTTGGGGGGAATAATATGGATATGGATACTACTATTCCAGGATTATGCCTTTGAAATTATGGTTAATCTAGGAAGAATGAATAAAAGACCTGACCACTTATCCAAGTTGGAACATGGAGAGGAAACTACTAGTCTAGAGGATACACTACCAGATGCACAGTTGATGGCCATTATAAAGGTAGATGATCACTTCACCGAGATAGTTCAGTTCCTATCCATAGGAATATCACCTCGCGAGTACACAATCATTCAGAAGAAATATTTGGTAGTTTGCACTGTAGATTTTCAACTTATAGTTGGACAGTTGTATAAGATGGGACTGGATGAGATCTTGAGGAGATGCGTTATGGAGGCTGAGAGACCATTGATTCTTGAAAAATCACATAAATTCATTGAAGTTGGACATTATGTATGGAAATAAACAACGTAGAAGGTTCTTAGAGAAGGCCTCTGGTGGCCTACTTTACACAAGCATGCTAAGGAATACTACAGAGCCTGCGATGTATGTCAAAGAGTAGGAAAGCCTTCCATAAGGGAAGATATGCCTTTATCACCACAATTAACATTAGAAGTATTTTAGAAATAGGCCATTGACTTTGTGGGACCAATTAACCCACCAGGAAAGGACACATGAGCTCAATATATCATCACTTCTATAGAGTATTTTCCCATATGGGCAGAAGCAAGAGTAGTTAAGGACTATAGTGTAGCCACAACTGCGTAGTTCATCTTCGAGGATATTATAACCATATTTGGATGCTCTAAGATCCTCACAAGTGATCAAGGCACACACTTCATCAACAAAACTGTTGAAGCCTTGACTCAATAATTTGAAGTTCACCATCAAAATAGCACACCATACCACCGACAAGAAAATGGTATAGTCAAAGCTTTCAATAAGATATTGAAGATAGCGTTGACTAATATTTGCAGTGTTAATTGAGATGATTGGGATTTGAGAATTCCAACAATGTTATGGGCCTACATAACTACTTTCAAAAATTTAACAATTCAAAACCCATTTAAGTTAGTTTATGGCTTGGAAGCAGTGGTACCTATGGAATAATCAGTTCCTAGTTTAAGAATTGAAACATTCACTAGTATGGACGACACTGGCATTGTTCAAGACAAGCTTGCAGAGTTGCTAGAGTTAGAGGAAGACAGGTTTATTGAAGGATTTCATTAGCAAGTACAAAAAGAAAGAGAAAAGGCTTACCATGATAGACATATTAATATGAAGGCATTCAAGCAAGGGGATTTGGTATTGTTATATGAAAACAAGTTCATGAAGCATCCAGGGAAGTTCAACACACATTGTCTGGGTCCATTTGAGATTTCTTATGTCATCGAAGGAGGAGTTGTGCAGTTGAAAACCCTTAATAGAGAATGGAAATAAGGTTTGGTAAATGGGAGCCAGTTGAAATTGTATTATGACAACCAGTTGCCTCATAGCTCTCAATAAAAGAAAAGGAAGAAGGGTCTAGGTACGAGGTGCAATTGAAACTAGGTACCAAACACAAAAAAGACAGTCTGCACAAACATGGGAAGGCAGAGAGCATAAAGAACAGGCTACTATGCACATTCTGTAGTCAAAGTAAAACAAAAGGTTCAATCTTGCAGTGACTCGGAACAAGTCACATGTGAGTGTTGGGGGCCTGTTGGCCCTTGGTTATGAAAGGAAGAAAATATTAAGGAAGAAAGGTGAAGTACGAACTGTGTAGAAGGCACATTAATTGAGGAAGGGTTGAAGTGGTTAAAGAAGAAGAAAAGAAGGATCGAAGTAAAGGAAAATATAGTCATTGGAAGATAAAGTAGTAAAGAAGATGGATCATGGACAACTCAGCAAGTGGAAAAATATACCAACATGTGCTTTGGAGCACCTCATGGAAAATTAGAAAGGACAGGCTAGTGAAGACCTTAAAACATGGGTCATGTGGACCTAGGGTTTTGGATCTAGGTTTTTGACACCTAAGCTTCGGTCTAAGGTTGATCAAGAGTGATGTAATGTATAAATAAAGGTCTAGAAGACCTAGGAGTGTTGGTTCTAGTTCATGTGTTGCTCACTAATTGATTGTTAGTCATTTTTTCTACTATTAATATTCTTGAGAGAGATATTGATTCTGTATTGTAACATCTTCAACTGGTGCGAAGATCAATCTGTTAAGCCCTAATATTGGCTCATTACCACTTAATTGGGGCATATTAGATTAGTAATGTTATTTTATTTATGTCGGCTTTAGGCCATTAGTTGTAACTTAGATTAGTAATGTTATTTTATTTATGTCGGCTTTAGGCCATTAAACCTCCTAGTCTCCTATTCGGCTTTAGGCCATTAAACCCTCCTATTCCTATATATACCAAGGAAACATTTTCATTTTGAATCACCCTGGACTTGAACATTTAAGTAAGGTAAAAGGAGGTTGCCCTCTAAGAGGCTGCTTATTATCTGAAATTATCTCTTTCAAGTTGAGTACCTTTTCCGAGGTTTTTCATGCTATATTGATGTCGTTCTTAACATATGGTATCGTGAGCTCAAGGTCTTGGGGGTTTCGCTACTACATCTAACACACCATGGAATTTTCAAGCAACTTTTTTTTCACAACGTTTCAGAAGGAACCACAATGACTCATTTCAGGATATTTAGAAGACGGATCAAGGTACGTTGGGTTCAAAATTCAAGCTCTTGAGGGGCCTTATCCTTTAGGAGATACAGCCTGTACAATATAGGGTTATGGAATCATCCCTAAATGAGTCATTGAGGCATTTTCTCTATAAAACTTTTCTGTAACGTTTCAGACCTTTCCTCCAGACACCATTTACAGAAATTAGTATTGTATCTGTGGTAAAATGTTCATCATCTGGCTGATGAATTTGTATATACACTGCGGTAAGATAGGGTATCCGACTATTCATTGGACTAGTCTCAAGAAGGTGTTCTAGGTAAAACAATCATAACTTCTTCCTAGAGTATCCAAATTGGAGTGGGACTGGTTGTATCGGGATCATGGACAGTCTGTAGCATTTTGGGGTGCACGTTTCAGAATTTGATATCACTATTTTGTGTGGAGCATTCTATACAAGTGAGATCTCCTGAAAGGCCAAAAATCGGAAAGTTGTGAGGAAGTTACCATAAATTCCACTTGGCACATCCAATTTTGATAAGACCTGTGGGTACTGCAGAAGAAATATCGAGAATCCATCAAAGGAAAGTTTCAACCCGTATATGGCCGAAACATGAGATATAATAGAATAAATATTGTCTAGCGTAACCACCTCAAAATCAAGACTCAAGTGACATTTGGCCAACATGCCACCCAAAAGGGACCTCCACACCAAATAAGCCCAGAAAATCCCACTGGACTCTGATGAAGGTGAAGAAATTTAGGGACATAAAATGATTTACAAAGAAGACAAGAACTAAAGATGAACTACAAGAGAGATGAGGGATTCAATGGATGATGGATTCAATGGAAGCTAAGATTGGATTCAATGGAAGCTAATTTGGATACTAAGATAGATGGTTTCAAAAGGGGAGATCATGTAGTATTGCTCTCAGAATGTAGAAGACACCAAAGTGAAAATGCATCCCATGAAATTCATGATGTGGACACACACAGCGTGAATCAAGAAGGGACAAACTCCAACTTTTATTTGAAGACCAACCATGTTCCTAAGATTGACATGAGGAAGTTTGATGGCAAGGATCCAAATACATGATAATTTCGATGGAGCAATTCTTTTGATCTCCATAATGTGCCACATACACAAAAGGTAAGGAATTGGTTTTTTCATTTAGAACCTAATCAATTTGTTTGGTATCGATGGCTTTGTTCTCACAAATCACTGCTCACTTGGACAATGTTCACGTAAGAAATGATATCAAACTATGAGATACAAGGAGTAATATCTTCTTTAGCCAATTGTTAAATCTCAAGAAAAAGAGTTCAATTACAAAGCACATTGAGAACTTCCAAAGATTGAATAAAGAACTCTATATTCTAGATGAGCACTTGATTGATGTATTCATAGAACTTTTTAAAAAGATAACATTCAACATGAGGTTCTCCTTTGGGAACCTAAATCATTGGAGAATGCATTTAAGGTGGCAAGAAATAAGAAAAAGTAAAAATATGGTTATGGGCACTAGAAGACCCCATCCTAACATCTATATAGAGAGAACAATGCTCCTTCCTAAAAACACATCAACCTACAAGGTTGACACCTCAACAATTGGAGGAAAGAAAAGCAAAAGGTTTATGCTTTAATTGTGATGAAGTACAAGTAAGGGACATAATTTTGGTGAGAAGAAATTATTCACATAGATTGTGAAGAGGAAGAAGAACAAGAACAAGAACCATATCTCAAGATGAAAATGTAGAAGCAATTTGCCCTCAAGAGTTAACTCCCACTCTATATCATGTAATGCATTGGCTGGAATTAGCACTCCTCAAACCCCTCAAGATCAAGGATACATCAAAAGAAAAAGGTAATAGTCCCACCGGATTCTCGGCAAAGCATCTATAATTTCATTCACCAGAATTAGCCAAAGATCTCAATTGTTTGTATATCCAAAGACCGTATTTCAAAGTAATGGTTGTATTATGGAGGAACTATCAATTGCTCGTGAAAATGCAATAAGATCAATCTTACCATGGGGGGGAATATGTACTGAATAGTCCAATGGTTTCTATAACCATGGTGGTAGATGTTGTACTAGGAATCCAAATGGTTACAATCATTATGGAACAATGGCTTTTAATTTTCAAGAACTTCTTCATGAAATTTTTAATGGAAGGAAAATAAATTGAGTTGAGAGGTATCACAGAAGCCCGGTAAGGTGATGCTCCAATGGCATGACACAAAATTATTGAAAAAAGGGCATCAAGGGATTATTGGCACAACTATGCCCATTAGATGTTCAAACATCTGTTATCTATTCCTCAAGATCTCTAAAGGATCAATGATGCCATTCCAGCATTTGAAGATATTCCCAAAGGTCTCCCACCAACCTCTAACATTTCTTCAAAAATACGCTCAATTTCACTCTTCTAAACGTAAGGGTATATGTATGGCCTAACATCAGGCCATATAGATACCCTTATGCCCGAAGAGTGAAATTGAGCAAGCATGGTTTAAGAAATGCTATGGGTCGGTACTCATTAGACCTAGCCAAGTTCTTACTCGGCACTACGTAATGGTGACCAAGAAAGCAGCCCATGCATGATGTGTCTAGATTTTATAGAGAGTCAACAAGATCACTATTAAAGATAAGTTTCCTATCTCCGCGGATTACGAATTGTTGGATTAAATCCACATGGAGCAATCTATTTCACAAAATTGAAATAGATTGTTCCATGTAATTCATATAACAATTAATCAATGAAGGGAAGAAGATATCCCAAAACAACATTCCTAACTCATGAAGACCACTATGATTTTTTGGTCAAGCCCTTTGGCCTTACAAATGCACTCTTCACATTCCATGGCTGGATGAATTCCATCAAGCCCTTCCTCTGGGGTACCCAGGTTAGTATTTTTGATGATATACTAATCTATAGCAGTCTTGGGAGGATCATATGCAAAATGTTGACAAGGTGCTACGACTACTAAACGAAACAACTATATACAACCATCCAAATGTTTCTTTTGGAGTAAAGGAGGTAGAGCATTTGGGTCATATTGTATCTCATGAAGGTGTTGGCAGTAGACCCTAACAAGATTAAGGCCATGATGGACCTGCCCATTCCCAAAACATTAAAAAATTCCTAGAGGATTTTGGTTTGACAGTTACTACCGCAAGTTTGTTCGAACTATGGAAGAATAGCAGCACCTTTAATGGAACCAACTAAGAAGGATGCATTACGGACCCAGAGGCAACTAAATCATTTGAACAACTTAAAGAGGTGATGTGTGTGTGTGTCTCCATCTTGACCAATCTTACACTTCACAAAACCTTTATTGTGGAATGATGACCGGGAAATGGAATGGTGATGTCCCAATGCAAGAAGAGCTATCTCCGCTTTGGAAAGCTCCATTCACCTGCTGAAAGGACTTTACACAAACCCATTTATGAGAAGGAAATGATGGCACACTACATGCATTGAAGAAAATGGCATCCTACCTAATAGGTAGGAACTTCAAGGTCAAAATAGATCATGATAGCCCTAAATTTCTTGGAACAAAGACTATCTCTGCAAGAACAACAAAAATGGGCAACCAAGATACTAGGTTATGATTTTGTTGTTCATAAAAGGGGAATCAAATGTTGTGGCAGATGCACTCTCACCCAAAGGGATGAAGATGTTGAGGCCTTTCTCTCTGTTATCTTGATCATCCAAACCCGATTGGACAATAGAAGCAAAGGAATGAATGGAAGAATGACAAAAAGTGTGGACTCTCATTGAAAGGTTGCCACAGGATTCCGGTGCATCATATATACTTACATGGAAAAATGATTCAATTATGGTACAAAAGATCGCTTTATATTTATGTAAGAACTCCACCAAACAAAGGTGCTATTGGAATTGCACACCTTCCAATAGGAGGGCACTCGATTTTGAAACCTACCATAGATTCAAGAAGGCTTTTTTTGGGATTACCTTAAAACGATGTTCAAAGGTTTCAGGGAATGTTTGGTTTGCCAACAAAAATAAGGTGGAAAAAATTACACCCCGAAGCTCCTTTTACAACCATTATCCATCCCAAGTCGGCTCTGGGAGGAGGTTTCAAGGATTTCCATCAATGTGGTTACCAAAGTCTGAAGGAAAGAGTGTCATCATGGTGGTTTTGATAGATTGACCAAGTAATGCACACTTTTGTGCACTCTCTCTCACCCCCTTCAAAGCTAGTACACTGCCACCGCATTCATGGAGACAAATTAAAAGCTACATGGTAGACCAAAGATTGTTGTAAGTGATAGATCCAATTCACTGACACCTTGGACCGGAATTATTTTCTTTGTTTGGGTACCCAATTGGCTCATAGCTCATCCTAGTATCATCCTCAATCCATGGACAAACCGAGATAGTGAACAATGTCCGGAAGGATACCTTCGTTGCTTTGTCTCGATAAACAAGCACAATGGTTCAAATGGTTATCCTGGCGAATGGTGGTATAACACTTCCCTTTCACACTCCAAACAAAATAACACCATTTATGGCACTTTTTATGGATACCACCTCCTTCCATCAATTTCTTTCCTAAAAGAAAAAATCTAAAGTTCAAGCAAGGAAGATCACATCGAGAATAAAAACAAGCTCTCCAAATCTTAAAGGACAACCTCAATTCTGTGAAGTACAAAATCGCATGAAACAACAAGCATCAACATCAGAGGGAAAGAATCTTTGAAGTTGGGGATTGGGTATTTTAAGACTGCAACCATAAACAGATGTCCCTCAAGCAAGCCAAGAACTATAATAAATTATCACCAAAGTACTATGGCCCTTATAAGGTGTTGCAAAAGATTAAAATTATGACATACAATTGAGTCATGCCTTCACGAGTACATCCAGTCTTCCATGTTTCATGCTAAAGAAAGTTATAGGCGACAGATCCCAGCTCAAACTATATTGCTAGAACTTGACGAGGAAGGAAATGATATTGGAGCCTGAAGCCATCAGTGACACAAGAATTCGGCAGTTTAGGAATAGATCCATTTTAGAGTTATCTCATTAAGTGGAGGAAAGTTCCTTCTAAAGATTCCACTTGGGAAGATGAGTCTTTTATACGTATGATCCAGCTACTCAAGCTGCTAAGACACACTTGTCTCAAGGAGGGGCTAAGTCTCTAATATTGGCTCATTACCACTTAATTGGGGCATATTAGATTAGTAATGTTACCTTATTTATGTCGGATTTAGGCCATTAGTTGTAATTTAGATTAGTAATGTGTTATTTTATTTATGTCGGTTTAAAATATTGGAACCTCCTAGTCTCCCATACATTCAAGGAGACATTTTCATTTTGAATCATCTTGGACTTGAACATTTGCTGGGTAAAAGGAGGTTGCCCCCTCGAAGAGGCTTATTATCTGAAATTATCTCTTTTTCAAGGCGTTGAGTACTTTTCCTGAGGTTTTTCTATGCTATATTGATGTTTGGTTCTTAACACAATCCTACAGCTGGGTGCGTAGGGAGGGAAGATAAAGAGAGAAAGAAAGAGAAATATTTGCAAATAACTGTGTAGACATAACATTATGTTTTCATCTAATATATCAAGAAACATATTTCTATGGATGTATCTATAGGGAGAGGGTGAACCATGTATATCTTATTGTCTTTATGGTTGATGTTGTGTTATTTTCCATCTTTTATATTGTTATTCCATTGTTGTGTTAGATCAGAGATATAACTTGCGAAGTAATATTAGGAGTGGTAAATAATATCTAGATTGTCTTGCGTTGTGCTTTTGAATCTCTTTGCATTTCTTACGGTTGTAGACACATGTGTCTTGCAACCCCTTATTGCTACTTTGGGTGAGACTGCATCTTCTTCATAGGTGTTGCCGAAAGGGCCAATAGTTAGGGTTTGTTGGTGTGTTGTAAGAGTTCAACCCTGGGTCTACCCCTGTTCCCACAATACATGGTCCAAAAAATCCTCTTTTTAATAGATTGTCCCAAGTGAGAATCTTACTTAGAGTGAGAAGCCAAAGGAAGAATGATAACTGAGGCCAAAGATATGAGCTCCATATTTTCCTCTAGACATTCTTCTATTGCTCGACTAGTGCATTGATGGAAATATGGTAGTATTCCTTGAGTGAGAAGGCACCAATGTTATTATAGCCCCATCATAATGTGTCCTCGCCAGTTTTCATTTTGATTTTCATGTTACACAAATCATTTGTGAATGTGATCCAATTTAGTCCATGTGACAGTGGCTGCCAACATTCTTTAGGAAGACAAGTTTTTCATTTCTAATCTGGTTGTGGTGGGAGCGAGTATTGATAAACAATTACTTTTCCCTATCTAATAATATCCACATGAAGGTGTTGTAGCTTAGGCTCGTTACTCAAGGATGGTTATTAGTTCTAGGAATCATCCCAAAATAGGGAGTGTAGACCTCGTTTTATCTACCAAAACTTGCTCTAATGCATTATTTGGTTATTATCCCATGTTGAGTTCCAGATGGTTGAACTGAGGTGTGGCCCTTCCAATCTGACGAGGTTGTGTTTATCAATGGTGGGGAAGTATTTGTTGTGCAAGAAATTTCCCCATAATGCCTCATGGGTTTTCAACCATCGCCACCACTTTTTTTCCCAAAGGGATCTGATGAGAATGTCTAGATCTTTGAGTCCCAACCCACCTAGGTGATTGGGTAAGCATATTTTATCCCAAGCCAATGGGGCCCACTTGATTTCTTTATGAGGACCACCCCATAGGAAGTTTCACTGAATATTTTGGATCACATTGAGGAAAGTTTTCGTAGATTCCATTACTGAGAGGAGATATAAGATCATGGCTTGGAGGACCAATTTAATAAATATAAGACAGCTAGGAGCATTAAGGATTCTATAGGTCCATATGGTAAGTTTACGATCCATGCGATTAAGGAAGTCCTCCCAGTTAGAAAAGAACATGGCTTTTTCCACAAGTGGATCATCAAGATACTTGGTGGGAAGACATTGTTTCTTGAAGTCGAGGAATCTGAAAATGTGATTCTGTATAGCCAAGGGAATGTTAAAGAAAAATAAATTTTGATTTATCTTGATTAATAGTTGTAACTGAGGCATCCATGATGTCATACATGAATTGATCAATCACTCTTGCCTCCCTACCCATTGGATTACACATGACCATGGTATCATCTAAAAACTTTTGATGGGATATGGGAAGAGTGTTACCATGAAGACGAAGACCCGTGATTCTATTATTTCCTACTACAACATTCAAAGCATGGTCGAGGCCTTCCACCATGAGGATGAAGAGGAAATGGGAGAGGGGATGTTGTGAGTGGGAAATCCCACTTACGGACTTAGCATTAAAGGGCTCTAATCATGCATGTAGAAAATGACCATTTAAAGGCCTCTACTTTTTCCTATTCTCCCAACACAAAACCCCACATTCATGCAATACAAAGGTGGAAACAAGATTAGGTAACTATACCTTAAATCCTTCATTTGATGTTGGTCCCTTTACTTTCACTCGCTCCTTGACTGTAAGCCTCCTCCCAAAAGCTGACCTACATTCACACATAGACAAACAGAGAGATGAAAACATGCATTTCATATACTAATTGTTGGGTTAGATGTGACAATATCATAAAATAAATAGGCAATTTGAACACATAATATGGTCGGATGAAAAAAGTATTCCTTTTTGTATTAATCTTCACAAGAGTAAACTTACAATATGTGGTCATCACTACTCATCAAACCTGGTCCTGGGGTCCTCTTCAACTATGGTCCAACTGCTTCAATATATGCTTCTTCTTCACACAATAGTTGCAAAAGGTTGGGGCAAGGGGAATGCTAAATCGGGTATAGTTTCTTTGCTATGATCTTCCTCCATCAATTGGGACCCCTACCCCTTCTTTCATAGGCTGGAAAGGGCTAGGTATTTGGTCGAGTAACAGGATATGGAGGATCAGATGATTTAGTTAACTTACCTAGAACTGTGTGTTTCGTCTACAACTTTCCATTTTTTCATTCTTTTGTTAGTATATGTAAGCTGTAGAAGGCCAACATGCATGTGAATGTGTAAATACGTGGGCTGTAGAAGGCCAGGGTGCATATGGCTAAAAAAGAAGGCTTTTTAGAAGAGTTTGGCTCAAGAAATTGGCAAATAGTAGGGCCTGAGGCTAGGTATGCAGGCTTGGGGAAAATTAGGTTTATAACAGATGCCCCCTAAAGTGTGAGGTCAGAAGAACATCTGATGGCAGAAATAATTTTCCAATATTCATCAATGTGCCAAGTGAGTGAGCCCAGGGATTAGAATTCAATAGCTTCCATCTACAAAAAGAACAATTTCTCTCACCAAGGCGGGCATACCCATGCTTGGGATGAAATAAAATCATGGTTTCCAATCAAATACATTGTATATCCATGTCATATAACTATATAAAGTGTAGTTGCGAGCAATACACAATAGATCTACATCTCGAAATAAAAAAGATATACATGCATAGTATCCATCTTCTAGAAGCTGATAAGGCCGGATGGTTGGAGATGAGGTCTTTAGAGCTCGAGCAACAACTTCAAAATCTTTATAACTTGGGGAGGATTGTAATATGAGTGCACGACTTCACTACCCAAAAGTCTTTGACGGCTCGTCTGGAACGAACTAGAGGATTTTGATGATCAGGCTGAGGGCCTCATTGATTTCAAAAAAAAAAATTGATTGGGCTTTTGGGATGGTTAGGCATGAAGGTAAGAGACAATCTACAGAGGGGTCAACTCAGGCTTGGTAATAACTTCCCTTGGACAATAGCACGACAAATGATGAGACTTAGGAAACATGACATTTTGACATAATTTCATGATGCAGGAGGCACCGTAAACTCGCCATATGTTTGGAAGAATAACCAAATGGAGGATTCCATAGCTCTATGTAGCGAGAAAAAAATCCTAAGGTCATATTAAATCCCAAGGCTTGAAGAACAAACGAAAGGATGTGCTTTGTCCAAGGGTGACTCATTGTGTTGCCAATACAAGAAAATACTTTTCCCATCCTCTTTTTGAGGTATATTTGATTCTTTTTGTCTTTTTCAATAATTTGGAAATCTTGAAAAAGAATAAAAGAATGCTACGTTACAAAGGAGGATTGAGCATCGCAAACATACTAGTTCCAAGTGCACAAAACATAGGGATTCTCAAGGCAAAGGGACATATCCAGGAAAAGGACACTCGGGAAAAATCCTCCATGGGCCAAAGGTGTCAAGACGTAGAGGCAAAGTGCTACAAGACTTGCGAATAAGGCATGCTTCAGATGGTTCAGTTGAGAGAAACATGGATTCGGCATTAGGCTAAAGATGCAGGTATGGAAATGTGATTAATAAGACACACAATGGTAACTTCATTCAATGTAATTTGAATGAGCCCAGAGAAGGTAAGCTCGGTGGTTTTTCATGTTTAGGG
Organism: Picea sitchensis; assembly: GCA_010110895.2. Lineage (NCBI taxonomy): Eukaryota > Viridiplantae > Streptophyta > Pinopsida > Pinales > Pinaceae > Picea > Picea sitchensis. The sequence goes on from SNQJ01S0007571.1 coordinate 187,074, forward strand.
AGTCTGAAAAAGCGTAAAAGGAGACTCCAATGGGGTACTTTTTTTGTAGATAGTCTAGTTGGCTCGAAAAATGGGTAAACTAGCACCAACCAGATGTCTATTCAAAACCATTTTATCGAGTGTGATAGAGACAAGATCACTTGGCGATTTTTTCATTTTTAGGGAGTCTGAAAAAAGCTTAACTATGGACTTTGTCAGGAATGTTCTTCTGGACTAGTTTAACGAGTGTGAATGAATAAGGTCACTCGACAATTTTTTCAATTTTAGGGAGTCTGAAAAGAGCTTAACTATGGACTCCGTCGGGGTTCCTTTTTCGTAAAATTTAGTCCCTCAGGCCCAAAAAAGGATTAAAATCATACCTGAGAATACTCTTCTAGGGAACTGAGGCTCCTAGAGTATACCTTTGTCCGTGCAGTTGACCATCTGGACCGAAAAAGGGGTAAACTACTGCTGGACAGATGTGCCTTCAAATTTCAGTTTAGCGAGCGTGAAGGGCAACAATATCTCTCGGCAATCTTTTCATGTTTAGAGGGCATGAGAAGGGCTTAAAAGAAGACCCATTTAAAATTTTGGTAGTCACAAGGGTAAGGACAAGAGTGTTAAATAACCATGTAGATGAGTCTCAAACTCATAATCAGGACAAGACTAACAAGGACTCCTGAGCCTATAGTTATTACCAACAATAGGGATGTCGAAAATGCAAGCATGATCTAGCTAGGGAATCCATGAAGGGGAAGACTCTACCATGACATTACGACACTTCTAAAGTAGCAAAGATGGTTCTGTGTCACGATTTGGTGGGTTCGATCCTATGGAAATGTGATAAATAGAACGAGGTACAAAAAGTGGAGGTGGAATCCTAACTTAAATGCTCAAGTTGAAAAAATGATATTTTTACCAAAGGACCTTCAAAAGTGACCCAAATCTCCAAAAAATGTCCTAATACCTGAACTGACTGCAAACGTAACCTTCCCAAAGAAAATCCTGAACCATACTAAATAATTTTCAATTTAGAAAAAAGGACAAGGGGGTCCAAAAAATGACAAAAAAGGGGCCAAAAGTCTATAAATAGAAGTTGGCAGCTCATTATCACCATTGTTGATATGGGAAATTGACTCTGGAGCCAAAAAACACCCCTTTGATAAAAGCATTGATTCTGGGAGCTTCAGTGGACCGAACGAACTTCTGATCGGACCAAGTAAGTATGAATTCACTCCTCTTGCATTTCAATTCTTATTTTATGCATTTTATTTCATTTTTTTTTTGGGGGGGAGGGCATTGACCTTTAAAAGCATTAGCCCTAGGCATACGCGGGCTGTCTTGGGACATGATATGCATGCATGCAAAGTAATTATTGCATGCATGCATATGTGACTGTCACCACTACATCCTGCGTATTCCCTTAATTTTGTAAAAAATTAAAAAAGCAAGATCTAAATTCTCTACTGAAATGACATTTGCAGGATATATGTTCACTGGAGGGAACGCAAGCATGAAGACATTGATATTTTGGTTGATCAAGACCCTGGTGTGGCTACCGCATTGACTCAATGTGGGCTATTGAAGTTCTACCAGTGTCCATTCATACAGGCACAACCGAGGCTATTGAATGCCTTGATAGATTACTGGCACCTAGATGCAGAGGCCTTCATGATGGAAGGTCAGTCGTTGACTCCAAAGACAAAGAACATATACTTCTTGATTGGACTCTCATGAAGAGGGGATGTAGTAAATTTCTGCACATTCACTTCAGGGCCTCATAACATAGCGGAGATTATTGGGCTCTATTGTGAGGTAGGTACTAACAAAATAGGCACACAGGTGCCAATCAAAAACATATCTAACCTATCGTTGAAAGTAATAGTGCTATTGATTGGGCGGATCAATGGATCTGCCACACTTCACCAAGTGTCCTGAGAACACATGCATTATGTGGTGCAGTTCTTGAATGCACACGTGTTTGATTGGAGCATGACATTACTTGACTGCAAGAAAAGGAAGTTGACTGAGTGCCGCATGCAGAGGCATCGAAACTTCAGGTTAGGGACCATACTTTGTGCATTATTCTTCAAGAAGGTTCCCAATATTATCCCTCGAGAGATAGTATGAGGGCATGCAGCAAGATTCCCAGCCGTGAGTAGATGGGTGACACTAATGTCACGACAGGGTGGTGGAAGGACCGTGGAGGCCTTTGATGAAAATTTGTTCGACTGGTGGTGTCGCCAGATTCCAGCGATAGAAGACTATCCATATGTTGATATTGACTTTTCCAAAGAACCAAATATGGTTTTTCCTCTTGGAGAAGTGCGAGGAGAGATGGGTAAGTATTTATTTATTTATTATTTTTTTTAATTTTCAAAGTTTTTGATTTTTATTTGCTTTTATATATATCATTTTTTGAGTGTACCAGAGTATATAACAATGATTTTTTTGTTATGTGCATATGTGGGACCAGTGCGTCTAGTTGATTTTGCAAGGACTAGACGATTTCCTCTTCCAGAGGTCGGAGTAGCAGGAGCCGCCAGACTAGTAGGAGCATCCAGGGGGCCTCAACTTGGGGAGGTCGAGAGAGTGTTGAGGTGGGTAGAGTAGAACCTTACTTCTCTTACTCGTGATGTGCCTATGGGAGATATTGAGGATCTTCCACCCTCTATGTAGCCTCACATAGTTGGGGTGCCATGGACTTGGGTCCAACTTTTTCGGTGTTTGGAAAACACCGTTGTAGACTATGGTCAGGCCAATGGGCCCTGCCCTTATCTAGGTTGGGTTGTTTAAGTGCCATGAGAACCTTTTTACATTTTTGAAGGCATAAGCCCTGTGACTCCTACTGTATATATTCTTGAGGCATTTGTGCCCACACTGTACACTGATACATTTTCTGATGTATATTTATATGGCTCTTTTTTTGTCTTTTTGTGCTTTATGGATTATGTTACAAATTTATTTACATGTGTATGTGTGCATATATTGTTTTATATGTGGGAAGGATGCCAATCTAAAATATGATTAGTGAGAGTATCTGTAACTTGATTTAGTCTCCTAGGAACATGAAAATATGTAATATAATCAAAGCTTCGTTCTAAGAGACGTACCCTAAGGAACCGTCGGTGTAGAGTGAGATCATGAATGCGGTAGACTCCATTTAACTGATACACAACCAACTGAGTGTCTAAATAGACTCGGAGGTGAGAGATACCAAGTGACAAATCATCACGAAGTAATTCAATAGTTGTGTTTTATTCGACGACATTGTTTGTCATATCACCTAAACAAATACCTCTTGAAGATAGCAACTGTCCCTGAGATGTAAAAATAACCCAAGCTGCGGAGGAAAGCCTCCGAGTCTACCGGCTAGTGCCATCCGCAAACCCTATGAACACCTATGTTTCACTTGAAATCTGCCATAGTGAAAAATATAACATTTAAACAATAGGTCCATAAAGCTAAAAACCAAAACTAACAAAAATTGTACATATGTTACAAAAAGTCACCCAAGGTGACGCACCTATGAGAAATATTTCTTGAGGTAGAGCCCATTTCTATGCTCCGCCAAAAAATTTCCCTCAAAGTCCACCAGACGATAAGTGCCCTTCTATAGTACTTCTTTTACTATGAAAGTTCTGAACCACATGGGTTTGAATTTGCCTACCCCCAGGGGGTCCTTATCTTGGTCATAGACCGGGACAAGGTCACCTTCAGAGAAAATATAAGGATGAACAGAATGATCATACTAACACTTGAATTTATGTTTTTGAACCTCGTTAGACAAGGCCACATCACAACGATGTTCATCGAGCTATTAGAGGTAAAGTAAACGCTCTTCAAGTGGTGAAGTGTCTGGCAATAATTGTATAGCCAACTTTAATGATGGGATCTAGCACTCTATGGGCAAGACTACTTCCAGCCCGTAAACAAGTTGAAAAGGTGAGAAACTGGTTGTATTCTTAACAGATGTTTGGTAAGCCCATAGTGTAGAGTATAGCATCAAATGCCAATTTGATTTGGTAGAATTGATCATTCGTTGTAGAATGGTCTTCAGAGATTTATTTACATCTTCTACTTGACCATTCGCTTGGGGGTAGTAAGGTGATGAATGTTATTTTCGTAACCTAAGCTTTGATGTTAACTCAGTCATCATTTTGTTCTGAAAGTGACTTCCATGGTCAGTGACAATCTCTCTCGGGATGCCAAACCTTGCTATTATCTGGTTGAACAAAATGAGAGATGTTGTCTCCCTATCATCTTTGAACGTTGGCATAGCTTCGACCCACTTGGTGAAGTAGTTAACTGCTATGATGATATAATAGATCCCCCTTGTTGAAGGGGGTTTGCATGTATTGTAATCAATACCCCATTTAGTGAAGGGACCAATGGTAATAACAGGGAACATGGGAGAGGGGTGTGCCCTCATCTTCCGAGAGAAGATATGACATGGGTGGCACTTCTTGATTGATTCAACACAATCTTTGATTAATATCGGCCAAAATTAATCGGCTCGTATGATTTTTTGGGCTATTTCCAACCCAGATAAATGACTACCACATGCTCCAATGTGGCAATCATTAAGCACAATTTTTTCTTATTCATGAGTGAGACATCGGCGAAGAATGAAGTCTACACCTCGATGATACAAAGTGTCCTTGAGAATGAGATAGTTATTAGCTTGATGGCATATATGGTGATGCTCATCACGAGAAGTAGAGGTGGGACACTTCAAATTCTGTAGATAGACAAGTAAATCTCCATACCAGGGGTCAGAAGACGCGATCAAAAACATGTCTCCTTTGATAGGTGACTTATCAGGTATAACCCCACCTGATTCCACTGGAAGTTCCGATATGAGTTCCGCAAAGACTAGTGACTTTTTGAATTTCTCTGAAATGAATTCCAAGTCGAATTCCTAGAGGATAAATATCCATCTACTGATATTTCCACTAATGACTCATCGTGTTAATATGTATTGAAAAGGATTCATGATGGCAATGATGGAGGTCTTGTGAAACAAAATGTAATGGTGGAACCATTGGATGGCATGGACTATTGCCAATGCAAGTTTTTCAATGTGGGAATAATTAAGCTTTGGTCCAACTAAGCCTTGGCTCAGGTAATAAATTACGTATTCTGAGAGAAAATTATCCTCCTGAACTATGACCATATCGATGGTCGACTCCGCTGCGACCAAGTATAATAAGAAATATTGATTATAATTGGGTGGTTGAAGTAGAGGGGAAGATGTGAAAGAGCATTCCAACACTGCGAAAGAACATTGAGCATCTTCATCCCAATAGAAAGGAATGTCCTTCTTCAATAAACACATGAAACCCTTGGTGATCTCGACATATTTTGCAATGAAACGCCGCAAAAATTTTTCTTTTCCTTGCAGACTTTGAACCTGAGGTATGGAGCACGGGGGAGGCAGTTGAACTATTGCCTCAACCTTTAGAGGATCGACCATGATCCCTGTTGTCAAAACTATGAAGCCTATAAGATGACCCGATGTGACGCAAAAACTGCACTTGTTTGGATTCAAGTGGATTCGGTAGTAGTGACATCGTTCAAGGATAAGTCAGAGGTGTGTTGGATGATCATCTCTCTTGCGAGATCGTGATGCTAAATCATCCAGATAAGCCTTAACTATGTTTTTGAGGTCGTTGAAAGCAAAAGACATGGCCCACTGAAATGTAGCTCCGGCATTTTTTAGACCAAAAGGCATCTTCCCATAAGTGAATGAACCCCACGGGCAGATGAAAGCAGTTTTGTGTTGTTCTTCGAGCTTGATCTGTATCTGATTGTATCTCGAAAATCCACCCATGAATGAAAAAGCCTTGTAGCCAACACATTCACCGATTATCTGGTTGATAAATGGTGTGGGGAAATTATCTTTTGGACAGGCTTTGTTCAGATCATGGAAATCTGTACCTACATGAATCGTACCCTATTTTTTGTTGACTGGCATGGGATTCAACACCCATTGAGTCAATTGGACGAGGTATATGAAACCATCTTTTAGTAATTTTTCTACTTCAGCCTTGATAGCTTCTGCTTTCCTAGGATTGACAAGATGAAGTTTTTGCTGGACCAGCTTGACGTCAGGATAAGTCATGATTTCATGTTTCACGATTCTTGGATCTATGCCTAGAATTTTCTCGTAAGACCAGGAAAAAACATCGCGGAATTCTTTAAATAAATCCATGTAGATTTGAATCTCTTTGGGGGAGCAATATGCTCTGATGAAGATATTCTCCATGACGTCAGGGGTTTTGGAGATGTTAATAGGTATTGTTTCAGCTATTGTTTCCATATTTCCTTTAGCGTAAACAACGTGCATTGTCAAAGGATGAATAAGACAAGGTTTATCTCCAGTCACAGTTAGAGTGAATTCTCCTACTTCAATTCGTCTTAACTCTGGGAGGAAGTAAGATCTATGATGAAGATCATCCCAGGGTTTGTCCAGACTAGTCATTGCCTCAATAATTGCCTTGTCTGAAGGCAGGACTAAGTCTAAAGAATCTATATCCACAAGTGAACCTTGAGCCCAAATTGACTCGAGCACCGAATCTAACTCCTGTGTGGGAGTCAGACCGCAGTTAGCAGAAGTTCTTTGAATGATCGAGTATGAAACTTCTACCATAGACAAAGGCATGACCATGCCATGGTGTTCTGTCCCTTCCACCATAGCTGATGGGGAAGGAAGATTCCACGGGTCATGAAAATACGTCGTGCAAAACGACGAGACTTGAAAATTTTTAGCTCGAGGTTGGTCGGGGATAGTTTTCATGTAATGGACATTGTCGGTTGGAGGTAGGTAATCGAAAGTACCCATTAAATGTGGGCACAATCCAACCCCTAGCTTGACGATGTTGGGTTGAAGGTTATCAATCATCGAAACCATGGAGACTCCTGATGAAGGGTCAGGATGAGAGAAGGATAATTGATCAATAGTTACGATCTGACCCTCGTGTTGAAACAACAAGACCCAAAAAATTGTCACAACCACTACTTGCATAGCATAGATCCAACTCCTTCCTAACAAAATATCGTAGTCGAGAGACGCATTGACCACTTCAACATCAATGCACATAGTTTTTCCCCCCAACTGCATGGGGAAAGAGGGAATGATTCCATGTGGTTGGAAAGAACAACCATCAAAATTTGTAAGAAGAATTGGTGATGGAGACAAGAAAAGTTGGCCAATGGCCTTCCAACACACCAAAGACATCACACATGTCGAGGTGCCCTCATCCACCACTATGCGAAAAATGTTCCAGGTAAAATTTTTCTTGGTGTAAGCCACTAGTATCTGAAATGCTACATGGTAAGGAAGAAGAGGTTTTAATTCAGTCATATCAAGCATGATTATTCCTAAATTACAAGTCTTTGTATATCCTAGGGTAGCTAAAAAATCATTTCTCTGGGAAAGGCAGCTCTAGAGGACCTCCAGAGCAGACATCGCACAAGGGGTTTGTGATAAATCCTTCTCCACAAAGTAGTTTTGGGCAGCCCTTGCATTGGGGTTGTAAGAAGCTTTCTTGAATGCACCTTTTGGGATGCAGGTCGTTGTCTCACCCAATGTATTCTCAATTTGGAGAGGAAGAGATGGTATTTCAGTGTCTTTACCCTTCTCAGAGGTGCTTGATTTTCTATAATCATGTTCTATAGTGGTCACAAAGGAATCACCTTTCATCATATACACATTTGCAAATGAAGGGTTACTTGAAGACGTAAGGGGTCCTTGACTGCCCCCTTCCGCGCTTGAGGAGGCTTGAGTTAGACTTTTCCCATGTGGAAACGGGTTCGTTAACATAATAAGTTGTTGTTGTGCCAATAAATTTTGGGCCTCCACAATCCGAGGGCACTGATGGGTCGGGTGGTCTTCCTTGCAAAGATTACAAGGATACTTTGACTTCTTATTTTCAGAGTCGCCCTTGCCAGAATTATTGTTGGGTTTCTTGTCCCCCTTACCCTTTTTCCATTGTTTCTTATTTCCATCAGGCTGTTGTGTGGCCTTTGGTTTTGTTGTTTGCACACTGTGTACATATGACTTTTGGGTAGGGGGAGTAGTCAAACTAGTGGTCTGGCTGGACGTTGTCTATTGTATCGACAATTGTTGCAATTGGTTTGATAATGGATCAGTGGGATTTGTTTATGCTAAACCAATAATACCATCGGCATGTGGTCCAGACTGTTGTCTAGTCTTGTCAAGAATTGACCTCGGTGCATCTGGCAAGATTTTGTATAGTAAACCGGACTGAGAGTAAATCAACTCTAGTTGTTGAGCTCTCATTATCGTATCTTCCTCAGAAAACACCCCGGATGTTGTGACATCTTTAAACAACTGGGGTACTAAAGACTTAAGGAACCACTCAAGAAGGAATGCTATAGGGACTGGTACTTTGATCAAACTCTTTCGGTGTCTCCATTCTCCGATGTGATCCAAATATGGTCTAATTTTGTCTATTCGAAGTTGGCCAACAATTCGGTGGAGGCATCATATCTCACAGGTAATTGGAAATGGTTCAAGAATTCCATTACCAATTCCCCGAAGGAAGAGTATCGTGAGCGGTCGAGCTCGATGTACCATTTCGCAGCACTCCCTATGAGAGTGCATTGAAACAATCGCAACTGAACAGAGTCGTCTCTCAATGAGTTAGATGAGCACCATAAGTGGAAGGTAGTCACATGATCTCCAGGATCTTCATTAGGTTTGGTCTCGAACTTTAGAATATCTGAAAGCAACTTGGTTGGCATAGGAGGCCAACTGGGATCATGACAGATAGGGTCATTTAATAACCTTGTCAAGTCTGGCAAGTGCAGGGTTGCCAGAAACGGTAGTTTGGGTTGTGGTTTATAACTAGGAAAAAAGGAGCCAGGAGTTTGAATGGCACCAGGTTTCCAAGAAAAGTTAGGTTGTTGACCAGGGATTTGGTAATAACCATGGCTGTGACCAATGTACATATTTTGTTTTTGTTGAGACATAATCAAGTGGTTTCCATAATAGGACATAAAAGGATGGGCTTCTGTTGTATTCCAAGGATTTTGAAGGGGGTATATGACCCCCACCGTAAGGGAAAGAAATAAAGGGAGAAGAAGTGCCCCCTATAGATCCTTGTAGAGGAGCGTTGAAACTCCCTGCCCCCAGACCCATGGTCTGTAAAGTGGAGGAGGAAAGTACATGACTCGTACCGAAGCCAGGCATCCTGTATGAGAATGGAGGTCCTATCGCATTTTGGGTAAACGGAGCAGTGATCGCTGCCATAGATGGAATCAAACTGCTACCCGAGGTACAAGCAGTTGAGGCCATGGTGGCTTGGATCGACAACGGTTGGTTAGGAGGTGGAACACCCCCCATAGGGACAGTCATGAAAGGAATATAATTATCCCTAGAAGAAGTAACAATTTTCATTTCCATTGTTGTTTGTGACACTACCTGGCACTCGTAAGGTAGAACCTATATGACAATGGGTGCCATAGGTTAGTGCTGGGAGGGTTTAAGGACCAAGAGCCTCTGCTCTGAGGTCAGAAATGATCAAATTTTCTCCTCTCGAAGATGGTTTGGGCACAGTTTCCTGTAACCTAGTTGTTTCAAAAGACCCTTGCTGGTCTAGATTTTGCCTTAGTGGTGGCGGGGAGGGCTCGAGGTCAACCGGCAGCAAGCCCCAGAAGCCTTCATGACTGACGAAACTCTTGATCCTCCATGGTGTGAGAAGATCAAATACACACTAGGTAAATCTATGATCGTTTGAAAATGAGCACTCACTAAAAAAGTACCTCTGAGATTAAACAAGCAGTCACTAACTAGTTGGAAGAACAGTTACAACAACCAACACTAGAGAAACTTACCGGTGCAAGTGCAACTCGAAAACGGAAGCACCCTCTGGGTATACTCTGAAAAGCATGGCCCAATGTCTATCCTAGGTACCACGGTATACCCTTGCAATCACATGTGTAAGTCACTAGAAAGATAGGCAACTAGGTTGCCAATGCACAAATAGTCACCACACGAGTACAGTCGACAGTCGGGTGGACCACAATGTGTAGGGTATCAAGCCCGAAACCTATCAAGGGTATCAAAAGAAAGTGTTCTAAAAGATGACTGAGGACCTCGAATGGATTCGAGACCCACGAAGCTCCGTGGAAAATGCAATCAACGGAATCCCAAGACAAGCCCTCTATATGCATTCCCCACTACGTTTGGTCCGACTTTGGAGGGGTTATCTTTGCTACCTTTCCTTACGCGACCTCGTGTTTATCCCCTATGTTATATGGGGGTCTCGGATAAATTTTACGATACTGGACTTTTAACACTCCCTAGCACAGACTCCTATGTTTGTTTCTTAGCCTTGAAGAGTTTCCTCTCCAATCCTAAATCAAGGCTCTAGCCTAGACTAGTTGATGTACCCTACCAAACATAAAATCTAGTTGATTTTAATTAATCGTTAATTTTTGGGCTTGTCTTAAGTCAAATGTTATGGAAGTGAAGCTAGTGATGTTTTGACAGATGAGAGAGAAGATAAACAACAGTTGGAAACAAAATAACTTTTTCTGGACAAATTCAGTTTTTTCTCTTTTAAATATTCTAACCAAGTTTTCAAACTAAATTTTCCTAAGATCTTTGAACAAAAAACTCAAAATAGGATTTTTCTCGACTATGAGCTACTTATTTTCCTATGTAAACAACCAAGAACTTATGAAAGAAAAACTTTCTCCTAGCTTTTAAAGAAAACCAACAACTACTAAACCAAGACAAGAAGTAAAAAGATTTTTTTGTTTTTTTTTATTATGCTCCAAAACAAGAAACTTTTTAAACCGAATGTATTCCAAAAAAAAGGAAGATCAGACTAACTCACTATCTCATAAAAAAAAACCTATTGAAGAAGAACAAAAAGGAGAAAATCTCTCCAGTGAAAAAGCAAGCTATTCTAGAAACAAACCTAGGCTAAAATTCTATGACAGAAACCATAATCAGACAAAAATATCTTGGGAAGTGAAAACTTGACAGGGAGGAGGATGACTGCCTCCAACAACCTTTTGGACAAGTATGTGACTGTCTCTTCAATAGTTAGCANAGGAAAAACTGGTATTGAACACCAATACTCCTGAATCTTACAAAAACTCACTTTGACAAACAGAGGCAAGAAAAATTTGGCAAAACAAAGCTAACCTAAGGTCTTTACCTAACTATTGATTATTCAACAGAGACCTAGAAGGACCCAAAGGACCCTTGAGAAGGATCACTTCTACATGGGAGAGGATGACTGCCTCTTCCTGAGAAGTATTTTCTGGATTCTTAGACACGCAACTAGCACTTCAGCAGCAGGTGTACATACACGGGCTGATTAAAGGTAGGGCATGTGCATACATGGGATATTCCTCTATAGGGCACACATGCCTCTAAAAAATCTCAAAAATAGAAAATAAATAGTCTAGTAAGCAAATAAGGGAAGACTGGTATTGAGAACTGGAACCCCTGAACACTCAGACTTCTTGAAGAAACTCAAAAAAGGAAGTAAAACCAATTTCAAAATACCCAATAAAAAATCCCAAAAAAATCCTAGAGACTCCCCAATATGGTCGCCAATTCTGTTGTGAGTGGGAAATCCCGATTACAGACTTAGCATTAAAGGGCTCTAATCATGCATGCAGAGAATGGTCGTTTAAAGGCCTATAATTTTTCCTATTCTTCCAACAGAAAACCCCACATTCATGCAACACAAAGGTGCAAACAATATTAGGTAACTCTGCCTTAAATCCTTCGTAGATGTTGGTCCCTTCGCTTTCACTTGCTCCTTGACTGCAAGCCTCCTCCCAAAAGCTAACCTGCATTCACACATAGACAAACAGACAACTGCAAACATGCATTTCATATACTAATTGTTGGGTTAGATGTGACAATATCATAAAATAAATACACAATTTGAACACATAATATGGTGGGACGAAAAAAGTATTCCTTTTCGTATTAATATTCACAAGAGTAAACTTACAATATGTGGTCGTCACTGCTCCTCGAACCTGGTCCTGGGATCCTCTTCAACTATTCTCCAACTGCTTCAGTATATGCTTCTTCTTCACACAATAGTTGCAAAAGGTTGGGGCAAGGGGAATGTTAAATCGGGTATAGTTTTTTTTCTATGATCTTCCTACCTCAAATGGGAACCCTAGCCCTTATTTTATAGGCTATAAAGGCCTAGGTATTTGGTAGAGTAACTGGATATGGAAGATCAGATGATTTAGTTAACTTACCTAGAACTATGTGTTACATCTGCAACTTTTTCTTTTTTCATGTTTTGTCAGTATACACGGGTTGTAGAAGTCCAACATGTGTGTGCACGTGTGCATACATGGGATGTAGAAGGTCAGGGAGCATATGTCTCAAAAAGAAGGATTTTTAGAAGAGCTTGGCTCAAGAAATTGGCAAATATTAGGGCCTAAGGCCAGGTATGCAGGCTTGTTGCAAATTAGGTTTATAACAGGGGATTTCCTTGTCAGATACCTCTTTAGGGAGAAAAGGTGGTGGAGGGTGAGCCATTTACAAGAATAGAGAAGGAAGTGGAAGAGGTGAGGAAAAGGATCTATTTTACCCAAGTGGGAGAGAATTCATAGGCAAGGAGGACTTCTTGAATGTATTTCTAGCTAAATTTGTCGAAGGCCTTGGACATGTCAATCTTGATCAACATTCCTAGGGTTTTCTTGTCTTTTAGAAAGTGAATAACTTCATGGGCTAGGAGGATGTCATCCATGATTTGTCTATCTTCTACATTTCATGTCTACTTGGAGGAAATGAGAGAGGGGAGAAGGACCTTTAGGTTTTTGGATATGGATTTCATTAATATTTTGTAGACTACATTGCATAGAGAAATTGGGTGAAATTTACTGGGTGCATCCAAACTCTCTTCTTTGGGAATGAGGGTGAGGAAGGTGGCATTCAAGGAAGGGAGAACATTAGTAAATTTTCAAGAGACTTCCACCAAATCAGATATATATTTCTTAATGATGTGCCAGTAGGAGTGCAAAAAAATACATGGTGACACCATTGGGGCTAGGAAAATTTTCTTTGGGCATTTCCATAACAACTCTTTCAACCTCTTCCATGGGGAAAGGTCTAAGGATAAATACATTCTTCTCTTGGGAGACCAATCTAGGTATGTGTTGTGTAATTTTCTTGATATTTGGTCTTATGTCTCTAATGGGCTCAGTTAGAAGGTATTTGTAAAAATAAGTTAGCTCATTCTCAATGTTGTTGTGATCTGTAATATTGTTTTGATTTCCATCCTTTATACTAGAGATGCAATTTTTAAATTTGTGTTGTATGAACGATTGATGAAAGAATTTGGTGTTCTTTTCTCCCTCTTTTAGGCATATTTCTCGAGACTTTTGTTTCCATAGAACCTTTTCTTTTTTCTAGTGGATTGTAAGTTCATGAAGTTGTTCCTCTTTCTTGGGGAGTTGTTATGTGCACCCCTCCTGAATTATATACTATTGAATGCATTGTATTTGAATTTCCAGGTTCTCTTTGGCTTGGAAAATGTTTCCAAACTCTTCTCTATTCCATTTTTTGATGCATCATTTTAGGTATTTAATATTTTTTTGAAACTTGATCATTGGAGAAGTAGAGGAGCAAGAGATCTCATTGCACCAGATCTAGTACTTTTCAAGAAATCCTCGGTGGTCAATCCAAAAGCGTTCAAAATGGAAAGGGTGATTGAGGGGATTGCATTTTTTGTCCAGTATTAGATCGATTTACCAGTGGTCAGGGCCATTGTAGGGGAGGATTATGGTTGATCAGTGGTTTCCATCCATCATAATATTTGTGGAAGCAAGGAAGCACTACAATCTAGAGGTCACGTGGGATTTTTCTTATCTTTTATTCTTCCAGGTATGAAAGCCATTTGAGGTTTCTAGGTCAATTGAATATAATTGTTGAATAGTGGTAAGGAAATGTGTGGAATCTTGGTCAATTTTGTGAGTGTTTCCTTTATTTCCAGTTAGGGAATTAATCATGTTGAAATATCCCCCTATGAGCCACTAGGTGTCTCCCAAAATGTGTTGGATATTTCCAAGGGAGGAGATAAATTTGAGCTTATTGGGGGAAAGGTTAGATCCATAAACTTTGATTAGCCAACCAGAGTTGGTGGATCGAATGAGACAAAAATTGGTCAAGAGGGAGGAAACTAAGGAAAAAAATTGGAGAGGGAGACTATAGACGGATCCCATATGATACCAAGGCCACTGCCAGAGCCTATAGCATATATATGTATAGAATTGGAACTTGACCAAAGAAGGGAAGATAGGTAAGAGAAATGATCACAACAACATTTGGCTTCTTGTAGCATGAGGATGTTGGGTTTTTCTTTGGATATGAGGGTTATGATCATTCAATGTTTTATTTTTTCATTTAAACCCTTCATATTCCAAGATATTTGTCTTCATAGTAAACCGTTAGGGGAGGGGTTGAATATTTCTATGAGGGGAGTGATTCTTCCAGAGTTGATGAGAATTTTTCCAATATATTTTATGATTTGTTTGTTGGTGGGTCGACCACTCCTTTTTTCATATCTAATTTAGGTTTGTGGTTCCTACATGTGATGGGTTCTCAATCCAAAATATGTAGAGGAAGAATGCATACCTGGGATGTTAGATGTAGATCGAGCAATATCTTTGATGAGGGCCTACTAGAGAAATTACATTTGTTGTTCGAGAATATATTGGATCTCTTTTCTCTCATAGGAAACAACTAGTGATTGATGATTGAGGTCACCCAGTTCCATGTCCTTTCCTTCCTCAAAATAATTTGGTGCAGGGGGGGTATTCATTCATGAATTCCTTAGCCATGGAGGGTTCCTGACTCATTGTTTTCTAGTGTTTGGTGCTTTCCTCTTTCATATGTGTTGCATGCTCCTTTTCAGGGTTTTTTAGAGGTGTCTTTTCATTGTTAAGTTTTTCATTGGGTGTTTCATTCATTTGTGAAATAGATTCATAGTTCTTTTTGGTAGGAATGGGTTGAGTTCCTGGAGGTGTCACTGCCCAACATCCTTGTCATCGATGAGTCTTTACCTGTTCAAAACCTTCCTTGTCTTTTTTTCCCTTTTTGATGATGAGAATCAATATTTTATTTAGGGATAAGTCCCTAATGCAGGAGAATCTCTCCACGTCATCAAACCAGCCAGCCAACCATGTCAGGGCATGCATTCAAGGATGAAGAGAGGCACATCCCTCATCTTCAATTTTGAATTTGAATGTAATTAATGTTGTAGGCTGTTGAGCCATGGAGCCGTGCCTTTGTGCAGGCATTTGAGTAGGTAGGCCTTTAATGTTTGTAAGGATGAGATCTAGATCCAGATAGTGGACTAGACAGCCCATTCAATGTAATTGAATAGGGTAGGTAGATTGGAGGGAAGAGCTCGAAGATCCCCCTTATGTAAAAAATCAATTTCGATCTCATTTTGGAGGGAGATAGTAGAAGAAGTTGGTAGAGAGGAGATACTGGAGGGTCTGCAAGTAGAGAGTAGAAGAGAAGGAGTCGAGACCTTGCTACAGGCTATGCTCAGGAACACTTTGTACAAACAGGCATTTGCCATATTAATACGAACAAGAGTTTTTCCTGCATATTTGTGTGTTAAATGAATGTCTGTGAGTGTTCTTTATATGTTGTGAATGTATGTTATGTTTATGCATTTGTAGGGTTGTTTTGTCTTCAAGATTGAGAGGTCTTTGAGGCTTCACACTAGGAGGGTGTGACAGAGTTCTACAGGTTCTGATAGGCGTGCATAGAGGGTGCATTTATGAACTCTACGGAGTCAGACATAGACGTGCCAGGTGGGCACAGATGTTTCAATCAACAACTCGAAAGAAAGACTTGTGAGGTTGTTGAATACCTTAGGAGGCAAGGCTGTGGAGAAGAACATAGTTGTAGACATAATCTCTGAGGAGTTATTTGAAGCTCTACCAGGTGGGCATTGAGCCAGTGCAAGGAGTGCACAGAAGAACTCTATTGTGAGTTATGTATAACTCTTCCAGGAGGGCATTGAGTAGGTGTGCAGATAGGCACAGGAGAAGAGAAATCAGTTGAGTTCTAGATTGGAAGAAGAGTCCAAGGAGAAGGATCTTCACAGGGTTGATGAATACCCTGAAGGATTCAAAAAGAGGTTGCTTGAGTGACGGATAGCCAGGAGGGCATCCAAATTCTCCATCTGTAAGAGAAAGGGAGAAGGAACTATTTTCTTAGAAGTCTGGACGAGAAGAGAGGCTCAGGACAGATAGCACTTTGTGTGTGTGAAGACTCTGCAGAGGCGTAGAAGTTAGAGAATCCCTTGAGGTTTCGAAGGATAAGATTAGGAGGAGTAGTGCTTTCAGCACATGAAGCCGTAGCTGCAAGGAGTGCAGAGGCCACAAAACTCTTTGATGAGTTCAAAGTACCCAAAGCTCAGGAGGGAAAATAGTTTTATACACACAGGCGAGGACTCAAATTGTGGAGCTCGCAGAGGAAAGGAAAAGGTAGAGGCCTTTCATCTTGGAGAAATATCCAAGCATCGGGAGAAAGCACCAAAGCTCGGGAGGAACGCCAGCTTTCGTCGGATCTGCCGAAAGGATCTGGACCGTTGAGAGTTTCATGTCCAGGAAGCAGTAGGAGGAGTGCATAGGGAGGATGGATCTGGACCGTCAGATCTTGGTCCAATTACCCGTCAACCATTGGATCTGATAGGAGCTGCACGAGGTTTAAGCCTTCATGAACAGGGAGAAGAAAGTCCTGAAAGAGTTGGCTTATCGAGATTTCAAAAATTGGGATATCGGAAGTCCTGAGGACAGGAGATCGAGAATCTCCAAGATGAAAACCTTGAAATAGATCTAAGCCATCCATCAGTTGGGACACTTGGTGGAGATCGGGAGCCATCGACATTTCGGAGTTCAAAATTTTGGGGATCAAAGGGACAAGATGCCGGGACATTTCGGCATTTGATTTCACAAAATCGTGAAATGGATGTGGACCATCCATCTTGAGGGGATGCGTGGCAGAAATCGAGGCCTTCGGGAAAAATCCCAATAGGAGATTCCATCGGCATATCGGGATTCGACATTTCACGAATCTTGAAGACAAGAAGCACGTGCATTTCGGAACCACGAAGTCTCAAATCACGAAATGAATGTGGATTGTCCATCTTGAGGGGACGCATGGCAACAATCTAGACTTTTGGGGAAAATCCCGAAAGCGAAGCCATTTTGGGAAATCGAGAATCGAAGGATCGAGAATCCTGAGGACAAATGCGTTTCGGCATTTGAAAGCCCGAAATCTCGAAAGACATAGGATTGCGGTCATATAAGGGGAGGTCATGTGGACCAGGAGATAGCCATGGGGGCTAAACCTTGTTGAAGTCGTTTCGGCATTTCGGAGATTCGGCGTTCGGGAGGTTGAGAAGACAGAGGTTCTCGACATCGGGAATTAGGAAACCCCGAAGCCCGAAATCACATTTCTTGTGGGAAATTGTTCATGGTCGTGTTAGGGGCCATGACAGGGTTAAAGGAAGGACCTGTGGATCGATTTTAACAGATATTCTAGTGGGAATCAAAAGAGCCGCTTTGGCTCAAAAGGGGAATTTGAATGATCCTTAAGACCGGGAGGTCAGCGCAGAGACTTTGGCCGAGGCAGAGGCGTAGCATCTGTGTCAGTCCCTAAATAAGTGGTCATTCTCATGGAAACGTATGCACCTAAAGGGGATATGTTCATAACCCTGAGTTTACTTCTATTCCTCATCTTGATAACTTAGGCATATCTCCTCTGGAAAGGATTTAGTAATATTCATGTAAAGATAGATACGAGCATATGAGGTGTACTTACCCTACTTTGTGGATTCTGAAATTTTCACAAATGTACCCAATGAGTTGTCAATGCCTTCAAGTATTTCTAGGTCCCAAAATTATGTGGGAAATGAATACATGCGGATCCAAACAAGGTTTTCTGTGAAGTATTATTTTTCCAAGCTGAATCATTCTATCCAGGGCTGGAGGTAAAGACCACTCAAGTTGAGGAAGTATGGGCCTCACTCAAAGACTTTGTCCCTATTCTCCTGGTTGGAAATAATGGTGGTGAGAAAGCCTTTGGAAGCCAACTTAAGATCAACCTGTCCTTTAGGCTTCCAAGTGTGCCAAATCCACTAGTTAAGGGATTTTTCAGTGGGACAAATACCCACAATTTCTTTTATGAAGGCATTTTCTTTCATGGATTGAATGTAGTCATCGATTTTACTGGAGCTTATTTTGTATCTTGGGTTTTCTATGGTTTTGGGAAGGAATTTTCCTATACCCATTAGATTGGTTTCACCATAGAGGTTTTCGCATGTGCCATTCCCATTCAAGTATGATGATTTTGGTTTCCCATCCTATTGACTGCATATCACCTGAAGTTGTGCTGAAATTCCTTTATTGTTCGAATGAGGGTGATTGTGGTGTGGCTTAAATCTCGCAACCACATCACTGTAGGAGGGGGATGATCCCCCTTTTTGGACATGTTCCATGTTGGCACCTCAGAGAGAAAACGAAGATATATGTTGATCATTTGAAACCCATGTTCTTCCTAATATCCATTCACATTATAGGCATGTTGTGTACATATATAACATCCCATGTATTTCCCTCAATATATTCCATATGCGTTTCCATATCAACACCTATAATTTCCTATAGGATGCATGCCTAAGATGTATGGGTTGCTAGTTGCAAAATTCACACCTTCATTTTTAGCATTAAAAGAGTCAATTTAACTGTATCTAGATTACTTAACTTTGTCCCGACACCAACACTTTAAGGCTTCCTCCATACATGTTATATATTTTCCTTTTCATTTCCAGAGTGTTCACATTTCAAGAATTTACATCTTGTTTCTAGAAATTAATATTTGAATATTTTTGTTGTTTCACTCCTTAATCTGCTAATGTTTGGCATGCACATGCTTACCCTGCCAAAATATGAGCTCATATCCCCATCCCAATGAATTTCCCTTGAGAATAAAATTCCAAAAGTAAATAAAAACTTGCCAAGTATAAGTGAATTTGACCTATGGGTTTACGTTGGTCAAATTAGAAGTTTTACTAGATCAATTTAGAAATTTGGCTTGATTTAGCAAAACACGCCCATCATATAGATGGAAATCAAACTAGCTTTTTTTGTTTTCCCAATTTAGCCACAACAACCTTTTTTAAGGATATTCTTTGTTTTGGTATAGCATGGATGCCTATACAAACAAGGGTTTTAGCTTGGTCAGAATTTGTAACCAGAACCAAGTTTTTTGAAAATTCAAACTAGTAAGAGTTGTGGTTTAAGGAAAAGGTCATTTGGACCAAGGATTGAAAGATCAAAATGATGGGGAATAAGACAATAAAGTTCATATAGAGATGTAATAAAACAAAAAGGATAGTAAGTTGAGGAATATTAAATAAAAAGGACAACAATGAATGGTGAAGACTTTGTTGGATCAGATATTCAAGGTGATAGAAGACTTGACAGATTTTGCACAAACATTATGAAAAGCAAAAAAATTTGACAGAAATTTTCTATGTTACAATAGATTCAACTGGGCCTAAGGCTCTTTCAATGCTAATGAAAAATAAATGAAATAATCCCTAATGTGGGGCTGGGGTTCATGCAATCCTTTCACAATTTTCTTTGAATTTGAATCAATTGTAAGGCACATAGTTTTGTTTCTATACTTGGGTTTAATTGTGAAAGGAAATTTATTTGAATGGTTACTGTGATTTACAATATATTTTATGTTCATAGTTGTTAATTTATCAAACCTGAAATCAATAATATGATGTTCATTTTTTTCTATTATTTTTCTATGCCTAAACTATTAACTAAACTTTGGATGTGGCAATTTTGGGGTAGCATTTTTTCATATTGAAGTGAATGGTTGTTATTCTGCATTTTATAGAGAATATTTTGAGTTTTTAGAATCAACTATCACAACAAAATTTTATCATTGATATATTTTTTAAGATTTACTAGAATTATGGCATGTACATTTTGAAATTTTTAAAGGATCGAAATCCATTGTTTGCCAAGTAGCTTCATTTTATTGAATGGGCGAAAAGGAATTTTGAGACACTCCAATTTATGCAAACTTTTGTTTTTAACTACAATATTAGGCTCTCATGAAATCATTACAATGACTATACTTTGATGAATGAGATTTATATGGTGAGATTTTTCTTTAGACTTGTTTAGAATATTAATAGTATTGTTTGTTACATCTTGACTTTTAAGATCCATAACAAGATTCCTCTTTTGGACACAAAGTTGAGGATGATATGAGAAGAGTAGCATCTTATAAATACTTTAAAGGGTTGGTAAAAACCAAGGATGTCGACTATAAATGATTATACTCTAAAGGGGTTGCCTAAAACCATAAGTGGCCTTTGATAAGGTACCATTGTATTATCTTTTATTGTTTGGATATTTTTATTTATTGAAAGTGAATTTATTTCATAATTTTTTTAGAGCTTGAGGAGATCCTTCCTTGTGTCCTTTGTCTTTGACTGGTAGAATCTTTTATTTTCCTATAAACATGTTTTAATACATGGTTAGCTGAAAATTTCCATGCTAAGATCATGGCATCATATCTTGAATATATAAGAAATATGGGGTTTTATAAAACTTATTTTTAATATCATTTTCAACTACATTATTAGATTACTATGACTTGGAGACTATTTTCTTAACTGTAGGGAAATCAATGAAATATGTCTTCCCTAATGTTTTAAAGGGTGCTAGCTCAATGGAAGAGCACCTATCTTACAAGAAGCATGTTGGTAGTTCAGTTCCTTTGTTCCCTAACATAAATTAACATAAGATATTATAGTTTATTTTAAGAAAATGGTCTTTATGTAATTAATCTGAGTGGTAATCCATTTGTTTTTATACATTTTTTTATATATTGTCTCTAAATAGACAAAAGTCATATATCCTTTGGAGAGGGTAATATTCGCACGGATTTGTAAATTTTGGTATTCTAATATGGCATGCAAATTCATTTATTGACTTTTATTTTCCCATATATATTAATATGAATTTATATATGTGATATGTTATTTTTGAAATAAAATCCCATGTAAGTAAAGTTCAATTTATTAGTGCTAAGTGGACTATTCAGGCTCATTGGAGATGTGTTATAGATGAATGTCTTTGAACTTTTTAAACTATAAAGGATCTGATTTCATGTCCATAATTTTTTGTAAATTTATATTTTTAATTGAATTTAAATCATCCCATATAAGACAACAAGGCATCAAGTAATTTATTGACTGTTATTTACTTATATGCATTAATATGAGTAAATAAATGTGATATATAATTTTTGAAATAAAAATCTATATAAACAACAATGCATATATTCTAAAAAAAACTTGTAATTTCCTAATAATGAATGTTAAGTGGACTATTCAGGATAATGAGAGATGTGTCATACATTAATGACTTGTGACATTTTAAATTATAAGGAATTTGATTTCTTAGTCCATAGCCTTTTATAAATCTGTTTTCATAAAACAAATATTTGTAATTGCAATCATCTCATGTAAGACAATTTAAAGACAATGACTTCTATTTGCCTATTTTATGCATTAATATTTGTATAAATGTGATGTAATTTTTGAAATAAAACTTCATGTAAATACAAATTTATTTCTTAAAATGTGATGTAACATAGATACAATTGATAATGAGCATTAAGTGGACTATTTCTTATTGGAAATGGGTCATAGTCTTTGAACTTTTGCACACTACTACATTTGATTTACGCATCTATAACATTTTGTAAATTTGTATTCTTAAATCAATTATTAGTAAATGAAAGTATTTCATATAAGACAACAAGACACACAACTTTTTATTGAATTTTATTTATTTATATGCATTAATACATGTCTAAATGTGATATGTATTTTTCAAACAAAACTCCATGTAAATAAACATACATTTCCTACAAAAATAATAAGAATTAATTAATAATAAGTCCTAAGTGAGTTATTGAGACTCATGGGAGATGGGTCATAAATGCATGACTTTGAATACATGGTTAAACTTGAAAATTAATATATTAATTTTGATAATTTATTTTTAGTTACATTTAGAATTAAAAATTAATCATTAATAATGAAAGAAAATGGGGAACTATACAAAGTTCAACTAAAAACCTTGAAAAATATGTTTTAACATAGTTCTTATGAATTTAAAATTATTATTTTTTTCTCCTTATTTTGGTGAAAGTAATGCTCAGCCATGGTTGATTTTTATATGGTTGGTTGGAACTATTACATCAGGTCAATGTTTTTTTACGATCGACAATGAGGAGAGATCGATATTCATTTTTGGTGTAGTATTCTTCGAACAACCTTACTTTCATTACCTAGTCTTGGCATTGGTTCTCGTAATCCACTTGATTACTTCATTCCACACTATGAATATCAATGGATTGGCTTCGTCCGTGGAATATATTAAGGATTTAAAAAAACTCAATGTTGATGAAGTCCTTGTAATATAATTTTTCAAAATTTATTTAAATATGTGTTGATATTAAGAGAAATACATTCTTCATTCAATTGATAAATCTTTAGATAAAAGGTCCAATTGCATAGCACATTCAACAATTCCAAAAACTAAGTCTTAGGATAAAGGACATCCCAAATGATAAACTATTAGATCTCTTTATGGGAACATTAAAGGAAATAATCCAGCATGGAATGCATCTCTTTGAACCTAAATTCCTAGAGCATGATTTCAATCTAGAAAGGAAAGTTGAAAGTAAAAATATGGCTACTATAAAAATGGACTCTAACAACTATAAAAATGATCATGTTCCTTCTCCTGACCTCACTAAACCAAAAAGGTTGACACCTCAAAAAATGGATGAAATAAGAACAAAGGGACTATGTTTCAATTGTGATAGCAAGTATAGTAAGAGGCATAAATGTGATTAGAGTAAATTATTCTACATGGACTGTGAATTGGAACCATCACAAAATATATATCTATAAGAGACTAATCCAATGATATATTGTCATGCATTGGTCGACATCAATACTCCACAAACCTTCAATATACAAGGATACATCAAAAATAAAAAGGTAACAATGCTGATTGATTCTAGTAGTACCCATGACTTCATCAATTCCAAATTACTAAAAGATCGCAATTTCTTCGTATTTCTAGTACCGAATTTTCAAGTAATGATTGAAGATGGAGGTACCATAAATTGTTCTAGTATGTTCCATAGTATTAATCTCAATATGGGGGAGTATTTTTTGGATAGTCCCATGATTTCCATCTAAATGGGTGGTGTTGATTTTGTGTTAGGGGTCCAAGGGTTACAATCATTGGGAACACTGGCCCTTAATTTTCAATATCTCTTCATGAGATTTTCCTCTGATGGAAAGGAAATTGAGATTAGATGTATCCAAGGGAAACACTCTAAGTTCATAAGCTCTAATAGCATGACAAAATTACTCGGAAAGAGACACCATGGTGTAATTGCATAATTATTCTCACTAGATGTTCAAACATCAATATCCTCTACTCTATTAAATCTCCAAATAGTTATAAAAAATATTCCAAGGTATTTGGAGAAATGACTGAGGGTGTTCCACCTACTGGAGATCATGACCATGATATTCATTTGCAATCAAGAAGTGTACCACCTAACATTAGGACTTATAGGTATCCATCTATATGCATAGAAAAGTGATATTGAGTGCATGATCCATGAAATGTTAGAGGATAACATCATTCAACCTAGCCAAAGTTCCATGTGTATGGATTATAAACAACTAAACAAAATGACCATCAAAGATAAGTTTCTTATTCTTGATATTTATGAATTATTAGATGAATTACATGGGGAAATTTTCTTTACTATGTTGGATATTTATTTGGATATCATAAAATCATAATGAGGTAGAAAGGCATTCCCAAAAAACCATTTATAACACATGAAGGTCATTATGAGTATTTGGTTATTCCATTTGGACTTACTAATGCACCTTCAACATTTCAAGGGTTGATGAATTATGTTTTCAAGAACTTCCTTAGAAAAATTGTGTTAGTATATTTTGATGGCATACTAATATACAACAAATATTTGGAAGAGCATGTCCAACATGTTGAGAGAGTATTACAACTACTGGAAGAGAAACAAGTTTATGAAAAGTCTTCCAAGTGTGCCTGTAAGGTTCAAGGAGTGAAATATTTGGGTGATATTGTATCTCATGAAAGTGTAAAAGTGGACCCTATCAAAATTGAAGCTATCAGAGAATGGCCAATTCCAAAAATCTTGAATAAACTTAGAGGATTATTAGGATTGAAAAACTATCACCACACGTTTTTCAAGAACTATGGTCAAATAGCAACACCTATAATAGCACTATTAAATAAGGAATAATTTTTTGGGACTCGAGGAGTAACCAAAGATTTTGAAAAAATTAAGGAGGCTATGTGTAAAACTTCCTTCCTGACCACACCTAACTTCACAACAACATTTATTGTGTAGTTTTATGCCTTAGGCCATAGAATTGGTGTATTTTTAATGCAATAAGGAAGGCACCTTGCCTTTGTAAGAATCCATCTTAAAGGAAAAACAATTCTTCAACCCATTTATGAAAAATAATTTTTGGCCATAATATATACAGTTAATAAATGGTGCCCTTACCTAATAGGAAGACACTTAAAAGTGAAAAGATATCATCATAGTTTGAATTACTTCTTGGAGAAATGATTATCTTCAGAAAAGAAAAAAAATTGGGTTATAAAGATGTTAAGTTATGACTTTGAAATTATCTAAAAAAAAGGAAATAATATTGTTGTGGAAAATTCCCTTTAAAGGAATGAAGAGGAAATGGAAGGTTCACTATTTTCTATCTCTATTGTGAAATCTAATTGGGTGGAAGGAGAAAGGATAGAATGGAAGTAAGATCAAGAGGTATGCAAGATCATTCAACAACTACAAAAGGATCCTAGTTCATTAGACAATTTTGTATGGAAGAATTATTTTCTATGGTATCATGATCTTCTATATATATGTAAGAATTCCCACCTAAAACAAAAGGTCCTTCTAGAATTTCCCACTTCTCCTATAGGAGGACATTCATGATTCTTGAAAATGTACCATAGGATGAAGAAGGATTTTTTTTGGGAAGGTCTTAAAAATGATGTTCAATTTTTTTTGTATAAATGTGTGGTATAGCAATAGAATAATGGAGAGACAATCAAGATTCCAAGTCTCCTAAAACCATTAGTTATACAAAGTCAACATTGGGAATATGTTTCAATGGATTTTATTATGGGTTTAAACAAATCTGAAGGAAAGACTACTATCATGGTTGTAGTTGATCTACTGACAATGTATTCCCAATTTTCCTCTCTTTCTCATCCTTCTAAATAAAGTACAATAGTCAAAACGTTCATGGAAATGGTTCAAAAGCTACATGGTGTCCCCAATATTATTGTGAGTGACATAGATCCAATATTCACTAGAAATTTTTGAGTTGGATTATTTTCTTGTTTGGGTACTCAATTGGCTCACAACTCATCTTACCATCCTCAATCGGATAGGAAAACTTATATTGTCAATAAATGTCTAGAAGGATATCTTTGTTTCTTTACATTTGATAAATAGACACAATGGGTCAATTGGTTTCCCTTGGCGGAATGGTGTTACAACACATCCTTCCATACTTCATCAAAAATGAAATAACTACTCTAGCTATCATAAGAAGTATGATTTTTAAATTTAGGTCCTATGTAATGTTTATAAGGACTTATGAACTCATCTTCTGAGTGCTCACAGAGAAATATATGTTTATTTATTATCAAATTCCCGGTGTTCCCACTATGAGTCCCCCTCATTTGAAATTAATCGATGCCTCACATTGGGAAAAACTTATGATGAAGTATATATCATCCACTTCTAGCTTTAGTGGTTCATCGTCTATGATGAAATCATCCGCCTTTGGATCCTAATATCCTATAAATAGTTTCAACAATTTATTTTTCTCCCACATGTTTCAGGTGGTAAAGAACTTCAGTAAACCATAGTCTAAGAGGGAATTCATGGCATAACGATCATCCACAAACTTGGTTTTCCACATCCTCATGTTTCCTTTCTCACAACAAGATAGACATATACATGTATCAAGTGAAATTTTGTTTGCTAGAACATTTCCCTGGCATTTTTTTACTTTTTTGGAGTGTTTTTGTCCTTTCTTCTTGTGCCTCTCCTTAAGGATGGGAGTGAGTATCCACACCTATCCTTCAAGGAGGGTGAAAGTGGGGCTATATTCTCATACCCCACATAAAGGAAAGGGGTGAGTACTCCCTCCCTTTATAAATATGGGTCCCCATCAACAAAATTTCCACAGAATTCAAAACCTAAAATGATGAAAATGAGACGGTGACTTACCTAGACCTCATGAAATAGAAATATAATGGTGGAATATTTCATAATATATTCCTGAAGTTTGAGGGCTTATTGCACTACAAGCAAAGGTTTGGTTATAAATATGAAAATGGTTGGTAAAAACTCAGCTTTTTACCTATTTATTTGAGATTTGTACCCAATTTTGTATAGTTCAACAAACTCCTTGCCATTTCTATAAGCCATTTATTTATTTTTAATGCCCAATGTGGTCATAACATATTGCATTTGAATCTTTTTAGTTGCGACAAATTTCCAAGATCATTTTAATGGAAATTTCCATTGTTTTGGTTCACATTGATCTGTTATGATAGGTAATGAACTCAAAACTGACATAAAGCTTAGATTTACTGCCTTGCATTATGAATTATCATTTTCATGTTTCATTTTTCATTAGTATTAACCCCATTGTGTTGTGACACAAATCCTTCTTCATTGTTTTTAAAAGTGTTGTAATACACATGGTAGAGCCTACCAATCACGGGTGCCCTAATTATAACCCTATTTGACATTTTGACCCTTCGCTGAAATTTTTCATAGGCTTGGGAGTCCCTTTTTATTACCACCATTAATTTGCATTGAATCCACATCACTTATTCTCAACCTCCCATGGGAATCCCATTTTTTTTTCAAGTTGTACTTCTACATCACATACTACTTCCTTTTCTTTTGATCCTAATTCCAACCTCAAATTTCCATTTACTGCTAAATACATACACATTCTCCTTAGCCACTTACCTTTGCATTTGTTTCCACTGCACATATAAACCCTATCCATGTAAAAAAACCATGATGAGTGATGATATCTTCCACATCCTCCATGCATTTTACATAGGTATGTCCATGCACTTGGAGCTAGTTTTCCTAGCCCACAACACTCATTTCATCCACTATATTTTATAATTATTTTATTCTTTTTTAGGGTTTACTAATATTAAATAGACACAAAAAATCAAATATCATAAAAAAAAGAGTGGGGTGTGGTAGAATATGTTATCACTCTGTAAATTTGTTTTGTTGAGAAAACAAATGAGAGAGGTAACCTGTGACCAAATTTAAGACTGGAAACTAGCCTTTCCAATCTAGAGAGGGTTCTCTCTAAGACTTTGTCGCTAATAGACAATGACTTTGAATTATCGGCTAGATTTGTGTTTTTGGGAACTGTTTCTACTTTCACTGGCAAGGAAATACAAAACTTTGGCCTATGGAGTCAACATCCTGAAAGCGAGAGAATTTAGTGACTTGGTAAATGCAAGTTTGAGAGGATAAAGGCTAAGAAGGAAATGGTCTTTTAGTTCAAATGCCATCGTGTGTGGAAAATGAAAAGAGTACATAAAGAAAATCGGAGCACCATTAAAGATGAATTCTAACTTACTTTGAAGGCAACACAGAGTTTAAATGGAAAATTCTAAAGCACTGCATAATGAATTTTAGACTTATTAAACGTTCCAATTAAACAAAGGGAAAGGCGTGAATATATAGAAAACAAGAAGTATATACATAGATAGGATCACAATACATCAAACCAGCACCATTATAATATTTTTGTCAAAGCCTCAGGACTTCTGCATTATATTTCAATCGGGTTCTAAGATTACAGTCAAGAGTCCTCTGTCTACTCTACTTTTCCAACCCAAATTACATTGAAAAGATACAATATATAGAGAAAACCACACCCTCTCGGGCAGATATGCCTCAAAATCCTTCTCTTGGAATTTAAAATTCATTTACTTCCTCTTGGATGACCTTTCGAATGGAGTTTACTAAAAATGGAAACTCAATTACACCCACTCATAACATAACTAGCATCTCCATCATCATCATTCAATTATGAGTAAGATTCTTTCATTAGGTTGTGATGTTGTTGGAAAATATTTAACAGATAGTGCATGCTTGTATGCTTGTCATTGATGACAAGTACAACAATGAAGATGGGAATTATGAGAAGACACTGCAGAGAAGATTTGAATAAGCTAAGAAGAGATAGTGCAGAGGATTGTTGGCATATCATCAATGGAAAAATCATAGTAAGCAGAACAAAGTAAGCTCAGGAGGAGAAGAAACATTTATGATCGTTGGATCCCATTTTAATTCCTGAAAGAAGGAGGACCATCAAATTTGACTGTAGACAAGAAGAATGTGCAGAAGAAGAGGACAGATATCAGGCATCAGATCTGAGCATAAGTTCTGACCAACATTGGATCAGGGAGAACCTGCACGTTCATTAAAGTGCAAGGAGAAGCGGGCTCACAAAATCCTAAAAGAAGGATGGCCATCCATCTTCAGGCAGGACACATGGCAAAAGATCATCATGTCGTTGACTGGAAAATCAAAGGAATGGGGTTCCCTAACCTCTTGAATTCACGATATGCAAAATTGAAAAACTATCTTAGCCGTCAGATTAAGGTTTGTTCTGGACCATTGATCCAACTCCATCTAGGAGTCTCACCTATCGGGACTTGGAGTGATGAGAACCTCCATCTAAGGAACAATGAAATGAAAGATTGTGAAAAGATTAGGACCGTCGGATCACCAAGAACATGGACCATTGATCTGAGCTCCATCTTGAAGCTTCGCCTATCGCGACTTAGAGAGGCAAGAAACATAGCCACCGAAATTGTGATATGAAAAATCGCAATTTAATCGTAGCCGTCAGATCAAGGTGTGATCTGGGCCGTTGATCCAACTCCATTTCAGAGTTTCATGAATTTCCACTTGGAGAGGCAAGAAACATAACCACAAGAACGCCGAAATTGCGATATGAAAAATCAAGATATGATCTGAGCCATTGAATTAAGATCAGATCTGGACCGTCGAATCAAAGTACAAGTCAATGACTTGGAGTCAACAAAGCATGGTGTGGAAACTCGCAAGATGTGAGATCGCGATAAGATCTGGACCGTCGGATCTATGGAGATTTAAACCGTCGATTAGACTCAATGAAGTTTATAAACTCACGAAATATGAAGTGCCTTTTGGCACAGCCTATGGTCATCATCGGTGGTCACGAGAAGGGAAGGAGTCAGTTCAGATAAGCTCCATTTTGGGGTTTCATGGATCGAAAATTGGAGAGTTGAGAGGCCTCATCTCTAGATTCACAAAATGAGAATTCGTGAAAAGGACTTTATGCATAAGTTCTTGGTCATGGCCATGGTCATATAGACGAAGGAGCTAGCGTAGAAAAGCTCTGTATCGGAGTTTCAGAGATTGCGACAGGAAGCGTCAAGACACTTGGCCATAGGAATGCTGAAATGTTGAAACCCGATTCAAAGGCAAGATTAATAAATTTCGTCCAATGGTGCAGATAAACTTGAATATGATCGGAGGTCTATTGTTCTCTCTCATAGTTAATTCATCAGTTACGAATCAGTTAGCAAAACTGATTCGTGATTCCTGATTGGTTGGCGTTTTAGTTGCTTAGACAATTTTTTATTTTGTTGAAGAAGATGGAAAGTGTAACTACTGTGGGCGTGGTGCATAAAAGAAAAAGATACAGACTGTGCGTGGTTGGTTGTTCTGGACAAAAAATGAATTAAACTATAAGAAAGGGAAAAAAACATAGGATGTGCAATGTGAGACTGAAAATATGCTCAGTGTGAGATAAAACTCAGAGAAGAGTAACAGATGAGGTATAGACTTGAAGCAGAGAAGAATGACAGAACAAGTTGAAGTAGAGAAGAATGACAAAACAAGTTGAAGCTGAGAAGAATTGAATAACAGACAAAGGAAGAGAAGAATTGCAGAATAGTTAAAAGAAGACTAGATTTATAGAATAGAGAAGAAGTGGTAAGAATCAATTTATCTATGTAGTTGGTTGTTTAATTATTCATTTATATTCTAGGGTGGTTGGGAGGTTCTAGGGAGGACTATTTTCCTCAGAGTTTCAAGTGGGAGCTTGAACACGGGGAGTTGTAGCTTCCATTTGGTTGCATCCAGAGAAACCAGGGTGGCAGGGTGGTGCAAGGGAGAACAAGTGTTCTTTGTTATACAAGTTGGAGCCTGTGTAACTGGAAGTTGTTGCTTCCATCCAGTTGGTGCTGGAACATTAGGGGATTTGGCGCTTCCTTCTAGTGGGTGCTAGAGAAACAAGAGAGCCAGTGCTCTCAAGCAAGTTTCAGCTTGTAAAACAGAGGTAGCAGCCTCACATTGAGTTGGTGCTCAATTAGAGATGATGTTTGGCGCTTCCTTCTAGGGTGCTAGAGAAACAAGAGAGCTGCTGGGTTTCCTGCCAAAGTTTCACCAGAAATGAGGGTAGCAAACTTCTAACATTGATTTGGTGCTCATAAGAATGGTAATGTAAATAAAATAAAGATTATTTATCATTTCAAGAAGAAGAGGTTTTCCTTTATGGGTTTCCTCGTGAAAATATGTCTCTGTGTATACCTTATGTTTGACTGATGCTCATTACTTTTATTTTCCATATGCTGTATAATGTTGATGATCACTTGAAGAAAGATTAAGAATGTATTAATAGACTTAAAATTGTTTAATCATAATAACAATTGATTCACCCCCCCCTCTCAGTTGTCTTAGTAATTTCAACAGATGAATTGGTATTTTCTTTTGTAGGGTGCCCGAGTGATTGAGCAAACAGTCAGAAACATTTCCACCTTGTGTAATGGGCTCTAGTTGTTTTTCTGTGATCACTGATTGTAGCATGCACATGGCGAGTTGGTGTAGCAGGTGTATTTTTGCGGTTGCTCATGCACTCTAGGTGGAAAGGACAGTTGGGGGACCACGCATCTCCTCCAAAACTGTCATCTGTTTCTCTTACACTTGTCCTCCTTAATATGTAGGTTTACAATATTTGCACGGAAAATATTCACCGTGTGGGTGCCCTGTCATACTTCTTGTTTCTTAGCAGGAAACATGACATGGATGGAGAAATATTTTGTGCCACGATTAAAAAAGACAAAATAAGGTTGTCTCAATCATGCCTCTGGCCTCACCTACATCCTTAAAAATCTAAGTATTTTCTTAAGGGACCAGTTTCATCTGTTCAGATTATTGACTTGTCTCCACAAGACCGCATTCCCTTTCAACTTTACTTGAGCACTGGCGAGAGTTGTGCAGGTGTTATTCATGGCCGGTCCACATTCCTTGAAGTTCTCTCTGATTATTTCCTCTAACACCCTCTATTCCTCCCACAACTGAATGATCATGTATTACGCCTCTCTAAGTTTTATTTTGATCGAATTTGCATTCCCTGCTTATTTATGCGACGTTTTCACTTCAAAAATGCTTTTTTCCAATTGTTTTATTAATTCTTTGTTTTCTTGATATAATTCAGCAATAGCAAGTTGTGTTTGCTTCAACTACTACAACGACTCCTAAACCTCCACATTTTCAGTTCCTTACCTTCTTTGTCTTTCACTAATTCCCCTACTTGGACCTTCAACAGGTTATAGACGAACAATGCACATGAGTAACTTCTTAGTAGTATACTGGGTAGGTGGTTTGTTGGCAGCTTGGGTTTCCTTGAGTTTCATGATCAACCTTGGCCTACCTCTTTTCTGAGGTGTTGGCTGGTGAGATGACGAATCTTCTATTTCCTTTCCTTTTGCAGTGGCCTATTCCATTCTTTCCCCTACACTGTGGAATGTTGTTCTCTTCATGGATAGAGGAAAGTCTCCTTTGGGATCCCTGGGGATGTTGGCTGAGATCATAAATGAATCCTAGTCCTTTTCAAATCGTCTCAATTCTTTGACTACCAACAACTTGATACATGATAAATGGAATAAATTTTTCCTTAGTTGGTCAGCTTCGGCCTGGACATTATCCACCATCCTTTATATGCTTCAATGTAAGAAGAAAGGTAGATTCAAAGGTTCTCTCCCTGTGAAGTGCATCAATATCCTGATGTGGTATGGTTATACTCTGTTAAACCTTCCTTCATAGGTTAAATACCTTCTAATCACCTTTAATAGCTTTTGGAAAGGCTCCTTGAGGTACTGATTTGGAATGTCTGCTTTGATTTTTTTCATTTAGACAGTTTGGCTTGATAAAGTCTTCATAGCACATAACGTCTAAAGGCATGCCTTTGAACCACCTTTCACTAGAAAGAGGGATCTTTGTCGTAGCTACCAGAGTTTCCTCTGCCACTCGGGCGAACTTTTCAACCACCTTTACATTGTATCCTTTGATCTTCTCACAATAGCACATACATCTGACCTGTTCAAAGGATGCCCTGATATCCAGATCTTCGTTGATTAATTCCATGTCTTGAGGATGAGACCTCATAGCCCTGCCACTTCGTGCCTTCTTTATTATGCTTTGGAATGTTGTCATGATACAAATCTATATTTGTTTTTATCATGTGGTAATGAATGGTAACACCTACTCTGCATGAAAACTTAGAACAAAATACTTCATAAAGACATGTTGGCAAGGCACTGAAAGAAACTGTGTGCAACAAGCAAAATCAACCCCGGTATTCCACTACGTGGCCACAAGGTGAGATGGAAAATTTTTGCATAGTAGGAGATCGGTACGGTGAAAAAAAACAACGATAGGCTTGTCACAGTAGGGAAGCGCAAAATTCCAATGTGGTGGCAAGGCACTAGGATACTTGTTGTGAGACAGATAATTTATGCATGGAAAGAAACTCGACACGACATGGAGAAACTCCAAAGAAGAGAGGTTGAAGGCGGGATGATCTGTCATCCAACACACTATCTTGCAGTGAAATCCAACAAGCTTTGAAAAATGACTGAAAATGAAGGAGCACGGAAAATTGAATGAACAGACTCACAAAACTGATGGAAAGCATCCTTCCCACAATGAAAGGCTCCAGGACTTGCAGGAAAAACCACAGAAAATGAAATAATTTGGAAGGTAAAGGAGAATCATGTAAGGTGACCAGTATTTATACTTGAATAGGAAATAAATGGAATCATGGCGGAGGACTAAAAATCCATGGAAATGAGAATTTTGGAAGAAGGTTGAAGATTTGCGCAGCAAACTCGTGTGACGAGTACAATTTGAAGTGTGAAAGTATAGATTATAAGAGAGGCAGAGTATACGTGATATGAGAACCATGATTTTTTACCTTTCTGACATCATAATTAGGTGATGATGGTTGTTATATCCATCAACATGACCTTTATCCCAACAGCTTGCCTCGATCTCTAACAAAAAAATTCCCCTTTTCTGATATGACTCAATCTTTTTTGAAAGGACCCTTTACAAGTCACACATAACTAATCATCATTCCCTTTCCTAACTCCAAGGGCCATACCCTCTACTTGTTGATTTCAACCCATTTGTTATTCAGTACCTAACCTCACATGCTTCGACAAAAAAACTACAATTCATCTAGGACTGACTCTAACTATAAAAATCATGGTGCTAATAGCTGGCTCCAATGGGGATTCTATCCTCCCAGTGAGGTGTCAAAGAAAACAAGACCAGGTTCTTGACCATTGGGATTTATTTTATTTGTAGACTCTAAAGTAATGAAAAATACTCATCCCATACTTTGTTGACACAATTACGACCAGACTCAACATAAACTTAGGGCCTTCTCTTTGGGTTTCAATTTTTTGCTGACTACTGACTTGAAACACTTTCTTTGAAAACAAAATGGTTATTTACAATGACATGACATATTGAAAAATACCTACTAAAATAGATAATGTTTGAGGAACCTGACATTCATAGGCCCCCCACCAATGAGCTCTCCATTAAGCTCTTGTAGTAGATAAGAATTTTTCTCGTGATCCTCTGCAATCCTGAATGGCCCCATCCAAAGATGATGAAACTTTCCATTCTTCCTTTTGTCTTCATTCCTTGTATCCCACTTCAATACCAGATCATTTACCTTGAAATCCTCCTCTTTAGTGTGTTTGTTGAAAATTATTTTCATTATGTCTTGGTGAATTTGTTCTTTGTTGAAAACTTGCTCCCTCATTTGTTGGGCATAGACCAATTGGTTTATCCTCCTTTGAACATCCTTTGGTTCGACTTATTTCTCTTGCAGCAATTTCCTTACTGGTAATCCCAATGAGGTGGGGAAAACCGCCTCCACTCCATATATAATTTGGAAAGGCGATGTTGATATGGACTTTTTGGTAGTGATTATGTCAGCCCATAGTGCATGGATAAGGATTTTGTGCCAATCCTTCTCATTGTCCTGTAGAAGTTTCTTAATAATCCTGGTTAAAATTTTGTTAGATGACTCCGCCAATCCATTACCATGTGGGTAATAAGTTGTAGATTGTCCTAGATCTATGTTGTAATCATTGCATAAATTATTCATCTTCTTATACTTGAATGTCGCTACATTGTCAGTGATAATATTGACTAGGCAGACGAATCTAGATAATATATCAGTCTCTAAAAACTTAATGACAATTGTGTTGGTGGCTTGCCTTATGGGGACCGCTTCGATCCACTTGGTGAATTAGTCCATGGAACTCAGTATCCATCTATACTGAGATAAAGATGGAGCATGAATCTATCCTATAAAATATATACCCCATTGCATAAACAATGCTTCGATAGAGATAGGCTTTAAATGAAGGAGTTGTAGCTTTCTTTTCCCATTGAATAGTTGGAATTTGGGGCCACTGGAAACTTCCTTGTATACATCCCAAAAAATACCGCGCCAATAGAATCCCTCCCTCAATAATTTGTGTGCATTGGTCTTCCAATAATGATGTCCCCCACAGTCCCATTTGTGAAACTCCTTGATAGCTCATTCTATATCTTCCTCCAGCAAATAATTCAACAAGATCCCTCCTATATCCTTCCAATATAGAGAATTGTCCATGATGCAAATCGTAGCCTCTTTCAACTTCAAAATTTTGGCTTTGGTTTTTCTCAAATATGGAGGATCTTGTGAATTCCTTTAAGATGTAAATAATGTCAGCGTACCAAAGAGAATCAATGAATTTCCAAGATACCTATAGGACCATTTCTTCTTGTGGATTCTCTGAAAGATCGACAATGAAATGTATTCCAAAAACATCACATTTCGACTGTGCCATTAATTTTGTGAGCCCCAAAACCTTAGTCAACTTTGTAGACTTGATTTCGAGGTCATATTACAACATTATTGTGATCTATTTACCACTTCTTCCTTCAGGATCAGGCAGAGTCAAGATATCCTTAACAGAATTGCTAAGCACATAAAAAGTGATGTAGGAATGCAGTATCTAAGTTTTTAACTCCTTGAGGGCCTTCACCAAGGTGTATGCTTATTTTTCCATGATATCACACCTTAGTGGGGGATATCTCAATGTCCTGCTAGAATAGGCTATGGGATTTTCAAATTTCTTCTCATCCTTTTGTAACAAAATGCCAACAATGGTGTGTTCTGAGGTGAAGGATAACAAGATAAAGTCCTTTTCGAAGTCCAGGTTTGATAACAATGGAGATTTGGTCAGTGCCACCTTAATATCCTTGAACAACTTCCTAGCTTTAGGAGTCCATTTTATTTCATTACCTTTCCTGAGCATATTTGTGATGTGCTTTACAATCTCAGCCAAATTGGGAATGAACCTCCTCAAAAAAATTACCTTTTCTAGGAAAGACTGCACCTCCTTATTTCTCCTGGGAGTGAAAATATTCAGAATCCCTTCCACTCTATCAAGATCTAATTTTATTCCTTACTTTGAGATGATGTGTCTAAGAAATTTTCCTTCTTGCATCCTGAAGTTTTATTTTTTCGAGTTTAATGAGATGCCAAAATTTCTTCATTTATGGAAAAACTTATTCAGATGTTCAAGATGTTGGCATGTTTTTAGACAAAGGTAGAGTATGCGTGTTTTTCATTGATGGAAAAGATCACGACAAACAACAAAACAATGATCACATGGCAAGATCAGAAGCTAAACTCCATTTCAGGTATCAGAAGCTAAACTCTATTTCGTAGTTTCGGATACCGGGAGTTGGAGTGTCGAAACACTTCACCACAAGAATGTCGAAATACCAAAATGCGAAAAACACCTTTTTGTGTAGGTTTCGGATACTGGGAGTTGGAGTGTCGAAACACTTCACCATAGGAATGCCGAAAAGTCGAAATGATCTAAGCTAGTCTAGCTAAGATCCTTTTTCGAAGTTTCGGGGATCACGACATGGAGTGTCAAGATATCTCCTCACAAGAATTGTCGAAATGATGAAATGCAAAAGGCATTTTGATTAGGCCCGTGGTCACAGCTAATGGGAATATGGAGTAAGTGTGAGACCCATCATTTATAATCCAACGATACAGGTTAATCAGGAATATGATGGAAGGGTTATTGTTTCTCTTCATGATTAAATATTCAGTTACGATTCAGTTAGTAGAACGAAATCATGGTTCTTGGACGGTTGGCAATTCAGCTGATGAGGCATGTGTGAATAAAAGGAGATATGAGACGATTGTGTAAGGCTGGTTGTTCTGACTGAAAAAATGAGTTGAACTATAGAAAGGTAAAATTACAGTATGCGCAGTGTGAAGAAAGCTCAGAGATAAGGAACAGAAGATGAACATAGGAGAAAAGGTGAAGAGAGCAGAATGTGCACATATCAAAGAGCATGAGAAGGACAGATAGAAAGAGACAGCAAGTCAAGCCAAGTATGAATAGAGCAGAAGAATAGTGTAGTAGAGAAGAATTGCAGAACAATGAAGAAGTGGTAAGAATTGATTTATCTCTGTTGTTGGTTATTCAATCATTTATCTATTTTACATGGTGGTAGGGAGGTGCTAGGGAGGATTGTTGTCCTCAGAGGCTCAAGTGGGTTCTTGAACACAGGGAGTTGTAGCTTCCATATGGCTACAACCAGAAAAACCAGGGTGGTAGGGTGGTGTAAGGGAGAACAAGTGTTCTCTGTTATACAGGTTGGAGCCTATGTAACTGGAAGTTGGTTCTTCCATCCAGTTGGTGCTTCCTTCTAGTGGGTGCTAGAGAAACCAGGGAGTTGGTGCTTCCTTCTAGTGGGTGCTAGAGAAACCAGAGAGTTGGTGCTCTCAAACAAGTTGGAGCTTGTAAAATAGAGGTAGTAGCCTCACATTGATTTGGTGCTCAATTATAGAAGATGTACAGAACTTAAAAGACTGCCTATCATTTCGAAGAAGAAGAGGTTTTCTCCCTTTATGGGTTTCCTCGTGAAAATATGTCTCTATGTATATCTTATGTGTGAGTGATGCTCATTATTTATGTTGTCCATATGTTGTATAATATTGATGGTCACTTGGAGAATGATTAAAAATGGTTTAATTGAATTAATATTGTTTAAGCACAGTAACAACTGATTCACCCTCCCTCTCAGTTGTCTTAGTAATTTCAACACAAGATGTTGTTCATCAGATTTTGAAAACGCACTGATATCATCCAAGTAAATACTCATAAACTTATTTTTCTCATCAACAAATGTTATATCCATATACCATTGGAAAGTCGATCCAACATTCATAATCCCAAATGCCATTTTTTCATACATGAATGTACCATAAGGTGTTGTAAAGGATGTCTTCTCCTAGTATTTTGGGTGCACCATCATCTGGTTGTAACAAGAAAAACCATCTAGCATCGACATTTTCCCAGATCCAACCACCTTCTACAGGATGTAATCCATCTTAGGAAGTGGATAGTTTTCTTTGAGAGACACTCTGTTTAGATTCTTAAAGTCCACACACAATCTTATTTCACCGCTTTTCTTTCTGACAGACACAAGTTTAACCACCCACTTTGAAAATATCAAAGACACAATAATTTTTTCATCAAATAGTTTGTTTACCTCCTTTTCAATCAGTGGCAAAAGAAGAGGGTTGATTCGTCTCCACTTTTTCTTGAAAGGTTTATGATCCTCCTTTATGGGGATTACACGATGAATTAATCCAGTGTCATAGACCTTCAATTCCTCATAAATCCATTCAAACACATCAGGGAAGTATTTCATGACACTGATATACCTCTGTTTGATTTCTGGATTGTGCATTTTTGACAGTCTGATTATCTTAGGATTATCTTCATTACCGATGTCACAATCCTCGATATCTTCATCGTTCGTAATGATTATAGGATTTCTGGCTACACAATTTTCATCAAACAACTTTTCTAATGGGACCAAGCCTTTGGGGATAATTTTTTTTTTAAGATGCATTATATCCCTTCGATCTATATGATTCTGAAAGGGGTCATTGTTGTTTCATGCAAATGTGTATTCATATTCTTCACACCAACAATCATCATCAATATTCATGTTAGTGAACTCATCACTTATTTGGAGGAATCTCTCCACCTGTTTATCATCTTCGAAAACCTACCAATATTTTATGTTATCAGGTACTGTGGGCCTTTGTTTGACTTCAATTTCATACTTCTTGTTTGTAAAAATTGGAATTTTGAACACCGAAGCCGAAGATGCCAGAACATATCCAATTTGATTTCCCCCCCCCTAGGAATCACCGACAAATTGTACTTTGAAAACTATTCAAGGATATCCAACACTAAATTTGTATATGCTCTTAGTATGATATGAGTGGAATGGTATATACCTTTTACCTGATTTACGATGAGATCAAAATCTTCATGTACATATATCCTTTTAGAAACCAACTCCTTTAAAGTTCTCAAACCCAAAATTAGTGCCTCATGTTCCGCCATATTATTTGTACAATCAAAAGTGAGCTTGTAAGAACAGAGTTTCATACCCACTTTGGGAGGGTTAGTCCACACAATAGCTCTAGCTCCCTCCCTACTAACAACTTAGTCAAAGCTCATATTCCACATTTCATTTTCCACACAGTTTCTCTAATCTATGCTTTCCTCTGTTCGGTGCTCGACCTTTTTTTCGACAATGATAACAGTTGTTGGCTCCCCCTCTTTAAGACTCAAGTTATTCTAAAAAGTAGAGGAGTCAAATTTAGTATTGAAAGAGTAGATAGGATGATTATTTGGTTTTGTTTGGCTACTCACCATGTACTTGAGAAGCAATTCTTTGTACAATATCCTCTCTTGTCCAAAAATAGGGATGGTATTATAATACATGTCCATCTGCAAGGTTCCTTTTAATTTTTCGGCCTAAGATCTAGAAAACAACATGCTGAATTTTGGGGGAATGTTGGAAACCACCACTTCCATGACTAGATTTTTAAACGAAATTTAAGCTAATGACATGACCAAGTCTTTGATCAAACCCCATGAATTTCACCTTTCTTGAGTCAAAAGAGAACATATATTTATAAGGTCTAGTAATGTCTATGCCTAACTCATCCATGACCACCTTGGGCATGATATTATGTGATGTTAAGCCCTAATATTGGCTCATTACCCCTTAATTGGGGCATATTATATTAGTAATGTTATTTTAGTTATGTCGGATTTAGGCCATTATTTGTAATTATACCTCCTAGTCTCCTATATATACCAAGGAGACATTTTTATTTTGAATCATCTTGTACTTGAACATTTAAGTGGGGTAAAAGGAGGTTGCCCCATCAAAGAGGCTTATTATCTGAAATTATATCTTTTTCAAGGCGTTGAGTACTTTTTCTGAGGTTTTTCTATGCTATATTGATATTTTGTTCTTAACATATGGTATCAGAGCTCAAGGACTTGTGGTTTCACTGCTACATCTGAGACACCTTGTAATTTTCACTATAACATTTTTTCTACAAAGTTTTAGAAGGAATGTCTTGGAGGATATTTATTAGATAGATCAAGGTGCGTTGGTTTCAAAATTCATCTCTTGAGGCCTTATACTTTCAGAGATACAACCTGTACAAGATAGGGTTATGGAATCATCTTGAACTAAGTCATTGCGGAATTTTCACTATAAAAAAGTTTTTGTAATGTTTTCGACCCTGAACTCCAGAGACTATTCATAGAAATTAGTAAGGTATCTGTCGTAAAAATTTCATCTTTTGGGTCATCTTAAATTTGTAGATACCTTGTGTAAGATAGGGTATCTGAAAAGTCCTATTGACTAGTCTCAAGAAGGTGTTATAGGTAAAACAATCATAACTTCTTCCTAGAGTATCCAAATTGAGTGGGACTAGTTTCATTGGATCGTGGATAGTCGATAGTATTTTTGGTGCAAGTTTCAGAATTGCATATCAATTATTTTTTGTGGGGCATGCTATACAAGTGAGATCTCCTGGAAAGGACAAAAATCGACAAGTTGTGGGGAAGTTACCATAAATTCCACTTGGCACATCCAATTTTGATCATACCTATGGCATTGCAGAGAAGAAATATCAGAGAACTACATAAAATAAAGTTTCATACCTAGAAGGGCCGAAACTTGGGAGATACAACAGAAGAAAGATTGTCTAGTAGAACCACCTCAAAATCAAGGTTCAAAAGTGATACTTAGCCAACATGCCACCCAAAAAGGGAACTTCTACACCAAATAAGCCTCTAGACAATCCTACTTGAACTCTTGATGAAGGTGAAGAAATGCATAGGGACATAAATAATTTACAAAAGAAGATAGTAACAAAAGATGAAATACAAGAGATGATGGAGGGTTTAAAAGGGGAGATCATGGAAGTATTGAAACATTTCACAACAAAGAAGACACCTAAAAGTGAAAATGCATCCCATGAAATTCATGATGAGGACACAAGGAAGGTGAATCAAGAATGAATAAGCTCCAACTTTGGTTTGAAGACCAACCATGTTCCTAAGATTGATATGAGGAAGTTTGATGGAAAGGACCCAATCACATGGATACTTCAGATGGAGCAATTCTTTGATCTCCATAATGTGCCACATACACAAAAGGTATGAATTCCTTCTTTATATTTAGAACCTAATCAATTTGTATGGTATCGATGGCTTTGTTCTCG
>SNQJ01S0007571.1:228314-257320 GCA_010110895.2 Picea sitchensis
TTCGCCAGCTGAGGAGTAGATCCATTTCAAAGTATCTCATTAAATGGAGGAAACTACCGGCTGAAGATTCCACTTGGGAAGATGAGTCTTTTATACAGAAGCATCCAGAGTTACTCAAGCATTGTAGACAACACTTGTCTCAAAGGGAGGGGCATGTTAAGCCCTAATATTGTCTCATTACCCCTTAATTGGGGTATATTATATTAGTAATGTTATTTTATTTATGTCGACTTTAGGCCATTAGTAGTAATTATACCTCCTAGTATCCTATATATACCAAGGAGACATTTTGATTTTGAATCATCTTGTACTTGAACATTTAAGTGGGGTAAAAGGAGGTTTCCCCCTCGAAGAGGCTTATTATCTGAAAGTATCTCTTTTTCACGGCATTGAGTAATTTTTCTAAGGTTTTTCTATGCTATATTGATATTTGGTTCTTAACATGTGATGTGCCAGAATCTAACATGGAATTATGTAAGGTCATGTCATGAATTTTAAGGCTGACATAGAAAGGGAGAACATCATCGATGTCTCCACTTTCTTCTACGCACATGCCAAACAAGATGGCAGGGTGGTCATCTTGGATGTTCAAGGCGTCAGGAGCTTCTTCCATCTTCAACATTTTAATGATCTGGTTTCGCTTTCAAAATCAAAGGCAGGAAGAGGAGGAGGATCTTTATCTACCTCTTTGATGCTCATTTCCTTAGTTTCCTCAGGTTCTTTCTTTATGCATTCTTCCTTCGATTTTCCTTTCTCCCTCACATCACTTGTTGATTTGTCTTTCTTTGGTTGGCTTGAAGAAGGAGCGTTCACCTAGGGTTCCTTTTGAGATTTTCTTTCGGAAGCTGTGCACATCTTTTTTTTTATGAGGTTATATTGCTTCTAAAACTGCATGATTTCATTGTGATATCCCTTCCTGAACTCCTATGTTTCCAAATACAACGTATCATCATTCTCCAACATAAACCCATCATTCACATCCATAAATTGGTCATGCTCTCCTTTCATTAAGAACACATATGTGTTCATATCATCATAGTAATGCATATGGTCTTGGATCATTTGATAAAAGTCTTCATTTTCATAGTTGTTTTGGAAAGTAGGTCTTATCTTTTGATCACCTTGATCTTTGTGGTCCCTTTTCCTGATCTGTGGAACTGGACCTCTTCTAAAATTTTGATTTCTAGGCTGGAAATAATTTTTCTCCCTAGTGGTCGATTTGTTCTCCATAGACATCCTTTCCATAAGTCTTTCAATAGTATTCATTATCAATTCAAATTTTTCATCTGATGATTGAGACGTAGATGGTTGCACATCCCCGTGGGGCTTCTTCCCATTTCTGTCAAAAAACAATTTGATCTTTCTTGACACGATCAGATTTACTTCAAATTCAATCATGTCACTCATCATAGAACCTAAGGTATTGGATATTATTTCTCTCAATAGCAAGGCAAATTCACTTTGAAAATAGTTAGTGTATCAAATTTGGGAAGCTTCGGGAGGTGGTTTGACTTCCGTGAGGATTGAATTATAAAATTTCATGAATTTGTCCAAAAAATCTTGCACTATATCCTTCAGTGATCTTTTATATTGTTGTACTGAGTCTGTAACTGTAGAGGATTCTTTTTATCACCCCATATGGAAATACACAACTTTTCAAAATATATGAAGTCATGGATTCTCTCTTCTTGAAGGGCCTTGAACCATTTTATGACCTCCCCTGAGAAGTTCTGTGTAAACAATCTCATTTTTTCATATTCATGATCAAACTCCTCCAAGTCAGCAAACTCATTCAACCAATCCACATGTTTTTGGGAAGAATCAATTCCTTCGGCATCATATAATTTGATCCTCTAACTATAATTCTGAGGCAAATCATGCAATTGGGCTAGAAAGGCAAGAGGGGTGAATCTGGTGGCCATGACTCTAGGAGGGTCTTGAACTAGTTGGATGGTATAAGTGAGGATTATGGCAGTTCACAGAGGGTTAGTTGGTATCACAGAGTGGAACTTTTTCTCATCGAAAACTATTTCATCCAAATAGGATTATGATCTGGACCTAAACAAAGTTTGTTCAAATAGTAAATCGAACTCAAGGTTATCGATGCTTTGTACTTTGTCTTTGGGTAAAGATAGGTTCTTGTCCAAGTAATAAAATGGGTCTAGTATTTGTTCCTTTCCTTTGTGAATATTTTTTTCGAGATCAGACACAGGCACTAGAGGTTTTGGATCTAGATTCGCTTTGGTATAAACTTTCTTTGGATCTAGTATTTATGATTCTAACTATTCTATGCTACTGGTATTTTAGAGCACCATTAAAGATGAATTCTAACTTACTTAGAGAACAACACAGAGTTTAAATGGTGAAGTCTAAAGCACCGCGTGATGCATTTTAGACTTATTAAAAATTGCAATTAAACAAAGGGAAAGGCATGAATATACAAAACACAGAAAGTACATACATAGATAGGATCACAATACATCAAATCACCACAATTAGAATATTTTCGTCAAAGACTCGGGACTTATGCATTATATTTCAGTCAATTTCAAATATTTTATTCAAGAT
The DNA here is from genome assembly GCA_010110895.2 of Picea sitchensis. Taxonomy (NCBI): domain Eukaryota; kingdom Viridiplantae; phylum Streptophyta; class Pinopsida; order Pinales; family Pinaceae; genus Picea; species Picea sitchensis. The sequence continues at coordinate 230,883 of SNQJ01S0007571.1, forward strand.
TCCTTTGTCTACACTACTTTTCCAACCTAGCTTACATTGAAAAGATACAATATATAGAGAAAACCATGCCCTCTTTAGGTGTTATGCCTCAAACTACTTCTCTTGGAATTTCATATTCAGTTACTTCCTCCCCGATCACCTTTCAAATGGAGTTTACTAAAAATGGAAAATTGACTACACCCACTCATAAAAAAATTGGTGTCTTCATCGTCATCATTTAGTTATGAGTAATATTCAGTTGTCAGGTTGTGATGCATCAACATTTTCTTTTGTGGGGTGCCTGAGTGATCAAGCGCACTGTCGAAAACCCTTCCACCTTGTGTAACGAGATTTGGTTGCTGCTACATGATCATTGGTTGTAGCATGCACATGTTGAGTTGGTGTAGAGGATGTCTATCTATGATCTCTCACACACTCCAGGTGGAAACAATGGTTGGGGGACCACGCATATCATCCAAAAATGTCACGCATTTCACTTACACTTTTCCTCCTTAATAGGTAGGTTTACAACATCTACATGTTGAATATTCACTGCATGGGTGCCCTGTCAGACTTCTTGTTTCTTAGCAGGAAAAAGGACACACGAGGAGAAATATTTTGTGCCATGATCCAAAAAGGCAAAATGAGGTTGCCTGAATCATGCCTCTGGCCTCAACTGCAGCCTTAAAACTCTATGTGTTTTCCTAAGCGACCATTTTCTTCTATTCATATTCTTCGCTTGTCTCCATAAGAATGCATTCTCTTTTAGCATTTCTTGAGAACTGGTGAGAGTCGTGTGGGGGTTATTTGTGGTCGATACACATTCCTTCAAGTGCTATGTGATTGTTTCCTCTAACACCCTCTTTTCCTCCCACAACTAAATGATCACATATTGTGCCTCTCTAAGCTATATTTTGAGCCAATTTGCATTCCATGGTTGACTCTTTGACGTTGTCATTTCAACAGTTATTTCTACCAACTGTTTTCTTAATTCTCTATTTTCCTAGTATAATTCATCAATAGTGAGTTGCACTTTCTTCAGATGCTATGATGAATATTGAACCTGCAAGTTTTCAGTGCCTTCCCTTCTCCATCATTCACTAATTCCCCTGCTTGGACCTTCAACAGGTTGTAGTCGAACATCATGTATGAGTAACTTCTTAGCAACATACTGGGTGTGTGGTTCGTTGGGAGATTGGGTCTCCTCAGGTTTTCTGATAAACCTTGGCCTTCCTCTTTTCTAAGGTGTTGGATGATGAGATGACAAATATTCTATTTCCTTTCCTTTTTCAGTGGCCTCTTCCATTATTTCCCTTGCATTGTGGAATGTTGTTCACTTCATGGATAGAGGAAAGTCTCCTTTGGGATCCTTGGGGATGTCAGCTGAGATTAGAAATGAATTCCATTATTTTTCCAGCCGTCTCAATTCTTCGGCTCCCAACAACTTGATCAATGATAGATGGAATAAATTTTTCCTCAGTTGGTCAGCTTCATCCTAGACACTGTTCGCCATCATTTCTAGGATTTGATGAAAGAAGAAAGGTAGGTTCAAAGGTTTTTTCCCTATGAAGTGCATCAACAACTTGATGTGATATGGATATACTCTGTAAAACCTTCCTTCACAGTTGAAATACCTTCTAATCACCTTTAGATGCTTTTGGAAAGGCTCCCAGACGTACTAACTTGGAATTCCTACTTTGATTTTCCCATTTACGTAGTTTGGCTTAATAAAGTATTCATAGAATATAATACCTGAAGGCATGCCCTTAAACCACCTTTAACCACATAGATGGATATTCTTCGTAGTTGACAGATTTTCCTCCTTCACTCGGAAGGTGACTACTGCAATGGTTGCACAAAATCCATTAAAATTGAGGGAGAACTATTCAGCCATATTCACATTGTATCCTTTGATATTCTCACAATAATGCATACATCTGACCAATTCAAAGGATTCCCTAATATATGGATCTCTATTGATTAATACCAGGTCTTGAGGATCTTCTTTCTTATGCTTGTCATTATGCAAATTTGTATTTTTTTTGTGCACGTGGTAATGAACACTAACACCCTCTATGCATAGAAAATGTGAATAATATAATTTGCAGAGACCTGCTGGAAAGGCATTGATAGAAACTTTGCGTGACAAGAGAAATCAACCCCAAGATTCCACTACGCGACCACAAGGAGAAATGGAAACTTTCATCACAGTAGGAGATCGACGCAGTGACAAACAACAATGGTAGGCTTGTCACAGTAGGGAAGCACGATGAATTTTTTTGGCATGGTGGGAAGGCATGAGGAGATTTTCCATGAGATAGATAATTTAGGCACAGAAAAAAACTCAACATGACAGGGAGAAACTATAAAGAAGAGAGGTTGACCACGAGATGAACTATCATCCAACAAACTAGCTCGCGGTGAACTCTGACGAGATTTGAACAATGACCGAAAATGAAGGAGACGTGGAAACTTGAATGAATAGACTCACAATACAAACGATGTAGATCAACCTTCCCACAATGAAAGGCTCCAATACTTGCAGGAAAAACCATAGACAACACACAAATTCAGAAGGTAAAGGAGAAGCATGTAGGTTGACCAGTATTTATACTTGAACGGGAAAGAAATGGAATCATGGTAGATGATGACAAATCCATTGTGATGAGAAGTTTGGAAGCAGGATGAATATTTGAGTAACAAAATCATGCGATGAGTAAACTTTGAAGTGTGCAAAGTACAGATGATAAGAGAGGTAGAGTATATGTGATATGAGCACTATGATTTTTACCTTTCTGACTTCATAATTAGATGATGATGGTTGTTATATCCATCGACGTGACCTGTATCCCAACAACTTGCCTCGATCTTTGGCAAAAAAATTCCCCTTTTCTCAAAGGACTCGATATTTTGGGAAAGGGACATTTACAAGTCCCACATAACTAATCATCACTCCCTTTCTCAACTATAAGGGCTAGACCTACTACTTTATGATTTTGACCAATTCGTTATTCAATACCTGACCTCACACGAGATACGACTCATCTAGGACTGACTCTAACTGTGAAAACCATGTTGCTAACACAATACAAATATTTATTTTATTGGAAGCTATCCTAAGTCATGTCACCCTTGCACAAATCACCAAGTTTAAAGTCATTTTTCAACAAGTTGGGTTTTAGTATGAACTTAGGAATATAAACCTTGATTTTTTGAGTTATATTACTCCTTTCGCTGGTTACTCTTTCAGTAATTATGGAGAGTTCAATGATACCTCCTCCATCATGAAATTATATCATTGCTCCAATATGTGTCAAATGATATCGAATTCACTATTGTGTCATGCTTATGTTCAAGGGATGTTTTAGCCTATGTTGGCCATTCCTTAGATTCCCTAACTTTTCATGTCATTCTTCTTAGTTGTCAAGAAGTTCTCAAGTTATATCAGTATTTTTTTTCATTACTCATGCCAATGTGGAAGGTCCCCATTGAATTATCACTGGTGGGTCATCTCTTATAGACTACGACACATTTATTTGAGAATTTGACCTAGAGTCATGGCACCCTAGGCCTATTTTCATCATTGGTAGGTTACCTTGTGCTTAGAAAATGAAGAACTATAATTGGTAACTAACCAAGTGGTTTCCCATTTGTTTGATGGAAAGATCTTTATTCACATATGGGGATTCATGTTGTACCTTGGTTTCCATTTTCAACATTGATGGAAGTCCTCACTTTTGTCAGCAAATTTCATTATTTTTTTTTTCTCAAGGGGAATTTTTCATGTGTTATTCCATTTGGTACATGATGGGGATGTACTTGGTGGTGTGTCCTTACAAAATTTTCATCTAAGTCCTTCAAAATATTTTTCCTTGTCTTCACTCATGTTGGATGATGGGGTATGCCTTAATTTCCTCCTTCCAATGGATCTCTTCCTATTGACTCTGAATCATTTTCTTTGGGTTCAATATCTAGATACTTTATAGTACCTCAGAGCTTATAGTCCTTGGCGGTAGGTTCCCTCACTATTGGTAGTGGGAATATATTAATGTCCCATGATTAATAGATTATACAAGTGTTCGATGACAACACAACTATTCACACTTACTAGAATGTACTAGGTACCTTTATTCCCTTTATCATTATCAATGTGTCATCTCATGTTTGTTAATGGTATACATCAATCAATGGTAATCAAATGCTTTCTCCCATGCTTGAGATAAACACATTTATTCACATGGTGCAGATTCATACCATTAATAAGTTAGGATTGAATACCTTGGGCCATAGTATCATCCCTACTTTATGTTGTTTCCAAAGTTGCACAAGATATTACCACTCACCCATATCTCATTGGTACTCTTGGAGAATCAGTTTGTTCATCTCATTTCTCCAACTATCCTCCTCATATATTTGGAGACATGGATCCATTGTGTATTGTCCATGGCTATGATCTATTTTGACATGGATCCATCATGTATCTTTTCCATGGCCATGCTCACTTATTTATATACTTCTCATGGATCCACAATGTACTTTATTTGGAGACCATACTTATCCACATATGGGCATGGGTATAACAATCCTAGCCACCCAAGCTGGGAAATTCCACTTTGAAACATTCATACTCTGATACCAATTTGTAGCATCCCTGACTACTCTGGCTAGAAAATGACACCTCAAAAAACTGACCAAGTTTTGATACAGATATGTAGCACACCCCTATCTTAAGCCACAGGGCTATGCATGCTCTGTTCAATTTCATAAACATATATATCTAATGCAAATTTAAACATACATAAACATTCTTATACAATATAGATTAATATAGAAATAACAGTAAGACTACACATGCAACATGTATACGAAATACTGATAACATTATAACACATGTACAATATACACACCATATAATTAAAATAGAATTGGTACTTATCTTTTTATGAGAATGCAATCAACTACATGCAGACCTTCCACAAACCTCCCATCCTTAGACCATGCTGCTCCAAGCTATCAGTAGTGAATAACCCCTGAGTTGAGACTAATCTCCACCAAGGGTAAAGGAAATACTAGGCTAGGATGATACTATGGAAAGTTCCATAATGAAACAAGAAGGATTCCCTCCAAGGAGCCTACTTAGACCCACCACTCACAAACTCTCATTCCTCACATGCCTGTCCCACCCCGAGAATATACACCTTCATTGTTCCACAGTCCATCAGTTGCTCCACTTACCATCTAGGGCTTCAGCAATAGGTTGGATCAGAAATTCTAGGATCTCTGTAGTTGCTTCTAGACTCCCTCCAGGAGAAATCACTTCCCCAACAATCCCTCTCACCTAGAGAGAGTTGCTTACAGGAATGAAAACCTGCTTCTTCAACCCACAGGCCTGACAACCCATCACTTTAGAACCACATGTATAACAACCTACTTCTTCTCTCCAGCTCCTAAGTAAAATGGGTAAACTAAGTAGAAAAATTGAGTAAGGCAAGGTACGGGCTCAACAAAACTACCAGTGTGTGTGAGTTACAAGGTTCATGATGGTAGAGGGTTCAACAATGGAAACAAATGGATGACTGCATGCATTTTCATTGCGTGAGGGAGTGGGTGCATGGTAAGGATGGAAATAATGCATGAGAAAACCCCCACAACGATGAATTTTCCCACAAAAATCTACATGCGCCCAAGTTGACACTTGGCTTTCTTGGGAGCTCATTCTTCTCCACTTGGAGTTTGTTCCTCTCCTCAAAGGAACTTAGGATAACATGGTTTTTTTCCCAAGCCTTAGTATTTTAGGAAATACATTATAATATTCCCTTTGGTTAAGACCTCAATCTTATCCCATTTTTCCCAGCCTCTCAGCCCCCTTCCCTTTCCTATCCTAGTGGAGATTAGTCCCCCATAACTCTTTCTTCGTGGTTGGTCTACACACAGTGATGTATTTTTATTAATGATATGCATAATTAAATATACAAAAATAGTCTTGTTGGCCTTATCATCTAGGTTCTCCAGCCTAATAAACACATAAGCCTCCAAACTTATAAATACTTGGCTCACCATCCTATAAACTTCATTAAACATCATTACAATTCATCAAGGGCTTGGCTTTGGGGTATTAAAATCCTCTCCCCTTATTTATGCATTGTCCTTAGTGCATCATATTTACATATTACAACAATATTTTCAAAAATATATGGGTATTATTCCCGCATAGCATCTTCATGCTCCCAAGTTTCATCCTTAGGATTGTACCAGGTCCATTTGACCTTTACAATCCCTATGGATCGATTCCACAAATATTTGATTTTCTAGTCCAGAATGCATACCAGATGCACTTGAAAAATTCTTTCTTTCTCCACCTGAATCACATTCCAATCAATAACATGATTAGCATCAAGTATATATTTCTTAAGCAATGATACATGGAATACGTTATGTATAGACATAGATGTAGGGAATGAAATCATGTAAGATATTGGTCCGATCCTCTATAGGATTTCAAATGGCCCACAATATCTGGCTTCCAACTTGGAAGAGTTTCCTAACTTGAGGGAACTTTTATTGTTCTTCACCTTCAAGAAAACATGATCACCCACTTTAAATTCCCTATGATTTTTTCCCTTGTCAGCGTAGATTTTTTTCCTGTCTTGGGAAACCTTTAAATTATTTTTAATCTTCATCATTTTGTCTTCCATTTCTCTAAGAAAATATATCCCAATCAATACTCTATCAGTTGGGTTTTCCCATCTTACTGGTGTGTTTCACTTTCTTCCATAAAGTGCCTCAAATGGGCTCATCTTCAGTGATGCTTGGTACCCATTGTTGTAGGAAAATTATACCAAGTGTATAAAATCTTCCCATTTAGATGTTTTTTTCCATCACATACATACTTAGGATATCCTCTATCACTTGGTTCACTCTTTTTGTTTTCCCATCAGACTTAGGATGATAAATTGTGCTGAAGTTCAGATTTGTTCTGAACCCTTTCAATAATTCCTTCCATAATTTTGAGGTAAACTTTGGGTCTCTATCAGACACAATCGTCTTGGGTATGCTATGCAAGAATGCTACTTCCCTCATAAAAAAATTAGGAACATTGGTTTCCTTGTGAGTAACCTTCCTAGGAATGAAATGGGGATCTTTAGTAAGCTTTTCCACCATCACCATGAAGCATCATGTTGCTTGCTTGTTCTATGCAATTTGGTGATGAAATCCATTGTCACCACTTCCCACTTCCACTCAGGAATGGGAAATGGATGCATCAACCCAACATGGTTTCTATGCTCAATATTGACCTTTTGACACTCCAAACATTTAGCAATGTATTCATCAATCTCCCTCTTCATGCCTGGCCAATAATATTGGCTCTTGATTGCTAAAACTATTTTTTGATATCCCGGGTACCCAACATAAGGTACATTATGCATCTATTTTAAAATCATAATCATCAATTCATGAGAATTGGGTACATAAATTATGTTCATGTACAAGAGAATTCCATCATTTCCCAATTCATAATCTTCAACTTTCTGTTGCATTTTACCTTTCTGTAATTTTGTTACTAACTCCATGTATTGCAAATCTACTTTTGCAGCTTCAGAAATTCCTCCTTTAAGATCAATTTGATACATGATAATGGTTGTAGCATGAAGTTTATGCACTCTCCTTTTGAGTGCAACAACCACTTTGTTCTGTTTTCCCTTGATGTTCTTAATATCAAAGTCATACTCATAGAGGAATTCCAACCATCTGATCTATCTAGCATTCAAAGTTGGATGATCAAACAAATTTTTCATACCATTATACCTCAAACCTCTTTCCCATGAGGTATTTCCTCCACTTCTTCAAGGCATGCTCTATGGCTACCAACTCCAAGTCATGAGTGGCATAGAGTCTTTCATGCTCTTTCAATTTTCTGGATTCAAAACATATCACAAACCCATTCTGACTGAGGACTCCACCAATTCATTCTTTGCATGCATCTGTGAAAAAAACAAAATCTTCATTCGGATCAACAATCCTCAGAGTTCGAGCACTGGTTAACAATTGCTTCAATTGTTGGAATCTCTTTTCACATTCTCTTGTCCATTGAAACTTCACCCCTTTCCTTTGCAAAAAAGTGATTGGGTGAGAAATCCTCAAAAATCCTGCAATGAATCTTCTGTAGTAGCCATATAGACCCAAAAAGAATCAAACTTCGATCACATTCTTAGGTTTTGTCCACCCTTTAATGGCCTCAATCTTTTCAGGGTCCACCGTTATCCGTTCTTTAGATATGATATGTCCCAAATAGTGAATTTCATGATGATAAAATGAGCACTTGCTCAGTTTGGCATACAACTGGTGATCTCTTAACATTTGTAACACCATCCTTAAATGATGCTTATGTTCTTCTTCTGACTTGGAATATACAAGGATGTCATCAAAGGAGACAATGACAAACTTGTCTAAATATTCCCTGAAAACAATATTCATTAAGCACATGGAAATAGTTGATGCATTTGATAACCCAAATGGCACCACTGTGAAATCATAATGATTATACCTTGTCCTGAAAGAGGTCTTGTTGATGTCTTCATATTTGATCCTTACTTGATGATATCATGACCTGAGATCAATCTTTGAGAATATCCTTGCATCCTTTAATTATTCAAAGAGATCATCGATCCTTGGCAAATGATACTTGTTCTTTATAGTCACTTTGTTCAATTGTCTAAAGTCAATGCACAATATCAATGTCCCATCTTTCTTCTTCACGAATAAGACTGGGGAAACCCGAGATGACACTGTAATGTCTCTATCCACCCAACAGGAAGGGCAATGCCACATAGTAAAACATATTTCTTCTATGATTCCATTTTGTAACGTTCCCAGCCACATAACAAGGCCGAACAACACTACCTTAGGAAACGCTCCTACCTACATAACAAGGCCGAATAACACTACCAGAGAAATCAATATGATAGAGAATATATATATATATATATATATATATATAATGAAATTTAATACATAAATACTATGTACATGAAATGCTATTTTTAAAGTAAGAAACAATAACAGATGCTGATATTTAACAGATGATTTACATTCTGGTATCACACATCATAATGCATAAATAGAATCAAAATCATACATGTAGTAATCACAGATAAAACCCATAAATATAACGACACATAAAAATACACAACATGTAACCAAACCTGGAAATGGTACTTATCTTTTAATTGAAGTACACCAATTGTGTGCAAACCTTCCATGAGCCTCCCAGCCTTAGACCACACTTCTCATCACTCTCAATAGTGGGTCACGCATGAGCTGGGACTAAACTTCATCGGGAAAGGGATTCTTAGGATAGATAGGTACAATAGGAAGTTGCACAGTACAATATGAAGGATTTCCTCCAAGGAGCCACCTACATCCACAACTCACAGACTCTCATTCCCCACATGCCTGTCCCACCCCAAGAGTGTGCACCTTCACTGTCACATAGTCCATTGGATGCTGCACCTCCCTTTCATTAGGCTTCAATAAGAGGTCATATCTGGAATTATTAGAGCTCTGTAGCTACTACTGGACACCCACCAGGAGAACTCACTTCGTCATCACACTTTCTCACCTAGAGAGAGTTGTTCATAGACATGAAAACCTTATTCTTCTATCCACACTCTCTCACCCAGGAGGGTTACCCACAGACATGACAACTTGCCTCTTCAAACAAACCCTTAAGTCAATTAGGTAACCACAATAGTAAAATCTCCTAAGGGAAGGGATGACTCAAACATTTACACAGGTTCACGAAGGTAAAGGGTTGAACAATGGCAGAATTGACCGACGACGTGCCTTCTCAGTGTGTGAGTGAATTGGGGAAACTAATGGATTGCCTCATCCTAATGGTAAGACTAAAATCCTCAGGAGAGATGTCCAGAATGGTTCGTGAACCCCCACAACATTGGAAATTCCGACATAAATCTACATGTGTCTTCGGTGACACTTGGCTCTCTAGGAGCATGTTCCTCTCCACTTGGAACCCATTCCTCCTCCCAAAGGAACTTAGGATAACTAGGTTTATTTCCCCAAACTTTTTTAATCTAAGTAAATACATTATAATATTCTTTTGGTTTAAGCCCTCAAGATTAGCCCCTTTTCCTAGTCTCTTAGCCCCTCTCCCTTACACAGCTTAGTGGACCTTAGTCCCCCATACTTTTTCTTCATAGTAGGTCTACATGTAAAGATGTTGTTTATATTAATAATATGAATATTTACATGTACAAAACAGGTTCCTGGCTTTTAACATCTAGGCTCTCCATCTTAATAACACATAAGCCTACCAACTTATAAATACTCGGCTCACTAACCTACAAAACATGTTACATTCATGACTAAAACCAAGACTCTACCTTGGGATACTACAATCCCCTCCCCTTATTTTTGCACTATCCTCAGTGCAACTCATTTACACAACATCAACAAAATTTTCAAAATATACAAAAAGATGCGGGTATTCTGCCCGCATAACATCTTCGTGCTCCCATGTTGCGCCCTCAGAACCGTACCAGTTCCACTGGACCATTACAAGCCCTATGGATTGATTCTAGAGCTGCTTGATTTTCCGGTCCAGTATGCACACCAGATGCACTTGAAAGGAACTTTATTTCTCTACCTTAATCACATTCCAATCAATAACATGATTATCATAAGGTATATATTTCTTAAGAAATGAGACATGAAATACATTATGTATAGACATAGATGTAGGAAATGAAAGCATAAAAGCTACTGGACCAATCCTCTCTAGGATTTCAAATGGTCCATAATATCTAGTTTCCAAATTGGAAAAATTTCCTAGCTTCAGGTAACTTTTGTTGGTTTTCACCTTCAAGAAGACATGATCACCCACTTTAAACTCCCTGTGGGTTATGTCCTTGTGAGAATAGTTTTTCTGCATGTCTTAGGAAGCCTTCAAATTTTGCTTAATCTGTAGCATTTGTTCTTCCAATTCCTTCAGCAACTATGGCCCAACCACTGTGATAAGATCTAGCTCATCCAAACTTACTAGGGTGTTGCACTTTCTTCCATAAAGTTCCTCAAATGGGCTAATCTTTAGTGATGTTTGATACCCATTGTTGTAGGAAAATTCTACCAAGTGTACGTAGTCCTCCCATCTGAATGGTTTTCCCATCACATACATCTTTAGCATATCTTCTATCACTTGATTTACTCTTTTTGTTTGTCCATCAAACTCAGGATGATAGGTTGTGTTGAAGTTCAGGTTCATTATGAACCCCTTGAATAATCCTCTCCAAAAATTCAAGGTAAATTTTGTGTCTCTGTCAGACACAATTGTCTTGGGAATCCCATGCAATCATGCTACTTACCTCATATAAATATCAACAACATTGGTTTCCTTGTGAGTAACCTTCATAGGAATGAAATGGGAAGATTTAGTAATCTTGTCCACCACCACCATGATTGCATCATACTACTTGCTTGTTCTAGGAAATCTTGTGATGAAATTCATTGTCACCACTTCCCACTTCCACTCAGGAATGGGTAATGGCCACAATAACCCAGCTAGGTGTCTATTCTCAACCTTGACCCTTTGAGACTCCAATAATTTACCTATATATTCAACAATATCCCTCTTCATGCCTAGCCAGTAATATTGCCTCTTGACTATTGAAACTGTTTTCTGATATTCTGCGTGTCCCGCATAAGGTACATTGTGCATTTATTTTAAAATGGCACTCCTTAATTCGGGAGAATTGGGTACATAAACTATGTTTCTGTACAAAATAATTCCATCAATTCCCAATTCATAATGTTAAGCTTTCTACTTCATTTTACCTTGCTACAATTTTGTTACCAATTCCATGTATTGCAAGTCAAATTTTGCAGTCTAAAAAATTATACCTTTAAGATCTATTTGATGCATGCTAATGGTTGTAACATGTAGTTCATGCACTCTCCTACGGAGTGCATCAACCACCCTTTTCTCCTTTCCTTTGATGTGATATATATTAAAGTCATACCCACAAAATAATTCCAACCATCTACTATGTCTAGCATTCAAAGTAGGTCGATCAAACAAATACTTCAGACCATTATGGTATGTCCTCAACTCAAACCTCTTTCCCATGAGTTAGTGCCTCCACTTCTTCAAAGTGTGCAATATGGATTCTAAATTCAAATAATGAGTGGCATAGACCCTTCCATGCTCTTTCCATTTTTTGGACTCGAAACATATCACAAACCCATTCTGGCTAAGGATTCCTCCTAGTTCTTCTTTGCACGCATCTGTGCAAACTCTGAAATATTCTTTCGGATCAAAATCTTAAGAATTGGATCACTAGTTAACAACTGCTTTAATTTCCAAAATCTCTTTTCACATTCTTTTGTCCCTTGAAATGTCTTCCCCTTCCATTGCAAGGAAGTGATGGGGTGAGCTATTATCGAAAACCCTACAATGAACCTTCTCTAGTAGCCATCTAGACCCGTGAAGAATATGACTTCTATCACATTTTTAGGTGTTGTCTACCCTTTAATGGCCTTGATATTTTCAGGGTCCACTTGTATCCCTTGTTCAGATATGATATGCCCCAAATAGTGAATTATGTTTTGATAAAATGAACACTTACTCTATTTGGCATATAGTTGATGTTCTCTTAGCACTTGCAACACAATCCTTAAATGATTCTCATGCTCTTCTTCTGAATTGGAATATAAAAGGATTTCATCAAGAAAGACAATGACAAACTTGTCTAAATATTCCCGGAAAACACCATTCATTAAGAACATGAAAATAACTGGTGCATTTGATAGCCCAAGTGGCACCACTATGAACTCATAATGACCATAGTTTGTGCTAAAGCCGTTCTTTCTAATGTTTTCTTATTTGATCCTTATTTGATGATATCTTAACCTCAGATCAATATTTGAGAATATCTTTGGATCCTTCAATTGATCAAAGATATCATCGATCCTTGGAAAAGGATAATTGTTCTTTATAGTCACTTTGTTCAACTATCTGAGATCGATCCAGAATCTCAATGTCCCATGTTTATTCTTCAAGAACAAGACTGGGGCACCCCAATTTGACACACTTGGACATATATACCCCTTCTTCAAAAGATATTCAAGATGCATTTGAAACTCCTTCATCTCTGGTGTACTCATTTTGTAAGGATTCTTTGATACTGGAGCTACTCCAGGAATCAAATTTATAGAAAAATCAATATCTCTCTTTGGAGGTAGTCCTGGTATCTCCTTGAACACATCTTCAAAATATTCCAGGACTTCATTATCCTCCAAATTTGGTACCTTATCTATACATGCTTCCTCTATATGGACTGCACATATTTGACAACCCTTCCTATAACATTTATTCAGTTGCATTGTTTAGATTTCTCGGACAGTAACTGCCTTGGGAATTCCTTGGAATACTCTACAATTACTTTCCTCATCCAAGCAAGTGAATTTATTTTTATGGAAGTCTAATATGGAATGGTGTTTGTCCAACCAATCCATACCAATTAGTGATGCATCCCCCCTACCTCAGCAAGGTCTGCGTGACCTCCCAATCTTAGGATCTTCTTAAGACTAAACGAAAACAGTCTTTGATTCCATGCTGGAACCTTTCAACAACAATCCATAAGTCTTTTCAAACTTCCACCCACATGCTCAGATGATAAAACACCATTCTCCTCCACGTGACCACACCTTGTGACCACATGCCTAACCAAAAAGGCACATCACGATTTCGCGTGTCGGCTATACGAATAAATTGATTCTTTGTTCTTCAAACTCCCAAGTCCTAAAATTCCAACAAGGGCTTAGTTCGTGCTAGCTCATCCCTTTACTTGAACCATATGACCCTTCTCTATGTCCTTAGGCCAATCCTTCTGAGAGCATCGGGATTTTTCGTTTCGTGATATCAACAAACTCTTATCTTCCTTTCTCTCGATCCCCGAACTCCTGAAAGTTCACCCACATCAATCGACGACTCCTAACACTCCAAGATCTGACAGTCTAGATCAAATCACAAGTTCACATTTCATGAATTCCCACAACTCTTTCCCTTTGAATTTTTCAATTTGAAAGTCACCGAAATGATAACTGAATGCCGTATCTAATGGTTTGCAATCCTCTAAAATCTAATGATCCATATCCTTTCTTCACTTAGCGTTTCAGGGTTTTCAAAAGCAATTTCCTCTATTCTCTCAACTTCTGATGAAATAAATCAACGGTTCGATATGCCCTTAGATCGATGGTCACTATTCCTTCTGAGATTTCAAGTGTTAAAGGACTCTCTCCTTATCCTCATGATTTCTCTTTATCCAACGACCCATGGATATCGACACTTCCCCTTCCAAGATTCTCCATCATTAATTCAGGTTCTTAATAACCCTTCGATGAATAACTCAGCAACAATCTTTCTGAGCTTCAATTCTTTCTTGACTTGAAATATTTCAACTGTTTCGAAAACCTTAACCATGTTCTCCCTCCTAAGGTTTTGTCAATGAATTCTGACTTCTCCCTGAGCTTTCACTTACTCAGTGATTAAGGATCTTTGTCCTTCTACATCTTCCAAAATACCTTCTGATGCCCTCCTAGAAAACTCAACGCTCGACATTCTGAGTTTTTGAACTTAGAATAAGTTCACTCCTATATGAACTCTTTTCGCTTAATATGCACACTCATCATATACGAATCCTCTGCTATCTCTTCTGAGATTTAAGTCGAAAAGAAACTTCTTCATATGCACTCCTTGCGCTTTGACTAGCCTTCAATTAGTTGTCTTTCAACACTTCATCTAAGTTTTGGCTTGGTGCACTCCTTGCACAGGTCTTCCCCCAGAGTGTTCAATAACTCTATAAGTGTCTTCTACTCTGACACTTCTCTTCTTTTTAAACTTAAAGAAGAGTTCTTTTTTACACTCCTTGCACTCACTAGATGCTCACCTGGAAAATATCTACAGAGTTCTCAGTGACTCTATCTCTGTGTGATTTCCTTGCATAGCTTCTCCTCTAAGGTATTCAGCAACCTTGAGACTCCTCTCTTGAGTTTGTAGTTCTTCTAGTGTGCCCTCCTAGAATGTCTTCCTGAACTTTGACTAGAATTCAGATGTCCACTGCTTGCACTGGCTCACAGAGCCTTTGACTCTCTGTCATGCAACTCCTTGCATTTGGCCACAAAGAACCCAAGGATAACTCAATAAATCTCAAAGATTTAGAAGTCTGTCTCAATCCTACATATGCGAATTAACATATACATCTACAACATATATGAACATTTACATATATCATTCAAAGAGCACAAATAACATAACTAGACATCATATGCAGGAAAAAATGCTTTTCTTTGTATTAAGATCAATGTCTCTTTACAACTGTGTACAAGACTGTACTATCACAGAGTCTCACTTATTTCTTCCTCTCGCTACTTTATCGCTATTCTAACACTTTATTTTCTAAATAACTCCTATCTAACTCCTTTCTTTGGTCTCTTCTTTCTTTTTACAAGAAGGCTCCTCGTGCTTATCCTCTCCATTGCCTAAGTGCTATCACCATCTAAGTTAAGACACCTTATCCTATGACTCATTACAAAGAACATATATCTAGACCTGACATGGATCTAGACCTACTTACAGTCAATTACTTTGATGAATCTATCCATACGTGTCTAAAGGCATGGCTTTGGATTTTATCAACCTTACACATAAATTTACATAACTTAATATTTCAAATTTTGGAAATGAGAGGGTCAGTGCCTCTCCTTATCTTCAGATTTGTGCTAATGCGTTGATTTAATGGTGTATCTTTCAAGGTGGAAATATTCTCTTGCATCATACTCCACTATTGTGAAAACTTCATGAGATCCTACTCATGAGCTCTCTATCTCTATTGAAATCCACCTAGATCCCAAAATTTTTCTTGGAGTTGTCTACTTGCTCCTCTCCAGCTATGTTTTTGTTAATGCTTATACCTCTTCTTTCCTACTACTATGGAAGGTTTTCCTTTGTTCAACTTCTCCTTGTTAACTGCATCTTGTGTTGACCTCAACATCAGCCTCTTGATTTGTTCAATCACCCTGTCGAGTTGTTCTACTGGACGAATCCTTCCTTCATGCATATTGTTTTGTTTCATCTCCTCCTTATGCCGATGAAAGGAAAAATTATATTGACCTTTCGTGTTGCCTTCTTCTCCTGCAATACTATATGGCCATTATGTTGCATATTATTTTCTGCCAACTTCCTTGGTACTGATTCAATTCCAGTTTCTTCCAACTGCTCCCCAGGTTGGTATACTCCTCCATATATTTCCAACTTAACCTTTTAGATGTGCATTCTTTGCACTATCACTCTTCTTTATAGAGCTTCTAGTTCTTCACACAGATCAGTAAAATCCATGCTACATGATTCAGTAAAATCCATGTTACATGCTTCCTCTTCTGCTGCAGTTACCTCCCATTCAGCTTCCTGAAAGAAAATTTTGAACCATTCATCATAATTTTCTTTTTCTTCTAATGGGAAGACTTCAGTATCTTCTCCTTTTCCTCCTTAATAATATTTGTTGGTTTCCTTTCTATTTCTACACCTGCAACACATGCTCTGGCCTCAACTGGCCTACTTGGTAGGAATATCTCAATTCCTCCAATGATTAGACTACTCCTCTGATCCTCCTCATGGATGGAGAAAGTATCTAACTTCTCATCATTTTCATCGACATGTTCTACAAAACCATATAAATATTCACCTACCATGAATCCTTGCTGATCTGAACTCTCAACTCAGTTCATGAGACTTTTAGATAGTCTCCCTTCATTCTTCTCACCCACCTGGCAACCTCAACTTTCTCTTCTGCTCTCCTGGCAGTCTATGAGATCTCCAACTGATCTCATTTCATTGCCCAACTAGAAATCTAAAATTCAATCACTATCCACATATCATTTTAGGAGATCCTTATCTAATCTCTCCTCCTCATCATAATTGAGGCTTTTTCCAACTTTTGGTTCACAGATGTAAACCACTTTCCTTCTTGTGTTACTGAGGTTTTCATCATGCCTCAACCACCTTCTCAACATTTATTGTTTCCTTCTGGCCATCAACTTATGGATAGGCCATTCTACTTTCCTCTTCAAAGGCCTTTCATATGTCCAGTGTACCTTTGTATCTCGTTGCATATTTAATGCTAGCCTCTCCATCTTTTCCCTTATTTCTATGAGTTCTTTATCTATCTCAATTTTGGTTTTCTGTCGGTGGTCCTTGTTTTGACCACCCCTATGGCCTTAAGTAGTCATATTAACCCTCTATTTTTTCAACTCATATGGATATCTAACATTTACTTTACACCTTGCAATAAATCATACAAAAAGCATGAATACTCTATCTCCCTCTTCTCTTTCGCTTGAAATCTACAGACAAAATAAACTCCAATACCACTTGGTATCAAAGTATTTTCTTTATCTACTCTCTGCTACAGAAATTTAAAATCTACACTCTAATACCACTTGATGTATCCCCCTACCTCAGCGGGGTCTGCGTGACCTCCCACTCTTAGGATCTTCTCAAGACTGAATGAAAATAGTCTTTGATTCTGTATTGGAACCTTTCAACAACAATCCACAGGTCTTTTCAAACTTCTACCCACATGCTCAAGATCTAAAACACTAGTCTCCTCCATGTGACCACACGCCGAACCAAAAAGGCACGTCGCAATTTCATGTGTCGACTATAAGAGTAAATCGACTCTTTCTTCTTCAAACTCCTCAGTCCTAAAATTCTGTCAAGGGCTTAGTTCATGCTAGCTCCTCCCTTTACTTCAACCATATTACCCTTATCTATGACCTCGAGAAAATCCTTCTAAGCACGTCGGGATTTCGCGTTTTGCGATATCAATGAACTCTTGTCCTCCTTTCTCCCTATCTCCAAACTCCTAAAATTTCACCGCATCAATCAATGACTCCTAACACTCCAAGATCCAATGATCCAGATCAAATCGTGAGTTCACGTTTCATGAAGTCCCACAACCCTTTCCCTTTGAATTTTTCAATATGAAAGTCAGAGAAATTCTAACTCAACGTCGTATCTAATGGTCCACAATCCTATAAACTCTAACGATCTATATCCTTTCGGAACTTTGTGTTTCAGGGTTTTCGAAAGAAATTTCCTCCATTCTCCCAACTTCCGATGAAATAAATCAATGGTTTGATCTCCCCTTAGATCGACAGTCACTATTCCTTCTGATATTTCAAGTGTTAAAGGACTCTCACCTTATTCTCCTCGTGAGTTTTCTTGATCCAATGAACCTTGGATATCGACACTTCCCCTTCCAAGATTCTCCATCGTCCATTGAGGTTCTTGATAATCCTTCGATGAATAACTTAGCAACAAACTTTCTAAGCTCGAATTCTTTCCTGGCTTGAAATATTTCAACTGTTTCAAAAACCTTAATAGTGTTCTCCCTCCTGAGCATTTGTCAATGAATTTTTACTTGTCCTGGAGCTTCCACTTACTTAGTCATTAAGGATCTTTGTCCTTCTATGTCTTCCAAAATACCTTCTGATGCACTCCTGGAAAACTCGGTGCTCAACCTTCTAATCTTTTGTACTTAGAATAAGTTCACTCCTATGTGCACTCCTTGCACTTAATATGCACACTCTACATATACGAATCCTCTGTTATCTCTTCTGAGATTTAATTCGAAAAGAGACTTCTTCATATGCACTCATTTTCACTTTGACTGGTCTTCAACTAGCTATCTTTCAACACTTCGTCTGAGTGTTGGCCTAGTGCACTCCTTACACAGGTCTTCCCCTAGAGTGTTCAAGAACTCTGTAAGTGTCTTCTTCTCTAACACTTCTCTTATTTTTGAACTCGAAGTAGAGTTCTTTTGTGCACTCCTTGCACTCACTAGATGTCCACCTGACAAATATCTACAGAGTTCTCAGTGACTCTGTCTCTCTATGCTTTCTCTACACAACTTCTCCTCTAAGGTATTCAACAACCTTGAGAATCCTCTCTTGATTTTGTAGTTCTTATGGTGTGCCCTCCTGGCACATTCTTCCTAAACTCATGCTAGAATTTAGATGTGCACTTCTTGCACAGGCTCACAGAGTCTTCGACACTCTTTCATGTAACTCCTTGCATTTGGCCACAAAGAACCCATGGATAACTCAACAACTCTCAAAGATTTAGAAGTCTATCTCAATCCTATAGATGATAATTAACATATACATCTACAACATATATGAACATACACAGATATCATTCAAAGAACACATATAACATAACTAGACATCATATGCAGGAAAAACTACATTTCTTTGTATTAAGATCAATGTCTCTTTACAAATGTGTACAAGACTGGACTATCATAGAGTCTCAGTTCTTTCTTCCTCTCGCTACTCTATCGTTATTCTAACACTTTCTTTTCTAACTAAATCCTATCTAACTCCTTGCTCTGGTCTCTTCTTTCTTTTCACAAGAAGGCTCCTCAAGCTTATCCTCTCCACTGCCTAAGTGCTATCACCATCTAAGTTAAGACATCTTATCCTATGACTCATGAAAAAGAACAAATATCTAGACTTGACACGGATGTATACCTTATTATAGTCAATTAATTCAATGAATCTATCCACACCTATCTAAAGGCATGGATTTGGCTTTTATCAACCTTACACATAAACTTACATAACTTAATGTTTTGAATTCTGGAAATGAGCGGGTCGATGTCTCTCTGTATCTTCAGATGTGTATTGATTTGTTGATTTATTGGTGCATCTATTGAGGTGGAAAGATGCTCCTGCATCAATTAGGAAATCATATGATCCCAAAGGAAATATGTTCAAATATGCCTTGGTACTCAGTCCATTCATTCCCACTCGACATGATATAACCAACTCAACAACTTTCCTCTTGAATCTTGTAGATAGCTTCACTAGACAAGATTTATCATGCTTGCTTCTTGGAAAAAGAAATCTTTCCACTACCTTAGGATCTATATATATATAACTAGCTTCTGAGTCTATTAAAATAGTAAAGGAATGGTTATTCATCATACCTTCAGATTCAATCATGTGTGATTGAAAATTAGCTTGCTTGTTGTCCAAGGCTGCATAGATCCTTGGTACACTTATTCCCATGTCCTTCACTATTTCTACTTGCTTAACATTGTGGGCAACTCTCACCTTGTCATTTTTGTGAGGACAATCTCTATACTCTCCCTTATAGCCCCAACATTAAATGGGTCTCTTCCATGGCATTTTCCCACCTACTTCATCCATCCTGGGCTCTCTCAAAATTGGTTGTCCTTGAGGAATGTTTCTGAAAATGGTGGTGTGTTTCCCTTCTGCCTCTGCTTCTTCTTAAACATCCTCTTGTCTTCTTGGAATCTTTGAGAAGTAGGCTTTCCCATGTGTTGATCATATAAACATTTTTCCTTCCTTATAGTTTCTTCCATAGCTTTAGGATCATCATACTGGATTTTATCACTGATGAAATATGGGAGCCCACTTAGATATCTATGGATCTTAACTGTCTCATCCTTAATGAAAGAGACATACTTCAACATCTCTAGAAATATATTTTCATATTCATCTGTAGTCATGCTTCCCAATTTAAGTTCAAAGAACTCTTTCATCTTTCTGTCATAATACCTCGTGGTTAAGTATTTCTTCTCAAAATGCCTCTTGAATTCCTTCTAAGTCACATTTTCTCCCTAAGGTGTTGTACTTGCACTAGCTGATCCTACCACATGGATTCCTTTCCTTTAAGCTGGTAAATGGAAAGTATTCCCTCCGCATGAGAAGAATAGTTATGTAATTGGAAGTACTTCATCATGCCTAGCATCCATGTCTCAACATCTTCATCCTTCTGGTGCCCTCCATCAAAAGTAGGAGGTTTGATCTTATTCATTTCACCCTTCAGTTCATCCACTTCATATCTCCTATGCTTTCTAGTAGGATATGGACTTGAACTGTTGTGTGGCCTTCTTTTGGAATTCCTTCGGGAGTGTTGGTGATGTCTTCTACCACTCCTTGATCTTCCTTTCTTCTCAAGGGTTCTGTGACTTCCAGATTTGTTGGAGACACTCTCCTTATCCAAATTCCTTTCAATTCTTTCCAGGATTTGCATCACCTTCATATTGAACTCTTCCTGTTGCTCCCTAGCTCTCATAATCCTTTTTTTTTATCTACCCAATGAATTTGGACATATTTTTGCAAATTTTAATAATTTTCATCATGCCCGAGTCTTTATCTATTTCTTCTCCATTCCCATTGGAGTTTGTTCCTTCAACTCCCAAATGGACATCCCTTCCTCTAGCTTCATCCTTCGGACTGTAATCATCCTGTGCCTCCTCCATTTCTTTGCACTATGCAACAATTCAGTTCAGTTCTGACAATTGTTAACTCTACAAAATGTCTAGTCAGCCTAATTTTTGTCAGGCTATTTGACTTAATAATTTTCCAGAATAGTGTAAACTAATCTCGTTCAACAAAATAATATCCAACTCCATTTTCTGCAGGTCTTGGTCAATCAAGAACCCCTCAGACTTCTATCTCTAAGCCTTACTCTGTTCTGCAACAATTTTCGAGTGCCAACCCCTTTTCTTCAACCCTTAATTCACATGTGACCATGAATGTGACCAAGTGCTATTAGTTGGGCACTTATCCGGAGTCTTGAAACTTTGGGGCTCTGGATATTTGTAGGTTTCCATTTCTACACCTCACAACTAAACTTCTAGAGTTCCGCATTGGCAAAGTTGCAAAGTGGGGTGGATCAACAGTTGAAAACTTCCCAACATCCAACGATTGTTATTTACTACGGAACTCTGAGCTTCGGGAGTTCCAGACTGTCCATACTCTCAATATTTCAAGAGTACCATGTATTTGGATTGTTGCATCTGTTGCCAAGTGTCATTTCTTTATCAACAGTTGAGGTTAACTCTGGCCCTTCGAGCCTTCCGAAGTTCTATACTCAATTCCAACTGTAACATCTTTCCCTTGGAGTACCAAGTCTTTGGACTTCATGATATGGCACCACGTGTCCACTGGGGTCAATTTATCATGGGCGTGGTCTAGTTAAATTCTTCACCAAGGTTTTAACTACTTTATCTATTCATTCGGGCCCCACTACCCATTCTCAAGAAGAATTCCATGTGGCGAAATAATAGAAGTGGACACATGGCCCATTATGACAAGTGACACATGTCACATTCTAACTGAAATTTCTATCCTCCAAAGGTTCTTAACTCACTGACACATGGCACATATCCCATGTGTCCACATCATACTTGGTGATGTCAACCAGTTACGTCACTTCAGGCCTTTGGGCTTCTGAAGAATTTACACTTGCATTCCACAAATCTCTCGAACTTTGAACTTTCGACTACCTTATCTTACGGGGTCCACATGGTACAACTGTCAACAATTAAGGTGGTGTCACGTGTCATATATAGAAAATGTCCACATCACCATAGATGACTTCACCATGCTGTGCCCATTATGTTTTTCAGCTTCGGGACTTCAGGCTTCGAGACTTTTCACTCTAGCACACTCCAATTATCTCGAACGACGAACTCTTGAAAAAGTTGACCTTTTGACATGTGTCCCTTTTGATGGATGATCCAGTTCAACTCTAGACTTCGAGACTTCAAGATTTTGTTCCTTGGTAAACTTTGTTTCTCATGGATGTCAAATTCCGAACAACTGTGAGATCTATGGTTCACAACCAACCGCACGCAGATATGACGGTTGTGAAGGATCTTCTTCCTCCGAATAGATCCTACGACCCAATTTCAAACTTCACAGCCCAACACAATGGCTGTTGTGGATTATTTATATATTTCCATTTCCTAAGCCATTATACATATTCAACTTCTAAACACAATCCCAGTGTTCAGACAATGCCTTCTTGGCACCCAGGGACACTCTACTATTCATAATTTTTCCCTCTTGACAACAGTTCACTCAGAGATCTTTGTTTCATTAACCACTAACATGGCTCATCCAGATTCAGTGTCGAAACCATGGCACTGATACCATTTTTTAACGTCCCCAACCACCCAACATGTCCGAGAAATGCTACATTAGAAAACTGACATGCGTGAGCATACATACATACGTACACACACACACACACACACACACACACACACACACACACACATATATAATGATATTTTAATCAAACATAAACATTATGTACATGCACATATTCTTGTGTAATTGAAAATAACACATATCAATATTTAACAGATGATTTACGTTATGCTATCACACAACATAATGCAAAAATAGAAGCAAAAGCATACATGCAGTAATCACAGACAAAACCCATAATATAACAACACATAAAAATACACAACATGTAACCAAACTTGGAAATGGTACTTATCTTTTAATTCAAGTTCACCAACTATGTGTAGACCTTCCAAGAACCTCCCAGCCTTAGACCACGCTTCTCATCACTCTCAGTAGTGGGTCACCCCCGAGTTGGGACTAAACTCCACCGTGTAAGGGATTCCTAGGCTAGGGAGGGACAACAAGAAGTTGCAAAGAACAAAAGGAAGGATTTCCTCCAAGGATCCACTTATGCCCACAACTCACAAACATTCCTATCCCACCCCAGGCGTGTAAACCTTCACTGTCACATAGTCCATCGACTGCTACATCTCCCTTTTCTTGGGCTTCAACAACATGCCAGATCTAGAATTCTTAGATCTCTATAGCTTCTACTGGACTACCTCCAAGAGAACTCACTTCCTCAACACACTCTCTCACCTGGAGAGAGTTGCTCACAAGCCTAAAAACCTGCTTTTTCTATTCGCACTCTCTCACCTGGGAGAGTTACCCACAGGTGTAACAACTTGCCTCTTCAAACCAACCCTTAAGTTAATTAGGTAACCGCAATCATAAACTCTCATAAGGAAAGGGATGACTCAACAATTTACAGAGGTTCACGAAGTTAAAGGATTCAACAATGGAAAAATTGACCGACTGCATGCCTGCTTAGTGCGTGAGTGAATCGGGGAAACAGATGGCTTGCCTCGTACCAATTATGAGAGTGAACTCTTTAGTAAATATGGCTAGAATGGTTCGTGAACCCCCACAATGGTGGAAATTCTCACATAAATATGCATGCATCTTAGGTGAGTCTTGGCTCTCCAGGAGCACATTCCTCTCCACTTGTAACTTGTTCCTCCTCCTAAAGGAACTTAGGATAACTAGGTTTATTTCCCAAAACTTTTTTAATCTAAGGCAATACAATATAATACTCCCTTGGGTTAAGCCCTCAAGCTTATCCCCTTTTCCTAGTCTCTTGGCCCCTCTTCCTTACCCAGCCTAGTGGATCTTAGTCCCCCATACTCTTTCTCTGTGGTAGGTCTACATGCAAAGATGTTGTTTATATTAATAGTATGGATATTTACATGTACAAAATAGGCTCTTGGCCTCTAACATCCAGGCTCTCTGAATTAATAACACATAACCCTACCAACTTATAAATACTTGTCTCACCAGCCTACAAAACATGTTACATTCATAATTACAATCAGGGCTCAGCCTTGGTATATTATAGACACACTTTGGCGTTTATACCCCTTCTTTAGAATCTCTTCAAGTAGCATTTTCAACTCCTTCATTTCTGGTTTACTCATTCTGTAGGGATTCTTTGATGTTGGAGTTTCTCCAGGAATCAAGTTTATATAGAAAAGAATATCTCTCTTTGGGGCTAGTCCTGGTGTCTCCTCAAACACATCCTCAAAATATTTCAGGACTACATGATCCTCCAAATTTTACACCTTATCCTTAGGTGCTTCCTCCATATGGACTACAAATATTTGGAATCCCTTCCTGCAACACTTCTTTAGCTGCATTGTTGGGATCTCTCAGATAGTAACAACCCTAGGAATTCCTTGAAATGTTCTTGCGTTCCCTTCCTCATTCAGGAAAGTGAATTCCTTGTTATGAAAGTATAATACAACATGGTGTTGGTCCAACCAATCCATACCAACTAGATAGTCATATGAACCCAATGGTAGGATGTTGAAATATTCCTTGCTACTTAGCCCACTCATGTCCACTGGACATTATTTAACCAACTCAACAACATTTCCCTTGGATCTTGTAGCCATCTACACCAACCAAGATTTTTCATGCTTGCTTCTTGGTAAAGGAAATCTTTCTTCTACCTTAGGATCTATATAGATATGACTATCTCTCGGATATATTAAAATAGTAAAGGAATGGTTATTGATCATACCTTCTACGTCAATCATGTGTGATTGAAACTCTACTTGCTTGTTGTCTAGGGTTACATAGATCCTAGGTACACTTTGTCCCATGTCCTCCACTATTTCTTCTTGTTGTACATTATGGACAACTCTCACTTTGTCACGTTTGTAATAGCCAAATAAATTTAACATTAATTAATTCTACAAACAAAACAGTAACTACTACTTGATTTAAGAAAATTCAATAATTCCTTTTAATTTAGCACATACGCATGTTAAATTTATCAACGAATATTAATTTTATAACAGAATAAAACAAATACTTAATTTTAAAATACCTTGGTCTGATGATAATTCCTCCCTCGATCTGGTTGTTCGTTGCTGAATTGGATCAAACACTACCCAAACCTTGTTCCACCCTGCCAACTAGGACATCTTCCTAGCTCCAAGATATCATATGGATATCCTGGCCCCCGTGCCCAAAACCCCCAGCAAACCGGTGCACCCTATACTAATCCTCCTGACTACAGAACTCAAACTCTCCTCTCTGCAAATCCAAGAGAACCCTCCAAAATAAAATTCCCCGTAGAATGATCCCCCTTCCTTCGTCAACCTCCTCCCCTCATATCCCTCCTTCACCACCCTTTCACCTCATTACTTCCTTACCTACACATAGTTAATGCCCCTTATCCTTTTATTTATTATTTTACCCTTTCGTATTTATTATCTTATCTTATCCCTTATCAATATATTATATTTATTAAATGTCTTTAACAAATTAAACTTATTAACCCCCTTTAAATCTTTACTCAATTAATTAGTGATTAATTAATAATTAATTAATCCTTGACAGACATGAACAAGTAATAAATAATAATTAATTAGTTAATATTATTTAAGAAATAATTATTGTTTAACTAACTTTTTAGGACAGTTAGATTATTTAAGCAGGGTCGTTACATACACCCACCATTTAGGAAACTTCATCCTGAAGTTAAGGTATCTTATGGTACAAAGGAAAAGAAACATGGTTCACACATTCATAACAATTAACTGACACTATCAGTAAGTAAGTCAAGAAGAGTCATACATACTAGTGTATATGTACAAGAAATGCATGTGTAGCTAGTACATACAAGTCTCGTGCATGTACTAATAATCAAAACTATCATCCTTTAGTAATTTATGTATGCATCCAATCTAGTCAGCAAGACTAGTCTTTTATAA
>SNQJ01S0007572.1:0-18710 GCA_010110895.2 Picea sitchensis
TTTGGGAAAGGAACTTTGAATTTGTGTTGTCTTTTTAGCTTCATCATTTAAAAACCTTTTGAGATGGACCTTTTCCACATTTGATATCCTTTGAACATCTTCTATGGTTTTTGAGTAATTATTCAAATGATTGCAACACTTAATTAGCTATATGAAAATATTCAGGTGGGCCAAGGAAATGGAGTTAGCATTTATTAGTGGTGTTTTCAATAAAATCCCAAATTTTGATACAAGACAACCAGTAATCCTCTATTTTCCTCTGATCTTCATGAGATACTCTTTTCCAATATCTCATGTTTCGATCAATCCCTTATACCTCTTCTTTACTTAAAGTTCATATGTTATGAGATTCATATTTCCTATGCTTCTGAATATGTTTAATGAATTCTAATTGACCCCATGTTTTCCATTGGGTTTATTTCCACATAAGATATATAATATGAAAAGATGTAAACTCAATTCCAATAACTAAAGGTGTTAGCATACAAATATATTTCGATCTATGCATTAAATCCATTCTCCTATAAAGCATATGCTCTATGAAAAATGTTATTAAACCTTGTGTAGCTTTATAATACTTCACCATTACAACAATGCAATTTTCTTTTCAAGATTCTGCACGTCTACAACTTTTGATTGATCTTTATCCAAAGTGGCATGTGTAATAACAATTCCATCTAGCAATATTTATGTTAACATTTCCTTTTTTATAACTAGCACTAGCTCCTCATTTGTGCAAATCACATTTCTATACAAAATGATTCTATGTTTCATCTGAGTTTTCTTCACAATTGTCTTGTTTTCTCTTATTATAAGCAGTTAATACTAGGTCCACTACATCATCCAAAGGATCAAGAATATTCTAATTGCCCCATGATAAAATAGTTTCTAGACTGTTGGGAGTATTTATCTCTTCTGTCAAAATATATTTCCCTTTCCCATTTCTCACTAAAGATCTACCATGTTTTTGGATTACCAAATCATCCATAGTTAAATTAATAAAATTGTCAATGGGAGGTTTCTGATTTAGGGTTTGTTGATTTATGGTTTGCTCTATGTTTTCTGCAGTGTCTTGGTTATGTTTTTCTAGATCAATGTTATTGGTTTTTGTAGTTTCTTGTTTCTCTTCTTGATTCTTATTTACAACTTCTTCCTAAGTCTTTTTTATTCCCTTTAACATCATTTCCACCCTTCTTTTCTTCTTCATCCTTTTAAATTCTTTCTGCTTTTTTTCTCATTCTCTCTTTCTCTAACTTAATATATCTACTCCATCTTCCTTGGTTTTCTCCTCCTCTTCTTTCTTTTTCATATGTTTAGCTTCACGAAGTTTCTTCTTTGAAATTTCAACTTCTTGTCTTGCTTTCTCTTTAGAACTTGTACCTTGTGTTGAATTCTATTATTCAAGATTTAGTCTCTCCTAAACTTCTTCCCAAGAAGTAGCATTTTCAAAAGGTAAGTCATGATGCCATTGTTCATGGGCATAAGGCTAGGTCATAAAAACATAAAGGATATGTTTTAAAACTGATCCATTAGGATCATGTCCCTTGAATTGACCTTGTGGGAACCTATAATCAAACATGGAATTTTCATCTTGTCCTATTTGTTTAGAGTTACTCAACCCATAATTCCCAATATACATATGGTAAGAAATGAACCCCTTTATCTTGGAATATTTTCTAAAGAGTAGTTTTTTAAATCATGGAGGATAGTCAAAAGATATCTCCATGTAAATTAAACTATTTGGGACATACTTAGGAAAAATATTAGGAGGGGAAATGATTCCTTATATCCTTAGATATGTGTTATCTTATTTTAGATAAAAACTCTTAATGCTTCTCAATAAGATCATATCTTCTTCAATTAACCTAGGGAATTTCTTACAAAATACCAAACTGTATTGTGGAAAAAGGAAGTGATCACATAGTTGTGCATATTTCCTTTTGCACTTTTTTTCCCATAAGCCTTGACAATAAAATTGAATAGGACTTAAATCTATATTTCAATTCTAGTTTATACCTAGAAAAGAGTTACTTTCACACACAATATCAAGAAAATAAGAATCCACGTAAAAAGGAGGGACTATCTCAGTAATTGGCTTCTTATCCTTCTATATGGATCTTTTCATTACATGTGATAAAATTGTAGCCCGATTGAATACAAAACCACTTGTTATTACAGTATGAAAAACTGGGACCCAAGCACTATTAAGGTGGGTACAATTTGCTTCCCATATAGTCTATACATCAAAGCCATGTCATAAATATAAGGATCTCTTAAATTTTCCATTATGTATAATCCATCATTCTTGGCAATGCAACTCTTATCCAAAAGCTAACACCCTTCTAATATATTTTTAACATCATGATCCTAGTGAAATTGCTCCACAATTCTAGTGATCATGTATTTTTTAGGTTGATGCAATATATAATATTTTTCCAATTTATATGGTTGGAAGAGGGCAATACATTTTCCCTCATCATTTATGACAATTCTATTTTCTATATCAGTGTGCTCGATAGTCCATTCTATAGCATTTGAATAGGATATAATATGGGTTTTAATATCAAGTTTATGTAGGTGGTACCTTCTGATATCAGAGAAAACAAAGTCATCTATATTCATGATTGATGGATCACTAGGAGGGATAACATCAAGGTAGTCCTCCCTCTATAAATTTTCTATACATGTCACCCCATCTAAGAAAAATTATTTGATGCATAATAAATTATTTAGTATATTTGAAAATGGCCTAATTGTCTCTATATTAGGTTTAGCAAATTGAATCACATGTGTATAATACTATGGAGTAACTTTCATATCACTATCAATTAAATTTGCAATGTAAGAAACTTCAATCGTTGGTTCTTTTCCTTTTGGGGATTGTCTTGGAGTTTTAGGATTAGATTTCCTTGGAGGCATACTATTTTTAATCAAAATTTACCTAAATTACTATTAGCATGAGAAGTTTACTCCAAGCTAATCATACTATACCTAACTATTTATAGGTATCAAAATAGAGCTTCCAAAATTAATTTTCTTATCAAAGGCACGGGCATTAACAATTCATGAAATGAATCATAAATTAAAATGAGTAAGATTAAGTTTTAGTGCACTTACCCATATTAATTCGTGCTCACAATGAAATTGCAACAAAAAGTCTAACCTACTTTGATAACAAGGAATTATGGATGCATAAAGCCTCAAACTTGCTACGCTATGAAAAACACTTTGCCAAAGCTTTCATTTTTTAAAACAAATTCATGATATATGTTATTTAAATAGAAATTCAATTCAAATTTGTAAAATCATGATATTTCTAGAATCAACATTTTAAATTATTTGCCTCATTTAATCACATAAATGATGGACATGACAATCAAACTTTCTAACATGGAGATTCTTTATTGTAGAGTGGTGTTGTTACTTTTAGTTTCAATGGTCAGTGGTCCAATTCTAAACTTTGGTCAGCCCAAGTTAAACTTCCTCCGCTAAAAACAAAAAACTTTACATGAACAAAAAACTTTACCAACAATTAAAACACTTTGCATGACAGAGGAAGTGATATAAGTTCTTTGGAGAAAGTTTGGGGATGAACTTTCTCACTGTTGTCAATGGAGAAGATTCATTACTTTGGTTGCAAACACTCTACACTTTAGTGGTGATGAATTCAATATTTAAACTCCGAATAAAGTGTTGACCCTTGTCCAACCCTTCATGAATCACTTTTGAATTTGAAGAGTAGAGTTCCTAGGCAGACAACACTTTCTACTTTGAAAAAGTAGAGTTTAGACTTTGAACTTCGACTAAAGTGGAAACTCTTCTACATGAAATGATCTGGAATATATTTGTATAACAAAATGAATATAGATTATTATCAAAAGATTCTTAATACATGATAACAGAGCATACAATAAAAATTGGTTTCTATTCAATAAGGAAATAAGTCAAAACTGTAAAATGCAGCTGAAATAAGCTTCATAGAATGGTGGTGGCTTATCTCCAGAACATGTGATGATTGTGCTCATTCAAGAAGATGATTACAATGAGGCTCCTCAAGTCCTTTTACAATAAACAGGAATGTCAAAACCCTAGACATCCAAAAACTCAACCCTAGGAGATGAGCTAAAAAGTCATGTGGGCCTCTGCTTGGTAAGTTAGTACATCAACCTCTCGTTCATAACTTTTGCATACGATCTCGCTTTAGGCTTAATCATATCCCGCTGGAAAGGTCTATTTGAGGAGTAAACATTTTTCTACTATATATCAAAGGTAATTTTGATCTGCGATGCATCCCTAAAACGTTGTTTAGGGTTTTCCCAAAATGGCCCTGCACGAGTCAGTGACCCGAAAACTAGGGAAAATTGCCAAACCAGAAAACCGCCAAATGAGCTGCCGGAATAGGTGGGAGGCCAACGAAATCCATATGGATCAATCCTCCCTTAGTAAGAAATGGTCTCCATTGGGTTGATTCCCCCCAGCAGATGAAGAAATTTCTGCCAAATTTGGCCACTCGTGAGCCACTTTCCTTGGTGTAGGAGCTTCCCCGCTTTGACAACTCGATAAAAGTGGATCCTTTGTTGTCGAGTCTCTTGATCTATTTTCCCACAATCTGATAAATTGATTCTTATTGTATGCATTTGGGTTTGATCTCTATTGGTATCAATTGCTCTGCTACATCTGAGGTGTTCAATAATGGCGGGAAATATGGTTGAAGGATATCCACATTGAACACTCGGTGCAAGCCACAACCTTAGTGATGGTGTAACAATCCATAATAGAGGGAGAATCTTCCCATGGGGTCCCTGTGAAGGAGCCCCTATGCAAGGGAAACCAAACTTTGTCACTTCCACCAAACTTATGTGGCACCCGATGTTGATCATAGCGCTGTTTGTACTTGTCATTAAACTTCAGGATATCCTAAACCTCACATGGATGTTGGATCCCTCCTGCTGAACCGAAAGTGGATTTTTCAATTTTAGTTGGAGCAGGAGATGAGTCTATTGAGGTGACCTCAAGGGGTAGTAAAATAACTATGGGACCCAATGAGCGAATCCCAAACCCCACCTCGAAGTGGGTTGTACGGGTTGAGAGCATGTAGGGATCGGTTGTAGCTATGTTGAACATAAGGAGACTCTTGTCCCATGTAGAGGGTGCTTTGAGTTATACACGTACTGTGGATATGCAATAATCATCTGATTTACAACCCTCGGCTTCCACATCCGTTTAGTGGAAGGTCGGATTTGCGGAGCTTGGTGTCCGAAGTAGAAGGACTGAGGCTTTAACCGTAATGTGTTGAGAAATCGACTATCCCCGACATTTGAGAAAATGGTTTTGTGGATTCCAAAATGTACCTGCCACACTCGCTCACAAGAAGAGCTTGGCGGTGGCCTTGGCTTTGATTCTCTTCTTGCAGTGTGTCAAAATTTCCATCTTAGAAAATTGATCCACAACTACAAAAACACGCCATTGTCCCCGCTTATGGACAGAGGCCCAACATGTAGTCCATTGAGATGGATTCCCATGGTCTGGCCGAGTAGGAATAGGGGTACCATGCCCCGCTTTAGTGGTCGGTTTGGAAATCACATAGGTAGTGCAGGACCTGAAATACTTGCCGACCCTCCTTTTGAAGTTTCGACCAACAAAAATGTTTCTCCAACATTTCCAATCAGTTTCGGGATGCGTCAAGTGTCCCTCCCAATCTTCGATCAGAGTGGATTCCTAGATCAATCCTCGGCCGCTCACTTGATGGAATGCATATGGCCCGATCACACAATAACCCGCCTTAAAATGGAAATTAGCCAATAACCGCTGGGCTACCAAAATTTGGTAGGTGGTGGTGAAGTTTGGGTCCGCCTCATAGAGTTGGGGCCATTCATAGTTCTCATGGCCGCAAGAGTCTAGCACCGCAATGAGTGGCGCGAATTGAGGTCAACTGAGGCAATCAACAAATCAACTGGTACTTCCTGTTTTATACTTAAAGTTGAGGTGGAACTACTGTAAATATATGGACCACTTCTAATGGAATTCATTATGCAATTTTCCTTGTGTCCGCATGAACTCGCTGGTTTGTGGATTAATGTGGATGACTGGTCTCCCTTCCTAAGAATGTACGTTCCAATCGGCAAACAAGCTTCGTACTTCAATGGATTACATTTCTTTGTCGTAGTAGGGTACTTTACCACAACATCCGATAGTGTCTTAGTATGATAGGCCATAGGATGGTCGTGGCCGAGGAGAACGACGCCCACAACATACTTGGTACATTTGTCCTCGATCTCAAAGGTTTTGCGTGTTCCTAGAGTGAAAGTATTGAGGGTCGGTGCAATGCCGCTAAGCTTCCAAATCATTGAACTTGTTGTTGGACAAACCCCAATAATAAATTTATCCTTACCAATCAGGAATTTAACCTTGTACAATGTCTAATGTAAACGTGAAAACATATTTTCGGTAAAAGAACAAAAATATACAATGGAAAAATACAAACATTACACGTAGATTTTCCCCTGAAACCCAAACCGGAAAACCAGCAGATATTATATTCATTCATTGGTGTTACATTGTTTACAATACAATATACATATAGGGATCTAGCGACATCCAAAAAACCTAACCCAATGAACTGGATTAGTCCAAAAACCCTAATTCTTAACCTAAAAATAGAAAACCATTGGAAAAAACCATGTGCCAAGAAAACCACCTAAATATATGACACGCTTCCCCAAGGTAGAATTTTTCTAGGGTGTTTTCTCGCGACTAGGCTCACCGCACTGCACTCCCTCACTACATACCGGACGCATATGCTCAAAAATGCAAACACTTCTACTTGTGAAAAAGAATATAACACATACCCGCAACATTCTCTCACTTTGTTGTTTTCTTTGCATGCTGTGGTTACATAAGAATAAAAAACTGTGGTATCAATGCCTATGGATCCTCTACGCCAAGAGAACTTCTCAATGCTCAAAGATTTTGTTAATGAGTCTGGAATATTCTTCAAAGTGTCCACCTTTCATTATTGATACACTTTTTCAATCATGTCTCTCACAAAGTGATATTGAACATCAATGTGTTTCTTTGTCTCTTTGAATGATAAGCAGTGGTTCTTCGCTGGAAAAAATTGTAAACTGGATCAAGCCACTACACTCTATCCTTGTGGCTTGTTGTACCAACCCAATACCTAAACACAATCTTTGTAACCATATACCTTCCTTACTTCTGTAATATGAGGGGTCGCCATGTATTCAACACCAGAGTTGAAAGTGCCACTACAACCCTGCCTTTTTCATCCAACTTATTGCTCTCCAACAAAGTTAAACACATACCCGGGCCAGATCTCATAGGATCCAAATCTCGAGCCCAAATCAAGATCCACAAAGCCATGTATATCACCCACTTTGTCCAATCCCGGTCTCCCTTCGTAGTAACTATAACTAGTATTGTCACACAAATACTTAAAACCCTCTTTACTGTCCAATGCTCCTTCCCCTAGTTTTGACATATACCTCGTCAAAACTCCCACTAAGCATAGTAAATGTGTAATGGCCTAGTACGTAATTCATTGCATACATCAAACTCCCAACTTCACTTGCAGATATGGAACATGGTGACATGTCCTCCTCTTCTTCATGTGTCTTGGGACACAGATTTGCGTATATAACTTTACACCAACGGGAATAGGAACCTTGATCGGGTTTATATTTCTCGTGATATTAAACCTCCTGCACATTGTCTCAACATATTTTCTCTAATTTAACCGTAGTTTCCTCCTTTTTATTCCCTTTAATTTCCATGCCCAAAATGAAATTTGGGCACCCAGATCCTTCATGTCAATTTAGAGGAAAACTAAGTTTTCACACCTTGGATAATCTCCTTTTTTTCTATCAGCAACATGTCATTCACATACAAGACCAAATAAAAAAAATGATCACTAATTAATTTAGAATACACAAGTGATCCATTTCTGTTTCAGGGAAGCTAAGTCCCAAAGATATAAGTATCAAATTTTTGATACCACATCCAGGATTGTTTTAAACCATACAAAGGATTCTTTTTCAAATTGCATACCAACTCTTCTTTCCTTTCACAACATAACCTTCTCGTTGCTTCATAAAGATTTCTTCTTCCGTATCCCCATGCAGGAATGTTGTCTTCATCCATCCGTTTCTATTTCAAAAATCAAATGCAACAACAATGTATAACATAAATCTTATAGAGGTTAACTTGGCAAATGTAAAAAACATCTCACCAAAATCAATTCCCCCAACCTGAGAATAAACCTTTGCTACTAACCAAGCTTTGTATTTCTCCATTTTTTTCCTTCTGCATTCAACTTTTAAATACCCATTTGATGCCAATGGGATTTCTTCCAGCTTGGTAACTCCAATAGATCCCAAGACTCATTCTTATCCAAAGATTCTATTTCTTCTTCCATGGCCCTTTTCCATAGATTTTCATCCTCAGAATCCACTGCCTCCCTTGGATGCAAATTTAGATCATCATCGCATTAGACAAAGAAAAAAATTTGAACAAAAATTAGATGGACTATACCTTTCGTAGCCTTCTTTTTCGATCCAATATCCTCAATACTAGAGTAAGAGGATCTTCTTCTTATGATTCATAAATTTTCCTCAGAGTCTCAGCTCTCATCATCCCTTTAAATAAACTCTATCTCTAGTTCTTCTTCCTTACTTGGTAGAACTTCCGCTTAACAACATCCCTTCATTTCTCTAAATACCACATCTCGCTATACACTAATTTTTTAGTTTCGGTTCCAAAGCTTATACCCTTTGAGACCATCTTTATATTCAATAAAGATACATTTTCAGCCATCTTATCCAGCTTACTCATGTTCCAAAGGAAAACATGAACATATGCATCGCAGAAAAATACCTTTAAGAGATGTGTGAGAGAAGGTTCTTACCAATCCATACCTCATGTGGAGTTTTTTCATCCAATGCTGATGAATGTGATTTATTTACCAATTAATAAGTAGTATTTGTTGCCTCTGCCCATAATTCTTGCCTCAACCTGACACCACTGAGCATGTAACTTGCTTTTTCCATCAACATCCTAATCATTCTTTGCAACCCCATTCTACTAAGGTGTATATGGAGTTGTCTTATTCCTTTCTATACCGCGACTTCTGCATATATAATTCTTCAAATTCATCCCCACGTAACTCTCCACCATTATTCCGCTTCTCAAGACCTTTTAATTATTTTCTCTCTGCTTTTGATTCTCAACAAGAGCCTTAAACTTTTAAACCTATCAAAGACTTCAGATTTCTTCTTGAGTAAATATATCCAAGTTTTCCTCGAAGTCATCTATAAATGAGACATAGTATTACGATTTTCCCAATGATGGGACCGAATACGCATCCAAAAACATCACTTGGAACTAGTTGTAAAATTCCTTCATCCCTCATTGCAACTGGGAATCTTTACCCGATTTTGCCTCCCATATAGACAATGTTCACAGAAATCAAAAACTAGAGAGGTGCCAGACATACTCAACCATACCTTTTACCTGTAGTAGTCAAGACCCTTCTCTTCTTCATATGCCCCCGCCTTTGAAGCTACAACATAACCTTTTCTCCGTAGATTGTATGAGTTTTTTCTTCTTAAACTCCAATATCGTGAACAATGGAGCTATTGCACCTATCACTAATAGTTCTTCCTAGTAGCCTTTATACAGAGTTCCAAAACCGAACTCCCCTTCATCAACACCATTGCTCCTCAACAATCCCTCAAGTAAGTTCCCTCTTCAAAAATTGTTTGTACCCATGCATCTTCCATTTTGCTTTTACAGAATCAAATTTCTTGGCCATACTGATGTGTAGAACACTGTGCAAGAGTTCTACTCTTCCATCTATGAGTCTCAACTTGACTCCTTCCTCTTCCTATGATTCGTTACCTAATCATTACCTAAGAAAAACATTACCTCCATCATACTTTTCATATTCACAACCACTCTACTGGGAGTCATATGAAAGGATGCACCCGTGAAGTCAATCAACCATGCTCGTGATCTCCATGTGTGCTCAAGAGGCTGGCACACATCCCTCCTTCTTCCTCTTGTGGTAGGTTCTTCTTCCTCAGAAGAATATTCTTCGGATCCCTTCTTTTCTCAACTTTGGATCTACACCTTCTTTGTAGTCCCCTTCTTTTCCATACCTCCAACATACCTTACAAAATTTCTAGGAGATTTATATCTCCCTTAGACTTAGATCTCCCACCTTGAGAAATTAGATCTATTTCTATCCTAGGAACGCCCCTCGTAAATAATGCTGCCTCGTGTTATGTCCTTCCATATTCTTTCGCCTCATCTCCTCCGACAACAAGCATGAGAAACTTTCTTCAAACTTCAAATAAGTTGTATTACTACTTATATTACAAACTGTATCTAACCACAAGTCTGTTAAAGAGAAAAATAAACCGATACATTTATCTTCATCTTAAAATTTTAATCTCAATGATACTAACCGACTCTTACTCACAATATTGAAGGCGCTTCAAATGCTCTGCGTACCACCAAGTCTCCATCATCTCTCATCCCTCGCTATACGTCTCTTAGTAATAATTTATTTACTATGGACTTAGGCTGATACAACTTCCCTAACTTTTCCCATAAATACTTGGTTGTAGATTCCCTCTAGACATTCAAGAATATTGAATCGAGACACAATTAATCTGTGCTCTTTGCCTTCCTGGGATCGATCTTTTCCAAATATCCTGTAAGTTCTTGTAGGTGAAACACCTAGATCTATCGCGATCCACGGATCTTTGTCCACCAAAAGATCTTCCATCTTGAGCTTCCATAGCTCAAAGATTTTCCCATTAAACTCTCGATCTCCATCTTAAAATTGCTTTCCATTTCACCAAAAACAATACCCCTGATCTCCTAATCGTAGTCAAGAATTATCACAAATTCGAATAAACCCTTGAGCAATAGCATGGCCCCCCTAAAGCCAATAAAGCTCTCATAATTAAATGTAAATTCTAACCTTGTACAATTGCCCACCGAATAGATATTCGGGAAAGAAATGTAAAAGACAATGGAAAATACAAACATTACACGTAGATTTTCCCTTTGAAACCCAAATTGGGAAACCAACATATATTATATTCATTCATTGTGTTACATTGTTTACAATATTACAATACATAGAGCGGTATCCAAAACCCCAACCCAATGACCTCGATTAGTCCAAACCCTCTAATTCTTAACCAGAAATAGAAAACCATCGAAACAACCATGTGCCGAAACCACCTAAATACATGACATCGCTTCTCGAGGTAGGTGTCAATGCTTCCCGGTGGTAGATTTTTTCCTCATGTACTGGCCTCGACCCCCCACACGAGGGATTTTAATCGCCTCAGACTCTCTAATGCGCCCAACGCATATGCTCAAACACTTCTACTTGTGCAAAGAATATAACACATACCCAACATTTTCCCACTTGTTTTCTTTGCATACAGGGGGTTACAGGGTTACATAGTCAAAAAACCAAGGCAACAATGCCCATGGATCCTCTACTACTCGTGCAAAGAATATAACACATACCCAACAACCACCACTCCTGGTTACTTGTCTGAGGGCCCATGCAATATGGGAGAATCCCAACATGAACCTGTGGTAGAAATTGGCAAGGCGCAAGAAGATCTGAATCTCAGTGAGTGTGGTTGGGGCTGGCCAGTCACATGTACACCATGCTGGTCAATGATGTAGCCCATGTAATGAACCCTATCCATGCCGAAGGATCATTTTTCCAAGTTGACGTAGAGTTGGTGCTGTCGTAGGGTGTGCAAAACCTGTTGAATATGTTGTAAGTGTTCTTCCCAAGTCTTGCTGTAAATGAGGATGTCATCCAGATACAACACTACAAAATTATTGGTGAATGGTCATAAGATATCGTCCATCATCCTCATGAAAGTGGTTGGAGCATTTGTCAAACCAAAGGGCATGACCAACCATTCAAAAATACCTTCCTTTGAGTTGAAGGAGGTCTTCCATACATCTGTTTGTTTTATCAAGACCTAGTGGTAGCCAAACTTTAGATCAATCTTACTGAAGTATTTGTCCTTCGTGAGCTGATCTAGGAGGTCATCGATTCGAGGAATTGGGTACCATTTTCTGACTATGATTTTATTCAAGGCCAAATAATCAATGCATATTCGCCAGGTTGCATCTTTCTTCTGTAGCAACACGATTGGGATCTTGCAAGGTGATGATATGGGATGGATGTGCCCCTTGTGGAGAAGTTCTTGGATTTGTCGCTTGATCTCCTCATTCTCTAACAGAGAGCGGCGGTAGAATGGAACATTGGGTAGCGGTGCGTCGGGGGTCAGATCGATGGGGTGCTTGACCTGAGAGTGCAGAGGTTCCCCTGTAGGTGAGGATAAGATATTTGAGTATTCTTCCATGATATTATCCACTTGCTTTTGTTGTGTGGAGAGGTCGGTCACGGAGACCCTGGATGTGGCTGCGATCTTTCACTCATTCTGAGAGCGAATCATGAAGAAGACAAACTTCCCTGTCTAAGAGATGGCTTTTCTGCACTTCTTGGCAGAGATCAATGAAATATCATTGGGTGGGATTGCCTCGGGTATCCTATACAATTTCTTGTTCAAAATAATAATAACATTGTGAGGCCTAGACTCATATACAACATGAAATTTCCATAAATATAGTTGTCCCAAAAGAGAATTACAAACTTTGAGATGGGAAACATCACACAATACCTCGTCTTTGAAGGGATTGATGTCGTAATACATGCGACATTGTTGGTTGGCGCTGATGTTGCTTGTATGGCGGAGCCATCTGATGGTGTAGGGTTGTGGGTGCGACGTTGTCGGCAGGGTGAGTCGCTTGAAAACCTCTGCTGAGATGAAGTTCTTTTGGCTACTGCTATCAATGCTGAAGTGCAGCGGGGTACCCTTCACCCACGTTTGTGAATGTTGGAACCAGGCAGAAGTAGAAAGAAGTACGATCGTGGGAAAGAAAGCATGCAAAAACATAAGTAACAGCTGGAAGGTAACACAACATGCGCGCATGCAAGAAAACATGCACAAGGAAAATGACAGCTGGAAGAAGAACAACACACCTGCATGGAAGGAAGACCTAACGTCGGTAGGGTTAGGGTTTTGGTAATACATTGTAAAATGGCTGAAGATCCTGATATATATAAATATAGATACACATGTATTATAGAAAGATTGATTCGCTTTTGTATTAGTTCAGTTTTTGTAATGCTCTAGCATAGCTATGTACGAGTTGATGCATTATGTAATATGGTTATGGACCAGTTTTGTAAGTTATTAAGATAGAACAGAGGAGAGGAGGAAGATCTGAGGATTAGATCGTAGGATGTGGAGCCTAGTGCGATCTAGTTCACCTTATACAGATCTTACCCATTAGAGGGAATTGTAAGCGCGTGACACTGGAGATGCAGAACTACCATAATAAAAGATCCAAGAGCCAAATCTTTGTGGACGTAGCCCAGGAGGGGGTGAACCACGGTAATATCTATGTAATGTGATGATTGCATGTATATATTTATTTGCTTTCAATAGTTAATTGTTATGATTAATGAATGAGTTAATGCATTGTTATGGAATACGATTGTGTTGTTCAGGGAACTAAACCATGAAGGATAGGTGCAACCCTATGAGTACTAGTAGATTGCAGTCATAATTCGTAGTAGATGGCTCGTATTAATAATCCCCTATCCCATACTCAATCCTAGGCTATAAATACCCGAGTCTTACAACCACCCATTTAAAGTTATCTCGGGTTAGACTGTGGAGTGCACTCTGTACACTGTGTTGCCTTCTGGTTTACTAGGAGGGTCGATAGTTTTAGAGGCTTTGTTGGAAACCCGAAAGACATGAACCCTGGGTCAATAAATTAGATAGTAGAAGGAAGCAGTTAAAAACCAACAAATGGTTATGTTGCCGTGTTAGAAGGAACAAGAGAGGAATGGGTAGACGAGATAGATTGAACGAGAAAATAACGAGCGAAACAAGAAGACCAATGATCCATTAGAAGGGAATGTTGAGACCTTGGAACCCCACGAAAGTAGAAATCGAAGGTTGGTTGAGAACCAAAGAGATATATTTTTCCCAGAAAGACAATAGGAACCCTAGACTCACACCTTGCAAATATCTGGATAAATATGTATTTACCGATTTACATGAAGTCTTTTTCTGTGTTTTTTTGCATCTACTACAGGAATGGATACTAAGGTTGAAGGATAACCATGCGACGAACCAGATCCGACAACTAGATTGAACCCAGGTACATATTGAGCAGTTACAGTAGGTGAACAACAAATTCACCTATGCAATAGACTTTTGGCTTGAAAGTATTGTGGCAGGTTTCTTCACTGAATTTGCAGTTGACACAACGAAGTCATACAACGTAGCAGAGCAAGAATTTCTACATGGACCTCGAGGAAGGTACATTCAATCCTTGTATACTTCTATTAAGATACTTCTATATAACAAAGGCGTGATGACAATGGAATCAGACAACTAAACTTCCCTGCGTGCATGGGGGAAGGGGGGAAACACTGACAGAGAGAGGATAAATGGAAGGAGGTGAGAGGAAAGGCAAGAAGGAGGAGGAACCCTTGGACCCGATCATGATGGATGACGACCAACTCAAGTGGATCTTGGCGTCATCAGGAACGACGCGTAGTGGAGTACCCTACCAATATAAGGTGAATACCAAGAAGAGATCTGTAGCCGTGAGGGAAGGCTTGGTGAGCGATGAGGAAGAGGTAGAGGATCTTCGGCTTTGGAGCAGATTGAGGAAATCCTGTGTGCAATGTATGAGAGAAAGACGAGAGGCTCAAGAATGGGAGGAGAAGGCAGCCATCCTATCTATATCAATGTCACTGTGGAACCCATAAACCCATGTGCGAATAATACACCAAAGAGAACACCATCGTTTAGACAACCGAAGTTCAGAGGAAGTGTGACAGCAGGAAGTACATCTACACTAGTATAAACAACTAGAGGAGCCAGTTCAGGAAGCACTAGTCAAGTATCTACACCGCACGGAGGAGGAAGTAGTTATGTATTCAGAATGGCAGGACATGATCCCACTATTAGATTACCAGAATTTCAAGGAGAAGCAACAGAAGACCTGGAGAAGCATTTGTTCATTTGTGCAAATATCTGGGAGGAAAAACAAATCACTGATGAATATACCAAACTTGCGCAGCTAGTGATTACGCTAAGATACCGCGCAGTAGACTGGTACATGAGTCTAGACACAAACAATGCCCCTGTGATGACGAGGACATTGGAAGACATAAAGAATCTATTGATTAATGAGTTCCAGAATCCGAGCTCAGAGGATCAGTACATGAACGAGATGATCGAAATAAGACAGAAACCAGGAGAGTTTGTATGGGAGATTGACCAAAGGTTCAAGTGACTAAAGGGAAAACTAAAATACCTTATGACCGAGATACAACATTGGCCCCTTTTTTTCAACTCACTACTCCCACACTTAAAATATCCCTTACAACAACAAAAAATTCATACGCAGGCAAAGGCTCTGCATGCAACCTTTCAACTGGAAGAGAACCAGTACCATCAGATGGACCCAACCATTGACGAATTAAAGGAGGATTTGAAGAATATAACACTTCAGTTGAACCAAAATAAGAATAAGGACAAACAAGAAGCCATTTGGTGCACCGCATGCAGGACAGAAGGACACCACAAGAACGAATGCCCAACATTCGCGTAGTATATTTAAACAGGTATGCCAAATCCGCTACCACAGGGAGGATTATGGTGCAAAATATG
This sequence comes from Picea sitchensis, assembly GCA_010110895.2. NCBI lineage: Eukaryota > Viridiplantae > Streptophyta > Pinopsida > Pinales > Pinaceae > Picea > Picea sitchensis. The sequence goes on from SNQJ01S0007572.1 coordinate 15,819, forward strand.
CAAGAAACTGGGTCACGACCCTTATCACTGTACGATGATGCAGAAATACCAGACAATTTCGAAGAATTCATATTGCACCTTTTGTAAGTTAGTAGGCCACAACGACAAAGATTGTAGAACTATGGAGATGATGCAGGAAAAAACATTAGATGCATATAGGGTACATGCCGAAATGATGAATGCGCAAGAAGTTCCATAGTTCAATCAAACCCCAGCTCCACACACTATTGTGCAGCAGAAGTACAATACTGCACAACAACCATACAACAAAATGCAGTCACATTATAATCAAGCACCACTGTATAACTTGCCGAGAGGTGATCGAGTAGGCTACCGAGGAGGAGGACGAGCTAGAGGAGGTTTCGGATGCGGTAGAGGACCTGTCACATGTCACAATTGTCAGCAACCAGGACATTATGCACGAGAATGTCCACTTCCACCAACAACTTGTATGTATTGTCGTGCATCGGACCACGATACAGAGGAATGTCTGACACTACTAGTAAAGATTCAGGAAAAAAGGAAACAAAACAATCAGAATGTCTAGTGGATTAGAGCTGAAGCTAGGGATGATGAACGAAACATCAATATAGTCACTCGTGGAGGAACGAAAATAGGAAATGACATGGTTCGACAGGAACTAGCATAGAACCAATGGGTAAAGAAGAACATCGAACCAAGAAAGCAGTTCAACGCACCAAAAGAAAATGAGACTTTTAAGGAAGCCAGACAAGAATTTCAGAAGGAGGACACATCATCGACTTCAACTACGCAACCATTCAAGGAAGCCCCATAATATGAGATTCCACCATCATTGGATCATACAAATGAAATGCAGCCCAAGGGACAAGTAAGTACAATCAAAGGCTTTTTGCAATCATGCATGAAAATTTTAAGTGATCCTTCATCTGTGAAAATATTGCAAAACACACTAGAGAAATGTAGCAATGAGACGAAAGACAAACTAGAACCAAATATTGTCAATCACCTACACACCAGAAGAAGAACAAGTAGGGAAATTAGACTAAATGCTAACATTGGAGATTTCAACATGGGAGACATTATACTAGACCTAGGATCTGAAGTGAATGTGCTACCCAAGAAGACCTGGAAATGTATGGGAGAGACAACACTGGGATACTCAAATGTCCAATTAAAACTAACAAACCAACATAGAGTCCTACCTATAGGTAGACTGAAAGGAGTGACAATAAGTCTTGATGGATTGGGTGTTTGACAACCAGACCATAATCAATTTGAAAACCAGGAAAATGACATTTGAATCTAGAGAATACAGGGTCATAGCACCACTGGATCCATCGGAAGGGGAGAGGTTCATAGAAACCACTTGCCTGGAGTTAGAGGAGATCAACCAGCTGTACAAAACAACTGCGTGTGATGAGGATTACATAAACCCAACTGCAGACAGGGTACTCAGTTGGCCGAGCATTAGTTCATGTGCAACAAACTCAGACACCACATTAGAAAACTAGCAGCAGAGACTACATGAAGTATCCACGTGAAGATGTGCAAGAATAGACCACGCAGTAAGATGGGTAGGCACATAAATCAGAGAACCACCCAGTTTCCATAGACTAAATGATTTGGAAACATTCTTGACACAATAAGAAGATGAAGTCTTAGAAAACCAACGACTGTTAGAACTTGACTTAGCACGCAAGGCCACACCCGCAAGATGGTGGGGCGCACATAAAGAAACCATTACATATTGGTATCAATGTAAGAGATTAGTGTGCATAAGGTTCAACGCAGAATAAGAATACAACAAACCACAATAATACCAAGGACAAGAGGCACTAGCGGAACACTTGGCAAAGTGAAAAACGTTGTGGAAAATGACACCACCAGAGGAATTGTCTCATCACTTCATACATACTTTAGAGGGCATACCAATGAACTGGTACATAGACCAGGAATTGTGCAAAGGAACTACAACGTGGAGGACATTGCAACTGAACTTCACAATCACTTTCTCATTCGAGCATGAGAACCCCAACATAGACAAATCTCTCAAACGAATCAAAGGAGTAATATTCATCGAAGAATCAGAAATAGAATTTATCACAACAGAATAAACAGACAATCAAGGAGCTACTGTCATGTTATCATGTATAGGAGGAAGCACCAGATGAAGATGACCCACGCGACATTTAGATCGAAGAAGTATAAGGCGAAAGAGATGTGGAAGGACCACCCATAGAATCAACAATCATTGTCGCGCCAATCAAGGTAAAGAAAGTAAACATCGAAACAACTGAACAACCCAAAATGGCCAGCATTGGAGACTACTAGGATGAGAAAATGGTAGAAAGCATCACAAAATTGTTGCGTGAATATAGCGACCTTTTTCCCACAACATTTATAGAGATGAAGGGTATATCAGGAGAACTGGGAGAGATGAAGATACCACTCCAACTTAAAGCGAGACCTATTAGACAACAACCCTATATACTGAACCCCATATATAAATCGAAAGTTAAATATGAGATCAACCGAATGCTCGAAGCCAGCATCATCGAACTAGTTGAGAAATCAGAATGGATAAGCCTGATTGTAGTACATGACAAGAAACAAGGAAGAGGGATTAGGATATGCGTCGACTTGAGGAAGTTGAATGATGCATGCCTACACAACCCATTACCTACACCATTCACGGATTAAGTGTTAGAGAATGTGGGGGGACATGAATCTTATTCATTCACTGACGGATTCTCAGGCTACCATCAGATTAAGATAACACAGGAGGACAGACACAAGACCACATTTGCGACAGAATGGGGATATTATCAGTACATAGTCATGTCGTTTGGACTTAAGAATGCACCTGCGATATTCTTCAGAGTGGTCATTGCAGAATTTGAGGAATTCATC
>SNQJ01S0007572.1:29831-81376 GCA_010110895.2 Picea sitchensis
CCAATGTTTGACATGGGGGAGAGCCTTGAGGAGTGCGAAGGTAATCTTTTCTCTTTCGGAATTTTTTTTAACATAGAAATAACCTTCTAGCATATTTAACCATTTTTCTAAGGCATTCGCATCTATCTGACCTTCAAATATGAGAATATCAAAATTAACTTGTAGCTTGAAGGGATAAGTTCTTACAAAGTGGTCGCTCGATGAAGATGTGCCTGTTGCTATCGGAAGGCGTTAAAGGATGTGGGAAAAATTCTCCATCATTTCGTCCCTCTGTCGCGTGAGAGCTTGCTCAAGCAACATGTTAATAGAATCTTTTTCTCCATCGTTTTTGTTTTCTTCCACCATGGAGGGTTTCTTGGGCATGCGAGAGAGATTTTCCTCAAGAGAGACAAGCTCGAGACCCAACTTGCAATACTCGGACGTTTTCGGGGACATGCACTGAAAAACAATCAAGAGTAGCTTGCTCTGATACCACTGATCCGAATTATTTTCAGAATGAAATGAAAGCATAGATATTACAATGAAATACACATAAATATTTCTAGAAACATATATATACAACAATAGATGATTTCTATTACTGAAAGAAATGTACAAAGACTGTAAAAATATAGAGTGCAAGACTCACTAGAATGGTGGAATCTTTATCTTTGGGAAGAGATGTGATGGCTACACTCATTCGCTAGAAGATGAGTACAATGAGGCTATGGAGGCCCTTTTTTTATAAACATGAATGCCAAAACCCTAGACATCCAAAAACCTAACCCTAGGAGATGAAGCGCCAAAATTCATGTGGGCCCTATTGGGGTAAGTTAGTACATCAACTTCCCAGGGTCGTAACATTTGCATACGATATACGTTTTAGGCGTGTGCTAGCCCGTTGGAAAGGTATTTTAGATAAATACACATTATGCCATCAAACTTGGACTTTGTCTGTAGTTTGACTGTGGAAAGACAAGAAAACATTGTTTAGGTCCCCAAAATGGCCCTGGAAGTACAGAAAGATGTACTGACATGAAGAATTCCAAAATAAACCAGTTGGAATAGGTGGTCAGCCACCATTATCCACCTGGATATTGTGCAGGTCTTCAGGATAGCCCTGTAAGTGTAGAACCCATAATTACAAATAAATTTCCCCATTACACAGAAACACGTTGAATTGGAAACTGTCAAGATGAGCCAGTTGGAATTTAGAACATGTGGACCACCAATATCCACCCAGATCAAGTTAAGTCATAAGTTTATTATTGTAACCAATTTTAAAATTATATTTATAGAGAAACATAAGAAATAAGAAGGATTTTTTGGGGGAGGTATTTTTATAGGACAATTTTGTAAATATTCTTTTTGAAATTCTAATTAATATTGAGAAGCCAATCATTGGCCAAGAATTTTATCACTGGAGAAATATAATGTCCCAAAATTATAATAAAGATAAATCCATAAATTATCCAATATTTTATAATCATTCAAATTTCATTTGTAATTTAGGAAACCTTAATGAAATTAATCAACTCATGAGAGAGGTGAAGAACTTACCTGTGTTGAAGAAACCAATTTACCAACAATCCAATGAGTTTATAAACGTAGCCATACCTTGATCCTTGACCTAGAAAATTGCAACTTGACAAAGTGGGGGACAACCCTCCACCCAACCATAGACCTTTCTACTCTAATCTCCAGTAGCAGGTCACCCCCAAGCCCTCAATCAACTACCCATCCAACAATTCTTTCCTTGTTCTCAGCCAATAAAAGATGTCATTTTCTCATCCCTTTCCCTCTTTATATAGATTCCATCCTTGTTAAAAAACCCAATCCCTGGGGTCCAATATTTAATTATTTATTATACTTTAGGGTTTCTCCATTAATCATTGTTAATTATTTTACCGCTCTTTAATTACATGAATATCCATAATAAATACTTATTATGACCCCCTTATAGGTTAATTATTTTATACTTCTTTATTATTATTTAATCCTATAAGTATTTATTATGACCGTTTTTAGGAGAATTATTATATTCATGATATTATTATTATTAAATAATAATAATAATAATATTTAATTAGCTCACCATATCCTCAAAAACACCCTTTGTTAGCTCTTGTGCCTTCCACAATGCTCTCTGTTGGACTAGTATAAATCCAACCAAGTGACTACAAAAAGCATCAAAATTTCACATCGCATCACCAGGGAAGTGTGAGTACTCTCTCTCCATCCTTCCCGACTTTCAGAACCATGCTTAAAGCCTACTGGTCTATCTGAAGCCCCAAGGATCAAGACCTCATCTACCCAAGCATGCATCTGGATTGGTACTCACGTATACCAGACATCTCGAAAGGTTATCCTAAACTCCTTCCACAACAACTAGGTATAGCCCCAGGCATCGAAGTCCAATCCCACCACCATCGACAAGCAACGCTCCAACCATTCTTCGGGACTTCGACATCACAACTCAATACAAGGCATAAGAATTACTAGCATTAGTACATTGAGTTGTCCCCATCCCATAAGATGCTACTTGTAATATTCTCCTTCGTGGTTATGGGCTCCCATGAGATCATCAAATAAACCGTCCCTATTGGCCCACAATCACAACCCTTTTGGCCCACCGGTGGATAACCTGACAATCACCACCTCACAATATGCAATCATTTCATTAGTCATTATATAAACCTTTCAAATAAAGAATCCACATGCTAACTCTCACATGGAGTCATGATAATACAATATCATTGTGATCACAACATCTTGAATAGTAAGATACCACATGTTCTTGCATGTCATTTTTAAACATCGCATCGTAAAAACTGCATGTAAGTACCACATAATGTCATAATATTATAACATCAACATATCTTTATCAAAGTTATATTTCATCAAAATGAAACCACATGTAAACATCATGAATATAATAATCATCTCAAAAAACATTATCATGATTCATCAACAATAACAGTGAATACCAACTTTTATATCTAATAAATATCATCAAATATCTATCTACCATATGGATATTTTTGGTTAAGTATGTCAACTTGGGTTGGATCATTCATACCATGAGTTCTAGGTTCTCATAAAAATATCGATTGTTTTTCGACACTCATTTCCTCTTCTTTCAACGATGATAAGTATAGTCACCCTATCAAGTGCCAAGTTTCCCATTTAATTCATTTCATATTTCTTTGAGCACGTGAGCATTTAATTAGTTTATGTGCATAAAGTAACTCAATCATGCCAATACTCCTCCTAAACAATCACATCTAATGAGATCCAACCTTTTTCCATTAATTTCATAATCCCAAACATCAATGATCATATCCACAACAAATATGCTTGATAGCAAAGGAAAGAGTCTCAATTTTACTCTCAAAGCAACTATACCTCTCATCTTTGATTGTACTCTAGTATGAAATATCCATTGTTTATGTTCTAACATAGTACTAATTAGAAGCATGTGGATCATGATTTATGTAGTTTATTGTCTTTACATGGTCATTCCATTGTAGAGTCTTGATCAAACATTGAGGTTATTGTGAATGATGGCGTGGTGCAGGTAACCGATAACCCCTACAGTAAACACAACAACCTATAACCCTGTGATCTCAAAGTACACAACAACACAATTAGAATCATACACACAAATGGAATATCCATTGGATTATATTATCAACAAAACCTCGTTCCATTACATGAACTCACAATGCCAACAAGAGGACAATCAATATCAACATTGTCACATCCCCGAATCTTGCATCCAACTATAAATTCTTACAACAAACCAGGTAAATAACCAATGTTAGCGACCAATTCTTCCCATTCTAGATCTTAATAAAGGTACATCCTTTCGAGATGGTCAACCTATATGCTTGATGAGGTCCTTGGAAGTGTCTCATAACTGGTCAATAACCATGGTGGAAATTTTCATTGACTCGCTAAATAAAGGTTCTTCTTTAAGTATGTTGTATATAACACATCACAAAGATTTGTGGCATCTCCATTATGAATCATCATTGGAATTGTCCCTTGGCCTATAACCATATCTACCTTGTGATCTCCTAAAGAAATTATAATATATACCATGTCATCTCCTAAATAAATTGTCTTTTCTTGGCCTTCGTTATCATTCCGTGAGGAAAACCACTACATGTTGTGCATCATATGCCTCATGGTATCAATACCCATAGTAACCACCATACAATTTCATCCATACATTATGTTTACAAAAATCCACCTTTGCATGCATTTCTTAAGAATATATTCAATCAAACCATATGTTCATATGCAACTAGAGCCCAAAAGGCCCCCATCACTATTCCTTGATTTATCCCTTAGTCACATTTCCAATGACAAGTTCCATTTGGAAGCAGTCAACTACATCATGTCTTACAAATCTGTCTCTACACAAAATCTACATGTCCAAAAGTACAATTATTACTTGCCACACATAGATTTATACAAATTCTAAGCATTGTCAAATTTAATGGAAACATAGTTGGGATTCTACCACACAAGGATTATTCTCAACTCCTCCAATCAATAAGGCATCCACATAATCCAAAACTCATCATCATATCTACAACATTAAATGTTCATTGGTTGTACATGAACAAACAACATTAAATGTTTATTAATGGTACACGAACAAACACCATGAGGATGTATATTAAATAATTAAGCAACTGAATATGGAGTTAAAAGTAAAAAAGGAGAAAATCGTAGTTGTAACCATTTCACAACTCTGGATGAATATGTCCAATTATCCACAACAAACTTAGCATTGAAGGGCTTGATGGAGGAATAGAACATTTTGCAATTGGCCATGATTTTAATGCAACTCATGTATCCACTAGGCATTCTCCATTTAAGGTTTGTTATGGTTTACAATCTCACTACTTTAAGAAGTTATGGTTTCTCTTCCTTCATCATCTACATCCCACCAACAAAAGGAACAACATAAGAAATTGGACAAAATTCATGCCAAATTCCATCACATACCCCAGTAAACACAATCCAAGTACAAAGTTCTTAATGATTGGCAATAAGTACCTCCAAAATATTGGTTTGGTGACAGATAATGATAAGATTTTTTTTATTGATTTTGAAGAATAATTAGTCCTTGATTATAATGAAGTCCTAAATACCAAGTTCCAAAAGAAGTTGCATTTCCTTGTTAAAATTAGAAAAGATCCCCTTGATGATATGTTTGCACCTTGTAGGTAGTGCTTGTGAATTTGGAAAAATAGATATCCAACTGCAGCTTCTCAGTGAAAAATTATGATTCACGTCGGTCGATTTAGACCAAAAAGAACTAGCAATTAGCAAAGATCCTGACAAATCTAAAAGAGGAGAAAAAACACATAGCTAGGGCCAACAACTTTGGGTTGACTGTAAATGAATTAAGCACATAACCTGGAAACTAACTAACGATTCGTGTGCCTATTTTTCCTATGATATATGGAAGCACAAGGGTGGCTCCGAGAGAACGGTGACACAGTTTACTAAGAAATTATATAGTGAGTAACTTAGTGCATCCGCAACACCTCAAAGAGAGATATTGAGAACATATTAAGAGTGTTATCAACACATTGCAAGAGAACAATGGTTTCCTAAAAATAGTGGTGCAACATTTCTTAAAGTTTTTATCATTCAAAGCATCAAAATATGTATGATTTAAGGTCACAAAAAAACCATATATTTTGCAATAAACCTAGTGATGAAACCTTTAAGTACTGAGGAATTTAGTGTGACATTGGCATCATTTGTTAGGTCGTTGCATCATGTTTTGCATCGATTTGGTTTAGCTGAAATGACTCACTTTCCTCAAAAAGAATCAAAATTAGAAGTCTCTTGATAACACTAGTACAACCCATGATGGTTTTGTAGAAATGGATATTGGCAATGGAGAAGTAATGGGTTACAAACAATCTATTAACTTCATTGGAACACATCAGTTCCCTTCACTGAAAATGGCTATTGTAATGAAAAAGATAACCATCACTATGTTTCGATGTGAAATAAAATGAATTTATATATCACATGATAATCATGAGATAATTAATTAAATGTTATTTATTGATTGACTCCACACAACAAATGCTAACTCGTAAAGAATAGGATTTCATCGAATATAAAGACGATTCAGATAGCGAAAGTACTTTAGCTCAATGGTGTGGCTATTGCATGGCAAGTTTTAGGTAACCTTCAGTCTCCGGCTTCCATTCCTTTAACATCCAGAGAGTGATTTGGACACACGACTCCTACCAAACCTAAAACCAACGGCTCCTTACCAAACCTAAGGCTGCGACATAGTCTTAAGAGTAAATTAAATGTTATAGTATTTGTAAGGTAAGTTAATTTTTCTTTTTTTTAAACAGCCTTGGCCTCATCTTTTCTACTTTGGCACCCACTTTTTTTCATTATTCTATTCATGGAATTATTATCTTCAGATGTATCATCAAGGACGTTTTATCTATGATGAATATTCTTACATTTTATCTATGATGAATATTCTTTATTGTAGAGAGATGAGTACTCTAGATGTAATTCCAGACTAGTCAGTTTCCAACGATTTAATTGGTAAAGTTTACAGAGATATACATACCTTATTCCCTTTGGATTTGAACTTGTGACCTCTTAGGAGGAAACACATATTTTTAACCATTAAACCCACTCAAGCTAAGATCTTTATATTGTTCATTTCAGAGAGGCCTTTGCAAATACAACATAACAAAGCAACAAATTTTCTTCTCCTCGATCCCTAGTTCCTCTTCTCTACAATTCCTCTCCTCTTCTCTATGGAATCTATACAAAAATTTCACCTTTGTTCGATGTTGGGCATGCTCTTGGTCCTCTCAAAAATCTTGATGGTCTATGTATGGTGCTTGACTTCATAGAGGGAATTAGTTGAATTCTTACAATGTATTGTATCTTGTATTAACAATGGATTATGGAATGAATCTATTGAGTGTGATCACAAAAATGAGGCGAATGAGAGACATGATGTGTTTTTAGGCATGACAAGAAAGTCGTTCATTTCTATGGTGGATTGTGGATTATTTTCTAACTCATTTGATGGTGGATTGTGAATTATTTTTCAACTCATTTGAATAGAATGGTTGTTGTGTAAGAAATTTAATTTTGTTTAATTGAGATTATTCTAGAAGAACAATTTTTAGATTTATTAAATATAAAGTGATAGGCATTTATGTCATGTGAATTATCTTTCATGGTTTTGCATTTATTTCAATCACTATTAAATAATTGAGTTTTTTTTGTCTTTTTATAAATATCATTGAAAATGATAAAAAATAAATACAATAAACTTAAAGGTTATTGAAAGTTTCTTGGGCCTTAAATCCAGAGGGTTTTTCTACACCAAATAGGGAATAATCTAATTGGGCCTATTTTCTATGTTAAACCCTCAGTTGACAGTTACTTATTTTTTCCCATCAACATAATTAGTGCTAGAATGAGGCATAACGTTATATGGTCGATTCAGTTCTCAAAACTAGGTCATCTACTAGTAGTTTGTTACATCCTTAGTTGCACCAGGCAGAATTGATCATGATCCACAAAGATTGAACAAGGAAATTGTTCAAATTCAGAGTTCAAAAGTCCAATCGGGCATCATGGCCCCTTCAATTTCTTATTCTTCTTATTCTTTTATGCATGTTTTATACCTCCATGGGAAAATTGTAATAAAATGAGATAGCATGATGTCTCTATTAGGTCTCTCTAGGATTTTTAATTATTTTAATAAGTCATAAAATTTCCCGTAAAACAAGATTTTTACCTTGTAAATTGATGTAATATTAAATAAGTGGTACTATGAGGTGTTATATGCCTTGGGGGTATCATTTTCTAACCCATCCCCTTTTACCCATGTACCCCCTTTCCGAGAGAAATAATTGACTTTTTCTCATCAAAAATCAATTTTACTCGAAAAAAGTGAATAAAAGACAAATAAATCAGTGTCCTATTATTAAGGAAACATGTCAGAAACATGTTTTTGGCTTGTCATGAGTAAACTCACCCTCTCTCTTGGTTCACTAAGTGATAGTGGAACTTGAGGCGAGTTAAGTGAGGTAGGAATTGAGTTAAGAAAATTGTTGACTTGAGTTGATGGAGATCTCTATGTGAGGTGCACCCTCCCTCTCAAGAGGTGGCACACTCATGGAGAGATGTGCCTACCTCTTGAGAGGTGGCACCCTCTCATTCCTCATATCTCTTAGTGGTGGCACTCTCTTGAGTTACCAAGTGTTGTGGCATCAATCAAACTCTCCACTTGGTTGATTTTCTTTTGGATTAGTGCCCTCCCTCCTTGGGAAATATGCCCCACTTCCTATTTAAGCAAACACTTTCCTCCCTTGTTATTTAATGAGATTTAGGGTCTTTCTTGTTATTGTAATATTGTTGTAATATATTTCTATTAGAATAAAAAGGCTTTGGAGGTCAATATGGTGAATGACATTACTTTTGTGGATGCTTGATGTTCATGTTTAAATTTATGAGGTAATCGTAGCTTAGTTATTTGCATTATAATTTTGTAAGTTGGCCTTTAAAGGGATGTTGTCACCCAGTAGGAAAATATCTTCTAATCTAGTTTGTTTCTTATATCTTTTTGTTTTTTTACATATGCGATTAAATATTTGCAAGCAAATTTTGGTTAATTAACACGCTATCTAAATTTCATGTGTAGGGAGCACCAATATTTGATGGATTGTTTGCAAGTTTATTAAGTTTTATAGGTCCTCATACTTGTAGAAGTGGTTGGTTTGAGTTCAATATTCCACAAGATTCAAGCCTATCGAGACCAAAGTCCCTCAACTTTTGACCAGAAGACTCCATAGCCCAAGGTTTCCGCATTACCAAGCTTCTATCTCTCCTTTTCAAAAAATAAAATATTTTCTGGTTACTTTTACTTGCATGCAAAAAAATCCAAGTTTCATTTATAAATCTTAATTAGATATTTATTCATTCAAGCATGCATACATATATCTATGCTTTTCTATACATAGATCTATACATATATAAAAAAACGTAATTTTATATCATCTGTTGAGATCAAAATTACAATTTGTAGATACACTTTCAGAGTGTATTCCTGATCAGTTGTTTTGCTTGTAGATTTGTTTCATAGCACAAAGAATTCCTTCCTGTAATGTCCAATGTGATATCAAATCCATTTGGATTTTACAAGAAAAGTTTCACAATATAACTTCTTACAATATATGTTTGTCTAGTGTGTTCACAAAAAAGGTTGTTGTATATGTTCCTGAATGTGATGATTTAGGAACTCAGATACTTTCCACTAGCCCAAAACTAGGTTTGTGCATTCTTTCGACCTTTGGTCCGCTTCTTTGTTTCTTTCCCTGTAAACATGTCGGCAGGTAAGAGAATCAAAAGCGGTCTCTATGAAATTGATGTCTTCCACATCTATTATTTTGGAAAGCTCCATAAAAAAAACAAAGGTTTTGCTTTATCAATTTCTTCCTCCTGTAAAATTCTAGTCTTGGCTTTCTCTACAGTAGGAGAGTATGAAGAGAATAGAGAAATACTTTTAATTTTTGTGATTTATGGAGCCACTGAAACATCATTAAAAATGAGGGTGTTTCGTGCTAGCCATACTCCCTACATTACCAACAGGGGTAGAGCTCTGAAAACCTTATTTTCTCTGTTCGAACACCAGTCCTGCCAGGCCTGATCCAAAGAAAATCCAATCCAATTGTAGTGAAATTTCAAGTGTCTTGACACTTCAGTCCAGACATATTTGAAGTATTGACATTCCAGATAAATATGGAGAGTTTATTATCCTTCTGATTTACAAAGGGAGCACCCGCCAAGGCCAGAATTATTTCTTTTTTGAAGTATATCCCAAGTCGACACCTTATTTGTTATACATTCCACATGAACAATCTTGATTTTTTCAGGCAATCCAGCTTCCAAAGTTTTTTCTACCACTAGGTTGGTTCTCTTTGCACCAAATCTCGATTTAATTTGATATAGACATCCTTGAGAGTATATGTTCCTAAAGTAGCATGGTCCCAAATTAGTTCATACTCATAATCCCTGAGTCTGATCTATGATGTTTTTAGGCTTGTTATATACCTTTCCATCTTTGCAGCATCCTCTTATTCCAAGCCTAACTCATTTAATGATTTCCATCCTTCGTACCAAATGGTTGTTTGGGTTGGGTCTGCAAGTTTGTTTAAAGTGTCATATCCCCAGGTTCTCAATATGAAGATAAGATGGTCTAGAAGTAGGTGTTGTCCTTCACAGCCATCCCAAGGATCAAATCCCAATCTGACCTGTTGTCCATTACTTATCTTTCAATCTAGGCCCTCCCCTATGACTGAGAACGAATTGACAATTGCCTTCCAAATAACCGAAACTCCTTTCAGGGAGTTTTTAGTACTCCTGATACAGGTCTCCAAAGAATCCAGTTCAATATATTTTTGTAACACCACCTTGGTCCAAAGGCTAGATGAGTTTATTAGACGCCATCCTCCTTTTTCCGCTAAATATTTTGAAAAAAGAAAAAAAAAATCAAGCGTCTTCCTCCTAGAGCCTTTGGAGATATAATCATCTTCCAATGAACCCAGGGTGTCACATGTGCTTCTTTCTTATCACTCCAAAGAAATCTGAAAGTGATTTTTCTAAATGCTTCCAAAATTCCTTTGGGGATCTAGGAGAGTGACATCCAGTAGACTGGGATGGCTTCCAAAACCAATTTGACTAGTACTAGTCTGCCATCTCGAGAGAGCCATCTATGACTCCAATTAATTAATATTTTTTCCATTTTATTCAAGAGCCACTTCTAGTCCTCTTTCCTGTAGTCATTTGGTTTTAAGAAAAAAACCCAGGTATTTCAATCTGTCTTCTAGTTTCTTTTCCTCAAAAGGAAAATGTTTTTTGAAGGCTCCCAACTCTTCTTCTGTTATAAAATTTATTGTGAGCGATGACTTTACTTCATTTATAACCATACCTGTAGCTTTTGAGAAAAGACTTAGGATTTTCTTCAAAGTTTTTGCGTCTTGTCTGGAACCCGTACTAAATATTAGTACATGATCCACAAAAAGCATGTGTGTAATTTGAAGGGTTTATGAGACTTTGATACCGGATAAAGTTCATGTTCTTTTTGCTTCCAAGATTGCTCTGTCGAGTCCTTCAGTGACTAGAAGAAAAGGCAGTGGGGAGAAAGGACACCCCTGTCTTAAGCCTCTTTCTGAAATGAAAAAGGGGGAGGCAGAACCATTGATTAGCACTACAAAGGAGACAGTTGTAATACAACACATGATCCACTTGATGAAGGGAACTGCAAAGCCTAAATGTGTTAGTAGTAGACGAATGTAGAGCCAACTTACTCTGTCATAGGCTTTGGAAAGATCAATTTTTAGCTTTACACCCTTTAGTTTTATGTATTTAATGTTGTGTATCCCTTCTTGTGCTACCCCTACAACTTCGTGGATTTGTCTACCTTCCAAAAAACTGAACTTCTCACTCGAAATTTTGTTAGAGAGAATTATTTTCACTCTTCTTGCTATAATTTTCGAGACAATTTTGTAGATGCAATTACAGAGGGAAATTGGTCTGAAATCATCCAAAGTAATTGGGTTGTTAGTTTTTGGGATTAAAGCTATGAAAGTAGAATTTAATCTTAGTGGCATTCACCCTGTGATTCTGATGTCTTCTACCATCTTGATTAAATCATGTCCCAATAGGTCATAAAAAACCAGAAAGAACTCAATAGTCTAGCCATTAGGGCCTGGGCTTTTGTCTTTTTGGAAGCTTCGAATTACTTCTTTCAATTCTTCATCTGTAATTTTTTCCATCAACATTTGGTTATCCTCTTCTTCGACAAATCTAGGGAAATACTGATCCAAATGAACCACTTCTTCTATTGTAGCTTGGTTCTCTACTCTGAAGAGGTATTGAAAGTGTTTTTTTCCCTAGTCTTGACATTCCTTCAAAAGTATTTTCCTTATTTCCATCCCAGTCCTTCAAGCGCTAGATGGTATTTGCACACTTCCTACCTTTTGCAAAGGCTTGAAAGAATTTTATGTTCTCATCTCCACTTGCCATCCATATAGCTCTAATTTTTAGCCTCCACATTTCTTCCTTTTCCTTGAGTAGCTTATTTCTCCTTTATTCCAAATTTATTAGTGAGATCTTGGCTTCTAGCTTTGCATAACCACCCCCTTCTTCCTCAGAAATCCTTTGTATCTGGGATTCTATTTCTTTAAGCTCCAAGTCATTATTTTGTCTTTTCTGAAAATCCTAGATCTTTGTTTTTTCTTTAATCCTTTTTAAATTTTTGACAAAGTGAGTGGTTGTCGACTGATTGCTTTCCTGGTGAAAGGGTATCAAATTTTCTCTCACTAGGTTGATAAAATATAGTCATATGTTATCCAGGTCTTGTAGAATTTTAAGGGGGTTGCTATCTTTTTTGTGCCCTGTCTTATTTCCAAGAAGATCGGATAATGATCAAAAATGCCCCTAGATCCAATCCATTGTTTCAATTGTAATTATTTTTCCAGTAAGGAGTCAGTTATGAGAAAATGGTCCAACCTTTTTGCTATTCTATCGTCCCCCACCCTGTTATTTCTCCAAGTTGGTTTGAGTTTGGTAGGTTGGATATCCAATAGTTTGCATTCCACAATTTTTCATGTGAAGTAACCCGCCAATGGGTATTCTCTTGCATGTGCACCCCAAACTTCAGATAGTCCCAAGGAAAACTTTAGACATCCTCCTAAAATAACATGTTAGCCTTTCAAGAAGGACTTATTAAAAAGAGTGTCCCAAAATGGGCCTTTGTTCTGACATAAACCATATACATTGATGATGTGAATATTTTTGTCCAACTCTGGTAAAGAGATCGTAATACCTAGCCCTGACTCTATGCCCCAAAAGTTCGATAGTTTGATAGATTGAGTGTTCCAACCTATTGCCAAGCCCCCAGATCTTCCCGTGGCATCCAGGGTTTCAAAATCCCACCCCAGAAGTAGGGAATT
Organism: Picea sitchensis; assembly: GCA_010110895.2. Classification (NCBI taxonomy): domain Eukaryota; kingdom Viridiplantae; phylum Streptophyta; class Pinopsida; order Pinales; family Pinaceae; genus Picea; species Picea sitchensis. Next base: position 42,845 of record SNQJ01S0007572.1, read on the forward strand.
CAATCTTGATTTTATCTCCTCCCCCACCCCCAACGTCTCTTGTAACAACAAAATCTCAAGGTGCTTAGAACTAATCACCCTTTTTAGTGTTGGTCTTTTGAGGGGACCAACCAAACCCCTGCAATTAAAGGAGAAACATTTCATCACAAACCCTTTCCATGGGTCTGCCTTTCTCTAAGTGCCCGTTCGATTGAGAGTTGTTTCCCGGCCAAGAGATCATTCTTGGCTTTTATTTGTGCCTTCAAAATCAGTGATTTCCTTCCACACCCACTTTTATCCAAAGTCTTAACCACTTCTTTGGCTAGACCTCCCAAGGAAACGCTTTTATGGGATCTAAGATAATAGTGGCTCGAAGAGGTCATTGAGGATGATGAGGTAGTATCCTCTTCAATACTACAAATATGTTTTGGGCTTGGAGGTTCACTCATCGGGGGATCAATCTCCAAAGGAACCGAAGGTCGAGAGGCTAGTAGAGAGGAAAATCTTGAAAGAGGCATGATTTTAAGAGCCTCCAACCACTCATTGCCTTCTAAATTTAAGTTGTTTATCAAAACAACAATGGGAGGAGAGGAGGATAAAGAAATACCCAGGATCGAGTTTGGTACAAAATCCGAGTGTGTCTTGGAGATGCACATGTTTTCATCTTCTGTTGTTGTTTTGATTCCTAAATCATTTGAGGAAGATTGTCTTTACAGCACCAGAGCATCATGTTCTGCTTCATTTTCATGTCTTTGTCCTTTCGGGAACTTATTTCCTTCATCGGAAAACTCTGTGGGAATTCTGTCCTCCTGATACCAAGTATTACCTTTGTCACTTTTATAACCCTTTCCTCTGGTCCTTACGGGAAGAATGCAGTTTTTAATCAGATGTCCATACTGATGGCACCTCCTACATTTGAAAGGGACATTTTCATAATCCAGTTTCATGATGTGGGTAAGGCTTCCCCAACTCAGGTCAACTTCTTCACCTAAACCTTCCCTAATATTTAGACTGACTAAAACCCTTGCTACTTTTCTTTGATTTGTTTCTTCAAAAGTCATGTATGCGTCTAGAAAGTCCCCCAAGAAATTCGCAATCAATTTGAAGTGTTCTAAAGACTAGAAATGTGGTGGGAGAATTGGTAGCTGCACCCAGACTGGTATAATGTCCATCCTCTCTTTACTGGCATCAAAAAGAGGGGTCCAAGGCTTTAGGATTAAAGGAGAATTATTTACACTCCAGGGTTTTCCAAGCGCCCACTTAGTATGTTCTGGTTGCAAGAAGGTGAAAGCAAACCAATTCCTGTTGAGTTTGACAATTTCTGGGACAAAGCCAAGTTGATCCTTCCAAGCACGATGTATCCAGTCGACCATAGTTTTAAGGGAGAAAGTTCTTCCTCTTTCTCTACCTACCAGGGTTTGATTTTCCATATGGATGACTTGACTTAAATCCACTTCTTCCCCAAGAACTAGGTTTTTGAGGTTCCCTTTAGACTTTAAATTTTTCCTTTTTAGTCTATGTCCTTCCCCTGTCTTCCTCCTTAGGTCTTTTCAGTCAGAACTTTCGCCATAACCACGAGAAAAGGGAGACTCTTGTGTGTACTCTCTTAACTCCTTTTTCCAACCGAAACCCCGGTGCTCGTCTACTTCTAGGAAGGTTGAAATGAAGCCTTTGGTGGTGGATTTTTTTGGAAAATCCACTTGTTCCCCTGGGAGTAAGGGAATCCCATCTGCACTCCATTATTCTGCTACCTCTTCTGAGAAACCTTTCATTCCATAGTTCTTGTCAGTGGGCCCACACCCTGCTTGGGAAGACGATGTCGAGGAAATTAGAATCTAGGTTTGAGGTCGTTTGTGGACTAAGGGAAGGTAGGGTTCCTACATCGGGTATTCACAATCTTGAAGGCCATTGTTTGGAAAAATCTTTGAAAAATACTTCATCATTCAGAGAAGACTGAAAAAGCAGCGACTTACCATGCGATAATAACACAAACTTTTCGACCTCCATGTGCTATTGCGGTAGCAAGGCTGCTTCCCCCTTCTTAGTCAGTCGGTCCCCTGGGTATCCACCTGTCAGCCTCCATATATCCCTGGTGTCTAGAAGGACGGTATCCACGTAAGCGGGGGTATCCATGTGGCCTGTTGTTTTCTCTACAGTCTTTGTGAAGAAACTACCGCCGAGAAAAGAAAATTACCACTCAAAAAAACAAGAAAAGCATTTAACCCCGGGATCCTAACCGCTTCGCAGTCATAACCGCAGTCTCTAACCCTGGCCCGAGACTTGACCACAGAGCCCATTTCCACTTCCTTCTAAAACAAGGAGTGGTCTTCATTTCTATATCTATTCTTTACATATAAAAATATCTATGATTTTAAGTAGACCTTGTTGATGACCATTTTAGTCATCATATTCTAGCTGACTAAGTATTGTCAGGATCCCCCCTTAATCAAATTGTTTGCGCAAAATCTCTCCCACTCTCGTCAAAATTGGCACAATGCACTTGGCAAAATTATTGTGGCTCTTGGTCTTTCACTAAAATGGCTCATTCTTCTATCCCTCATCTTTTAAACACTTTCTCATTTCACACGTGTGATTAGCGTATTGATGAAATAAATTTTGAACCCTCATGCATCGCCCATTGTTATGATATATATCACTTTACCTACATAGTCATTGAATACAGAGAAGGTGGATAGGTTTTGAAATCCAACTAAAACTATGTCATATTTTACCCAACATATAACTTAAGTTGTATGTTTACATGTCCCATTTTTCCAAGATTTGACTCATAACCCACTCTCCATATTTTCTATGACATTAATCTCCATACCACATTCCTTCTTTTGAAATTATAACTTAGGTTAAATTAGCATGCCTTTTACCAAGGGGTCATTATGAAAAAAATGGACGATTTGGTAGTATTGGAACCTACAATATTTGCTAGTACGTTGTGACTTTACAATAGTATATATTTGTAATTTTAAATGTCGTAAGATGTCTGGGACACTTTGACAAAGGCTTTTCAATGCTAAGAAGTAAGCCATCATGAATGGAAATGTGCCATTTTCGATTTGGATAAGTTAGTAAGGACAAGACTTGGGGGTCGTATTCGACTTATGGTTTCAGAGACATCACCATTATAGACTTCCTGAGAATTTGTTTTAGAGTGTCTAGAAATTATGAGATAACAGAAACATATTGCGTTATACGCCTTTGTGATGAGGGAGACAATTTTTCAGGCCATATTGGATCACCTAATGATGCAAAACTAGAAGATGTTTCAAAATTTTCATTTACAGTGACAACCTGAATTTCTATTTGGTCACAGTTGTTGCAATCAAGATAGATGTTTTAAGTTATGGGAAGCCATCAAAAGCATAAAGTATTAAGATCTGAATCAAATATGTGCTAATCCACGAGCAAGATTTTTTGTTCTAGCAGGCATGGATGCTTTTGGACATAAATCTTGGTTAAAGGGATATGAATTCGCAGAAGTTGTTACATTGGCTCCAGATTCGTTAAGTTTGGAGAATGGTCATCTCACTCCAACATTAAAAGGAAACAAGTGAAGGAATTTAACACACGGTTGATGAATATGCAACGTATCATTGAAAGGCCATCCCTTTGGAAATATATATCGCTATCTCCTTGCATCCAAATATCTTCATGTATTGTGCAAAGATGCATTTCTTAAATTCAACACATGGACAAGAGATGATTAATACGTTTTTATTTCATTTACCATATGGAGGATAATCCAAGTGGTTCAAGATTTTATGGGTTTTAGTTAGTTAATCCAAAACGACCCTAACTACGAAGAACAGTTCATCAAAATATTATAAAATGAGCAGGAAAAAGTCTACAAACAACCTGTCACGAGGAGGGAAAAAAATGGTTAGAGAGAGGTTTGTTTGGAGGACAACGAGGTTTTCTTCTTTCATTTATCATTCATCCTCCATTCTTTTCAGCAGGGATTTTATGAAGGTGTTGGCAGCAAAAAAACGGTTAGAGAGAGGTTTTTTTGGAGGACAATGAGGTTTTCTTCTTTCATTTATCATTCATCCTCCATTCTTTTCAGCAGGGATTTGATGAAGGTCTTGCAGAGTGACAGACGGAGGCAACGCAAGGTTGAGTTTGGGTTGTGTCATTGAGATAATATGTTTATTTTTTTAAGTCTGTTGTATTTTAAGTCTGATTTTTCAGTACAGATCAATTTGCTTTTATGCAGATAGCTTCCTTGAGTTTCACCAACATTGCTCCGTTAAAAATCCGACGTGATTGTCTTCTTTGTCTTTCTTCTGTGCTTGGTTGTTCACTATATGATGTAACATACCATCTTGGATAGTTAAAGACTATAACTCTGATCCAAGTCTATGCAGAGGCTTGAAAGATTCAAAAAATCTAAAAAAATGTATGGGAGTTTCCTTTAAAAAAATAAGAAATAAAGATTAAAATTTTTTGGCTCTAAAATTTCTTTACTTTATTGTTTTCGTTTCACTTTCTTCATTTTCTTTGTTTTAAAAATACAAAAATACAAAAATCACATTAACTTATACCTTATGCTTTATAAAAAAAAATTGTTTTCTTTTTAATTTTTTTATGTATATAATTTTTTTTGTTTTCTTTTTATTAGTTTCTTTTGTGTAAAAAAAACCTAAGATGTTTCTTTCTTTAAACATTCCTGTATTTTAAATTTTTATTTAGTTTTTTTTATTTTTACTTTTGATTAACTATTTACAGTTTACCAAGAAAATAAAGTACAACCCTTTTTATATTTTTTGTTAACAATAATATTTAAAACAAAAAGTTCATTTCACTTGTTAGTTTCCTCTTAAATATATCATTTTAGAGTTTCTCACTTTAACAATTTCCATACTAATTTCTTTAACTTTTGTTTTATATTTCATATAAAATACAAAATGTTTTATATTTCATATAAAATACAAAAATGATAAGGTTAATAAACTCACAAAGTTTAACCACACAATAAAGTTTTTTTTGGTTCTTTTAACTTTTAGGGTTTTATTGTAAATACATAACTAATTAGTTTAATTAGTTTAACATTTCTTCAAATTTTGCATTTACTTTTTGTTGGACTAGCTTTATTTACTTTACATTTCATTTGGAAAAACAAATATAAAATGATATAAGTTATAAAACACAATAAAAATCAAGTCTGGCAAAAACAAATATAAAATGATATAAGTTATAAAACACAATAAAAATTAAATATTGCAAAATGATGAATAATGATTTCATGCTTAGACTTTTATGTTGTTAGGGTCTAATGTGTTTTATTTTAGGTTATAAAATAGGGTGATCACTCCCACCTCTTCTTGGTTTAGCCGACCAAGAGGTTGAGATGTTGGTGTTGAGAACTCTCTAGTCCCTCAACATCAATAGATCTTGTATGAGAAGTTTTATCTTTTAGCAAGCTTTATAATTAAATTTTAACTGCTAAAATATAGATCAATTTTGAAGATTTTAAATTATATATCTGGCAATCTTAGTGGCTTATTTTTTTCTATGTCGAACAACAAACAAAAATCCACTAAGAAGGCTCTATAGTTGGAGACGACCTTATGGGTTTATGTCAACCTAACCAGAGGGGTGATTTGTTGTAACCCATGATCTCAGGGGGTTTAGAGGATTTATATGATGCTTTCAGAGGTCGCTTATTATATTTCATCATTGGGATCACACCTTCGCTGTCAAATTTTGATTCTTATGCATTCGAGTGTTCCTGTAATTTGAGAGTATTAATGAACATTATTTAATGGATCGCACTAGGGTTGCCATTTTAATAATTTATCTAAGAGGGGTACCTTAGTATAACTCATTGGAATTGGGATGAAGAGCTCTAAATGATGGAGAAGATAAAAAGTGACTTTTAGTGCCAAAAATTATTTAAAGTCAAATAACTCACTTTTTGGAGTAAAAGGGTTTAATAAATTAATAAAGTGATGTTAGAGGAAATACTAAAGTTAAATTAAAAAGTCACTTAAAGGGAAAAAAATAAGAAAAAGGGTATAAAAGTACAATGAGAGATCATTCTCTCATTATGTTGATGATCATTTGTTTTGATTTAGAGAGCTCTTGGAGCCTTTGGGGGTTTGGAGTAAACCCTACTTTGGATTGGTTTCGATGGTGAGAGATCCACCCTAGATAATCAGGTTTCAGTGTTGAAGGATTCCACCCTATCCATTGATGGGGAAATCATCTAGACCTTCCATTTGGAATTTATTGTTACAAAGATTTATTGGTTGGCTTCAATTTGGGATTTGTAGAAGACACGTCTCTTTTATGCGGGATGATTTATCTATTGCAGCATTTCGTTGGATTGAGGAGGACACATCTTTTTGTGAGGAGGGGGGATTTTCTTATGAAAGTCGATATCTTCTCATAAGAGGTTGTATTTATCTAGAGGGGCTGTTATTCTCTTTTGGAAAAGTCACACTCTTCCTTGGGTAGCCGATTTCCTTGTGGAGGGATCGGGTTTCCTTTGGAAACAACAATTATCCCTTGTTGGCCGATTTTCCTTAGTGGTTGGGATGATTTCTCTTGGTGGTTGAGTCAAATATCATTGTTGGGGCCAAAATCCTTTGTAAAGGGGGTCATTTTATTCTTGGAAAGCAAGTCAAGGGAGTTGGTAGTATGCTACAACACTTATTTTAGGTCCATAGTCTTACCTATTCATCGACCAATAATGTCATCAACTACAGGTGCAATTCAAGACCAAATGTGTGAGTTATTTGCTATGTAATGATTCCGTTTAGTTTGTTAATAAATTTGGGTAGTTTTGGTACATATTTTCCTTGTTGCTATAACAATTTGTTGGCACACTAGTCACTTATAATACTGTAGTATAATTTGTATGTGTTTAGTATATTTTGTTTGGCACCAAAAACCCTTGTATCCATTGCAAACAACTTTGAAAACATAACCCAGTAGACCATAAAATATAACAACAACAATACGTGGTTTTTACAGTGAGTTTGGAGTGTGAAAACAAGGTGTTTGACAAACGCTTCCAACCATAAATAAACTCAGATAACTACAACAACCAATTAAGGGAAATTACTGTGGGATCTTGGGTATGCTAGCTAGTGTTTAAGGTTTTGAACCAGAAAATCACCCTATAGAATAACATCAACAAAGAGGGTAGTTATATATAGGATTATGATGTTGTTGGCCAATTGTTTGACGAAATTCCAACACCAAGAAAACCACTAAAATATTGGACCAGTAAGCATTATTTTATATCAACAATAGGTGGGACATTACAATGGTATCAGAGAGTGTTTTCCTCCCATCCTAAGGGGTAAACTGTGAAGGATGTTTTCAAATTGTTACCAGTAAGTGTCTGGAACTTATACCTTTACATTTTAGCAGTGTAATTTGGTAGCAAGGTTTGCATTCATGGGTTTTAGCAAGATGAAGATAAATCCAAAAATCATGGCATAATTTTGGCAAGTCTCTCAAGAAACTCAAAGGAATCTAACAATATTTCTAGAGCATTGTGATTTTTTGGAGTCTAACTCATCAATTGGGAAGAAGAATGAAGGGTTTTCATATTATTTAAGGAAGTATGATGCGCTTGGTGAGGATTTTCATGCAACCATGTCATTAAAGGACTTTTTCACCATCAAATACGAAGTGCTTGGTGATGTGGATGCCTCATCTCATGAAGGAAGTTTGACAGAACCCCATGATGACTTCTTGGAAGTGCATGCATATAATCATATTGGGGAGGTGTGAAATGAGGTTGACAAAACATCAACCTTTGATACACCATTAGATATATCCTATGAGATTGATACCACCAATGCTTATGATGATTGCACACATGATTATTATGATGAGCTTTGTGTGGAATTGAGTATGGCACATTCCTCATCATCCACAATAGAGACTCAGTCATCTATGGAAGTGAAAACACATGAGGATGATAGTGGTATTCAAGATTCAGTTTCTTGTGATGGTCGAACGTGAGGAGCATTCAGTTTCGCATGGGATTGATGAGGGGTATGGCTTAGAGACTTATGATTATACACATAGTTTGTATCTTGGAGATCATGAGCCACTTATTTGGGGGAGCCCATTGACGGATCAATACATAATTGTAGATGGGGGAGTTGAGCATATACATTGTGGATCATCCATCAGTGAGGTATATGCACCCACTTATTGTGGGAATCGATATATTGAGGATGTGGGCACATCAATATGGGATTGTGGGAAAATTCCTTTAGAGAGACTTCTTGACAGGGACTTTGAGCATACCATTGAGTTTGGATTGTCAAGGGGCGAGAAGTTGATAAACGAATTTCATCGAGCAACATATTCCTCCAAGATTGATATTCAATTGGGGTATCACCAAAATACTTTTGGGTGTCATTATGGGAACTACGAGTTCTTCATCATACTGTTGGGGTTGATTGACATACTTGCCACATTTCAGTCTTGTATGAACCCCATCTTCATACCACACCTACATGGGTTTATGTTGGTTTTCTTTGATGATCTTCTCATATATAGCAGGACATGGGAGGATCATTTGAGACACTTAGATGAGACATGGGGCATGATGGAGAGCATATTCAAGCATGGGACATAATACTCTCCAGAGATTGATCTTCGATTAGGATATCATCAAGATAGGGACAAGGAGCTTGGCATGAAAGATGCTTTACATTATAGCCATGTGATCAGTATGCAGGATGTACAGACATATCAAGAATATATCCATGACACATTGGATTGACTCACGAGGATTTCAGCGGATTGGAAGCCCCACCTTTTGGTGGAATATTGCAAGGATTGGTTTGCATGTGAGTTGATGGATGGTCATATTCAGGATCACATGTACAGAGTGTTGGACGATATCATCTACTACAGAGCTAGCATATATTTAGTCTCTGATTCCACACTTAGGAAAGAGATCATGAGGGTTATACATGATATACCCTTGGCAGGGCATCCTAGGTACTTCCAGAATTACCAACAGATCAGAGAGAGGTTCTCATGGAAGGGCCTCAATGACAATGTGTGGAGACATGTGAGGGAGTGCATGACTTGTTAGCAGAATGAATCAGAGAATACTTATCCAATAGGATTATGGCAGTCTACACTCGTTTTGGGACAAAGGTGGGAGAGTGTGTTGACAGGTTTCAACACAAGTTTATCGAAGGTGCATGGCAGGGACTACATTTCAGGGACTTCATCAGAGTATGAGGCATTACACGTATCATAGTGGTTCTATAGGGAGGCATTTAGACTCCATAGGGTTCCTGAGTACATTGACCATGATCAAGACAACACAGTTCTCAGGACATTTTGGTAGGAGTTGTACAGATTAGCTGGCACATAGTTGATCAGTGTAGCCCAGTTGGAGTTGGTTAGTATGAGGCATAATGGATTTCTATTTTTGATGTGGGTTCCACGAATTCATATGATTGGTTTGTTTCATTTTTGGAACACTTTAAGAGGAGATGACGGGGCACATGCTATATGGTAGGATATATTTTCTTTGTCGATACCTAGGATCGGGTATTACAGTGGACTTGCATACTTTGATTCCATTGAGGCACATCTGTAGGATATGATCTATAGTAGTGGGGTCAAATATTCTAGGCATTACAACTTGGGATTCCAAGAGTGAAGGTTGCATTTTGGGCACGAGGGAAAGACACTTATGTTCAGATTGGTGCAAAATCAACATGGTGGGTTATTTTTTAGGCTAGCTTGGGACCCAGGGATTTCATTGGTTGATAGTTTGGAAGCTGGTACAGATGGGAGAGTCGGTTGTTACTTTCAGGAGCTTATTCATATGAAGTATTGGATTGGTTTCTTAGGTGGGATATTGTATGAGGAGTGTACTAAGGATTTACAATATATGTTTCCTCTATTGATCGATGGTCTTCAAGATGCCTCTTGTGTTAGTACTTTGCAGGGAAGTATTATATGTAGTAGATGCTTCACATTTTTCAGGTTGGTTTGGAACCATGGGATCATTCTTAGTTTCATTTTGGTTTAGTTTGTTTATCATAGGGCTGTGATGGAATTGCTTGAGAAAAATCAATATTTGGGAAGGGAGGAATGTAATGTCCCCATTTTTGGATTTGCTTGCTATGTAGTTGGAGATGACCTTATGGGTTTATGTAAACCTAACTAGAGGGGTGTTTTGATGTTACTAGAGAAATCTTGGGGTTTATAAGAGTAATATGATGCATTCAAAGGCCCACTTATCATATTTCATCATCAAGATCACACCTGCATAGTCATATTTCAATTCCGATGCATTTTGACTGTTCTCGTAATTTGGGAGTATTGTGAGCATTATTTACTGGATTGCACTAAGTTTGTCATTTTAATAATTTATCTAAGAGGGGTACCTTGGTGTAATAGCTCATTGGAATCAGAATGAAGAACTATAAATGATGGAGAGAATAAAAAGTAATTTTCAGTGCCCAAAAATGCTTTAAAGTCAAATAAATCACTTTTTGGAGTAAAAAGGCTTAATAAATTAATAAAGTGATTTTAGAGGAAATACTGAAGTTAAATTAAAAAGTCACTTGAAGGGAAAAAATAAAAAAAGGGTATAAAAGTACAATGAGAGCTCATTCTCTCATTATGTTGATGATTATTTTGATGTGATTTGGAGAGCTCTTGGAGCCTTGGGGGGTTTGGAGTAAACCCTAGTTTGGACTGGTTTCGATGGTGAAATATTCCACCCTAGATAATTAGGTTTTGGTGGTTAGAGATCAACCCTAGCCATTAGCGGGGAGGACCATACAATTTTTATACTTGGTTTTCATTATTGAGGAAGATCTTCTTACTTGGAGCAGTTGTATGGGGTTTGTAGAGACCAACTTCTTCTTGCAGGTGGTCGATTTATCTATGGGCATCATATTGTAGCCTTGAGGAAAAAATGCATATGTGCTGGCAGCTCGTGGTATAGGAAAGAAGGTTGGTTTGTTGCTGATATATTTTAGAAGAGAGGGTCATACTCTGTTTGGAAGTTTGTGGGATCCTGGGAGAGGTTCATACCATTATTCTCAAGCAGTTTTTACAACCATTTATGTGCAATTCAAACAACAAATATTCTCCTCTGTTTGTCTCACTAGTTCGTGCCATTTCATTGACTGTTTGTGGTCTTTTCAAGAGGGAATTTACTACAAAACAGGCATTATTTTTCTAGATTGTATTTACAGTCTTGTCATCAAATAGAGGGTTGTCACATCAAGAAGAAAGCTGCAAATCTGTACAACCTTATGTCTAAGGTCATATTAATTAATAAAACCAGATATGATTTGGTGTTCTTTTGCTACCGTTGTAGATAGATTAAGACACTTTCATTTTCATTTATTGTCTTGTTGATATAATATTTCTTGCAATATATGAAACTATTATTGGCAACAAAACCCTTGCATTAACCATTGAAAACTACACTGAGAGACAAACCAACAAACCCATAACAAAAACAACAATAGAAAGATGCTTTACTAAGGGTCTTTACTTTGTCAAAAAAATATTTGACATAATGCATAAACCAAAAGATCAATAAAAATTACTACAACAACTAAATGATGGGATTTGATAGTGGGTTTGGGTCACGATAACAAAATTGTTTTCGAAATTCACAAGCCAAATAAGTGCAGAGGACATAACATCAAATATAGTAAACAAAACAACAGTCAAATGAGGTCATTTCAAAGGTAGCAGGGCATTAAAAAAGGTGTTTGATGAAATTCCTGAACCACTAAAACACTAAAAACATATCAGAAACCTAGTGGGGTTATAACACTTGCTTTTGCTTTCTTAGTCAAAATTTGCTAACTCTGCTCGATTTTCGAAGATCCGAAGCTTTCGAGAGCACCCAAGGAACCTAACCTTCTTCTAATATCAATTTTCTCTCATTATTGTAAGTTTGTTGGTATTTAATTTATAAAATACCATGAAACCTTCTTCTAAAAAGATTGTAACTCAAAAAAAATAGTGGGATCACCCACTAGACCTCTAATCCCCCTAGCCCCGAGGGATTGTCTCCTTTTTTCATTGTTTCTTTTTCATGTGCTTATTTCCATTTTAGCAAGTTAAATAAACCTAAAATAAACCCAAGCACAACAAAACAGTTAGCTTAGTTTCAATTTCTTAGATTAGTTAGTTTAGTTTCATTTTAGTATTTCATTTTTTTGGCAAAGTAATAAACCTTCCCCATCATCTCCCTGATATGCTCTCAGCCTCACCATCTTGTCGGATATTGACAATGACTGAGAGAGGGATTTGATTGTGTGGAGTAGTTTTAATAGGGAAAACCATTCTATTACTATTGCTCAATACGAGATCCTACCGATGGATTGACTTGTGAATTCAGGGGAATATTCATAGAGATTAGTTCTCTCCCCGTTGGAACTTCTTGCAATCTTGCTTGTCCCCATTTGAGGGATAGTGGAAAAAGGAAACAAACATTAGTTTATATTTCACTTTCACACTTACAATCTCCAACATGCACTGGTGAATGGACTTGCACTATCATTCCATCTCATTGAATTGACCCAATAATTCAATCAGTCATCTTTAACTAATAAAACTTACAAAGAGCATTGCAACACATTCATCTTGCAACAACATTCTTACTTTTGGCACTGGTCTTCAATATCTATTTTTGCTTATCAACATTGTACTTTCAATTGTTTATTATCAGTTTCTCTCATTTGCTTATCAGAACTAACATTTACTTTCAAGCATTATCATTTGTAATGAAGTATGTGATTTACTTAATATATCTTGCATACACAATCCTTTTATGTGTCATTATATATGTTGTTATATTAGTTGTATTTTMTTTTGTCTCATTTAACTTCTAGAATAATATTATGTTTAGCTTAATCAAGCCTTAGATTCTTTTATTAGGGAATACCCCCATTGGCTTCGCTAGGAGTTAACCTAGACGGAGGAGTCGAGTGTCCGGTGACAACTACCCAACTTGAGACTTTCCCCCAAGGCCACACCCAGTGGATTGACTATTTCTTCCACGTGACCCAAGGTGTGAATTAGGCGGCAACATTCTTTGGTGTTTCTAGAGATAAATATTTCTATTCTCATAATATGACTTTTGTTTTCCTTTCTTGTTTTTTTCTTTGTTTGATGCATCTTGTGTATTGGAAATAGACTCGATAATCTGACGACTCCAATTCATAATAATTTGACAAAGTATTTTACAAAAAGGAACTCACAAGGTTTTCCTAGATTCATTCTTGAACTCGAAAAAGTTTACAAAAGGAGGTTAAACAAACTTTTCTTCTCGTAGGATCCTTGATAGTCTCGGATCCGAGTCCATTTATGATATTCATATTTTTTTTAATAATTCTATCTTAGAAATGGATGATCTTTATAAACCATGTGATTTTTCTGCAATAAATGGTTATCCTCATACAATTCTGGAAAAAGATTTAAAAAACATTCCAGAGAAAGGATAGGAAAACGTGACAAAAAATACAGAGTGATAAAAGGTCCTCATAGATCTATGATGTTGAAACACAGAAAAGAAAAATTGCTCATTTTCCTGTGGAAGTGGTTTACCAGAGTAGTTTCGATCTCCTTATGTGATTCTCGCTCTATTTCGTGTTGGTCCTTAATCTTMAGGATTTTGTTATGGGTTCTTCTGTCCATGGTTGTTCTATGAAAAAACTTGGTGTTCTTTTCCCCTTCCTTTAGCCATCTGATACAATACTTTTTTCGCCAAAGTGTTTCTTCCTGCTGGCWTCGAGCTTCCCATTCCTGGTTCATATGGATCTCTTCCTTTTTCCATTCCTCCGTATAGCCCTCCGAAATGCAGGTTTCCTGGAGTTTTTTCATTTTTTCCTCTATGTTGTTTTTCTCTTGGTTTATGTTCCCAAAAGTGTCCTTGTTCCACTCCTTGAGCCTATATTTAATATACTTTAGTTTCTTATAGAGTTTGAACATACTTGTCCCTTGCTCTGGTTKCTCCTCCTGCCACCACTGTTTGATTMTTTCCTTGAAAKTCGGGTGTTCAATCCATAATTTCTCAAATCTAAAGGATCTGTTCTTTGGTGTGGTTTGGAAACCTGCTCCCAGTTGCACTGGCCAGTGATCAGATCCCCCCCAGGGGAGGATGTTGCAATCTAAGGTTAGACCCTGCATAATAATTGACTCCGATACTAGGAATCTGTCGAGTCTTGTTGCTACTTGATACTGGTTCATCTGTTTATTGTTCCGGGTGAACTGACCATTATTAGTTTTGAGGTCTACCATCTCCGTTGTGTCTATGAACTTTGAAAATTGCCTTGCATCCCTATCCAATCTTATTGTACCTCCTTTTTTCTCTGCAAGTGATGTGATGATGTTGAAGTCCCCTGCCATAATCCATTGGAGGTTGTTGGATCGGTTTTTAAGTTCTTCTAAGTCTCGTATCATTCCTCTCTTTTCCTCTGACACCTGGGGCCCATACACATTGGTGCATAGAATCCCAATGATTTGCATGCAAATCGTAAGGGTGTCCCTGGTCGCTTCATATGCTATTAGGCTCGGTACTTGTGGGTTCCACAAGGTGAGGATTCCTCCTGCCATTTGGTGGCCCCCGATAGCCACCATCTTGTACTTGCGCCATTATTGTTTATTGATTTCCTCCATTATGTCTGTATTGCATTTTGCTTCTTGTATAAAAAAGAGATCCGATTTTCTTGCTTTAATCTAGTCCTAAGGATTCTTTGCTTTCTCGGGCTATTTAGGCCTCTTATATTTTAGGTTATAACCTTCATTTAAACATGTGGGGGGGAGTTGGGGAAGAGTTTCTTGATCTTACTCAAGTTTATCAGTAGCGCTCCAAGCTCCTGTAGGGCTACACTATTTGATTTCCTACCTTTTTTCCTCTGTGTCTTCTTAGGTGAGAGCTATGGTTGTCCCTCACCGGCTTTGATTCCTAGGTGTCCAATCTCCCTGTGTGTGCACTTTAGTCCTCTGGCTTTGGCTTCCTCCCTTAGGAGAAACAGGTACTGAATGCGGTCAAGTTTCTCTGTTGGTACATTGTCTACTCCTTGTCTTTTCCATTGCTCCAGTATCTTCGGGAGGTCTATCCCTTCCCTTTCCATAAGGTCTCTGAGATCAAGATCTTCTGTGCCTACTTTGCTTGGGGTCATTTCCGCATCTCCTTCTGCATCTTGCATGGGGGTGTTGTCGTCTATGATTTCTCCATTCATTGGGGTTGCGCAACTCCCCTGTTCCTTCTTGTTACTTGGTCGATCGGTGGGCTCGTTTGTTGCTTGTTCTCTGATTTCTTGAGATTTTTCTGAATCCTTTTCATTTTCTGCCCCTTTGTTGGTTTTGTCCCTTCCTTCCGTTTTATTCTGGGTTTCTGGGTTATTTCCTGCTAGGGTTCTGCTCTGTTTTTGTTTGCTCTGCTTATGGGGTTTGGTTTTATAAACCCATCCTCATCTTGCTGTGGTTTGGGGTTTTTCGCTTCCTGTTTTTTATTAAGAGGGTATTCTCTGATCAGGTGGCCATGTTCATGGAATCTTCTGCATCTGAAGGGGATCTGTTCGTAATCTATGTTTTGGATCCATTCCTCATCCCTGAATTCTAGACTTATGGCTTCTAGGAGTGCTCCCGACACATCCATTTCTATGCATATTCTTGCGTAAGATGTATATCTCCTTTTTAAGGTGGCTTCTGAGGTCTTCACATATTTCCCCAGTTTGTTTCCTATTGCTTCGAAAGTAGAGGGTAACCAGTAGTCTAGAGGTAAGGAATAAAATCTCAGCCAGACCGACACCTTTTTGAAAGTCTCTTTTTCTGGGGAGAAATTTTCCTTCCATGGCCGCATGTACAGTCATGTTGAGGCGTGGAAGTATGGCCATCCCTCAAAGACTCTATCCTTGTCCTTCGGGTTCATGAATACTGTTGTGAAGAAGCCTTTCGAGCCCAGGTGGAGCTCCACTTCTCCGTTTGGCTTCCAATAGTATTTAATCCAATTGCACAGTGTTCGTTCTGTGGGCCACAAACCCATGAACTTGCATATTAGCGCATGTGTCTTCATCTGGTCTCTGTAGAGTTGCGTTTTTAGATCCTCTAGTATCACCTTGGGTATCATTGTTGTTTTGGGTTTGCATGGGTTGTGCCCTTCTGCCCCGTTGGCCTCTCTGTGTCTTGCGCCTCACTGTGAGTTTCTCTGGCTTCTTCTCCCATGCACTCACTTTTTCCCTGGTTCCTTTCTTGACCTTTGTCTAGGTCTAATCTCGAGGTGCCTGTCACTGGTGCCTTGAAAGTTGCGCCTCTTAGCCCTTTCCCCCTATCTACCACTACCTGTTTGTATGAGGGGGTACGCTTAGCCCCCCCTTTGGTGCTCATGTTGTTCTCTGCTATGGTCACCACTGTCAAACCCTAGCTTGCAGTTGCTCTGCTCCCGAATTTTCTATACAAAATAATTTTAAAACTAATATATCCTTTAATTTTTAACAAAAAAAAACAAATTTTTGGTTTTGTTTAAAAGGGACAAAATCACTCGGCATAATCAAATACAATCATAGACCAATGAATTTGATCGAAAGTAATTTGTGATACATCACCAGATGGTTGTTTTTTTAGAAGACGGGAGGGCTTGACAAAATGGCGAAAGACTTGGAAGTTTTGGGAAATTGATACAAAATCGACGAAGAGGTTGAAAAAATTGACAAGATCATTTTATGGTTTCACTGCCAAAATCGTTGCCTTCTTCTAGCAAAATAACATGAAACTCATTAATAAATATAAAGTACGTTGACAAGAGACTAGGCAAACCTTGCACAATTTGGCAGAAGTTCAAAAAAAATTTGATAGGTAAATTTTGGTACTAACACTGGCTCCATAGGGGATGATGCCCTTTTTGTAAGGCATCAAGAATGTGTAGATCGATGCCTTCTTCCAATTCATTCCTGCAAATTGTGACATGTTCATGTTTCCCTCATAACACTTCTTGCTCTTTATTTAAAACTGAAAACAGTGAAACACTGAAAGCCTTATGCAAACCAAATCCAGATTGAAAACAAATGCTCAAGTGTCGAGCTTATTTATGTACATTACTTCATTGATCAATAAATTTTCTTCTTAAGTGAAATCATTCTTCCAATGTAGCCATGCAAGTAACTTATCCACTAACACGATCCTTCTTTCATTTGAAATCACATTTATAACTGAGGCAACTGAAAAGCATAAAAGATGATAATCTAGAAAGCCATACTTATAGCTATGGAACTCTATCTTTATAAAGTCACAAATAAAATATCTATGATTTTATACCAACTCCATGTAACTTGTCACAGGGTCATAAAAATTATAAGAGAATACCTCTTATTTCTTCTCAAAAGGAATGTATTTCTTTTGTGTGTTTTCATGTTTCATTGCTCCATGGCTACTCATATTTTGTTTCATGTCTTCTACAGGTCCAGGTTCAGAAATGGAAAACATAAGCTTGTTGATTCCTGGAGATTGTCGATCAATTGTTGGTGATGAAGATAGGATCAACTACTCTAGTGACTCTTTCTTATCTTTGTCACCGCCTTCCCAAAAATATGATTTACCGTTGTCATACACAGGGTCATTGCTAAAAAGTTCCAAAGATGCTATGGTAAAAATATGCTCATCTTCTGAATCAAAACTTTCATACACTGGTTTTGACTCTTCATGGATAGTGGATCCAATACTCTAATGGAACTGCTGATCAAAATACTCCACAACAGAGAATTCCCGATCTAAAAGTTCACTATCATCATCGTATTCATCATAGACTGGAGCACTCTGATAGGTTTCTAATGATAAAGATGAATATTTTTGTTCTTTAACGCTATCATCAATAATGTGATCTTCAATCATATTTGGAGAAACAATCTCATCATAATGATTATTAGAAACATATGTTACAAAGACAAATGCATCTACAACATTGTTGCCAACATCTTTATCATCAGAGTAGTCAATAAAATCTGCTTTCAAGAATGAAGAACTAGAGGATGATTCATATGATTCTTTCTCTATTTCTTCAACATAACATCTCTTAAATCCTTACAATTAGAAGAAAATCCCATTGCATGCTGAACATACACTTCAAATTCCTCACAACAATTTTCAAAAAGTAGATCAACTGAAAACAACCTTTTACAACGATCATGAAAAACTGTATGAAACTCCTGTAGTGAAGATATGCTAGAAAGAGGAAGAGATCAATGCCATTCTCGAGCATATCCTTCGAGTGAGTACATGAACATATTCATGAGTAAATCCTCATGAGAGATATTTAATCGGTGCATAAGTTCATGAAATTGTAATAAATGCTCTGTAGGATGGTCATCTTTACTTTCTCTAAATCTGGGAAGGCAGTCTCCCCATTCATCCATAATAAGAACAACATTTGGAAAACCAAGAATAACAGATAAATTAAATGGAGCAAACCTTCGAGCCAAGATGGCTTGCATTCGAGAATCTGACATCTTGAAACTATGGAGCATGGATGATTTTAGGGGCTAAATTTCGCTCATGGGCTAGTTTTCCATGTTTTTTTCCATAAACGAGATTCACTATTTTAAAAATGATTCACCCAAATTCTATAGGATAAAATTATTTCACCTTAAAAATCGCCAAAATTTTATAAAAACTATATAAAATCCTTAGAAATTTGAATATTTTTACAAAAATATCGCCAAACTTTTATAGTTGGCACATGAAGGATTAGTAAGATTCGCCAGGGTTTCTACATTTTAAAACAAATTTCCATCCTTAAAATCATCCCTTCTTTGGAGTCACCATTGGATTCTTTAACCATGGAGTCCCCAGGTGAATGATTGCAGTCACTTCTGTCACCAATCCTTATTCACCATCAAGAACAGGTTGTATTCGTTGTCGTACAACCCAGGGAAAGATGTCTTCGTGTCTCCATCCTCGACAACGACGCCAAAAGATGTTAGCGCTAGAAGATGCTCTCGATTGCAAAGAGAAGCATGCCTAGCACATTTTAGTTATTTCAATGGTTGGTTTGATTTGAGTTTCGTGGATGGGAAGAACAAGGCTAAAAAGATAATAAGCAATAAGACTGAAATAAGTACAAGATCAATGATTGAGACTCTTGGGCATAGAGTCTCCTAACATATTTCATTGATCAAAGACRATTAAACCARTTATCAACAAGAGGTTGATAATAACATGGATGRATAGAAAAATAAGGAAAACAACTATGAAAAACTCAAACATCACTATCAAATCAGACTTGCATAATCCATAACACTAAAGATCCAATAAACATAAATTCTTTTTGAGAATGAATACTAGATATCTATATAAACTTTACAGGRACAAAGTAAGTACACTGGCATAATGCACAAGAAGTATGTCGTGCATGAGTTCAATAACGAAGTGGATTTGTCTACTTTTGAATTACAATAGAGTATCACTTTTGAAACAATGTGTTTTTAAAAATATTATAATCTCATTTAAATCTTCGCGCACGCAGGCACCGGGAATTAAAGTGCCCTGCTGCTTCCGTCTCTCTTTAATCCGGTAAAGGAGGGAAATTACATGAGTGAAATTTTCAGATTGGAACTGCATCATTACCACCTGTCACTGAAAGCTCGCTCTGCTTCACGATACTATTTCTGTCCGAATAATGAATGCAATATCCCGCCTGATATCCTATTTCAAGATACTTGCGATATCCCGCCTGATATCTGATAACCTGAAATATATTCAGGAGGGTTTGAAAACAAATGTTGCTGCTGCTTTCATTTCTCGACCGGAGACGGTGCGCCATTGTTGCAGAAGGCTCTCCTGGTAGTACTGTAAGTCTCGGCACTTCAAAATTGCATGATTTTAATATGTAGTAAGAAAGCTTTTCCCTACATACTGTTTTCTTGCTTACTATAGCATATGATGAGATTTAAGTTTTTACGATTTGAAGTGTTGCATTTTTTTTGGTATTCAATCTCTGCCATCGGACGATCGGGACTCTTCTTATATTGTCTATTCTCAGTTTGAAAACCTGTTATTTTCTGGTTCTCAATTTGAAAACCTTAATTCCTATATTCTCCGAGTTCTAATCTATTCGTTTAGATTAGAATTTTTGTATCTAGGGGAAGAACATAAATGCCAAGTTCACTCATGAATGTGTGGAGTAAGCATCATTAACATTAAGTTAGTTAACCAGGGCAGATTGTTGTTACAAGTTATGCTTGTTAGTTAGGAAGTATAACTAACAATATTTGTGCATGGCAGATTGCTTGTTAGTTAGGAAGTATAACTAACAATATTTGTGCATGGCAGATTGCTTGTTAGTTAGGAAGTATAACTAACAATATTTGTGCATGGCAGATTGGTTACATGTTATGCTGGTTAGTTAGGAATTATAACTAACAATATTTGTGCATTGGCAGATTGTTGTTACAAGTTATGGTTGTTAGTTAGGAATTATAACTAACAATATTTGTGTCTAACTTCTAGTGTGCTATGAAGCTGTAGATAGGAGGTATTTACCAACTGTAGGTTAGGAAGTTGCATTTGTAGGGATTATTGTAATATTTTTTTTATGTATTATGTGTTTTTTAGATGTTTAGATGTGTGTGGGAATAATATGAACTAAATTAAGAAAATAATAGAAAAAGTTATTGATCATATGATCATCGTTGTTATATGTGAAGGAGAGAGGAAAATGTTATTTGGTAAAACATATTGCATGATGTGTGTCTCTCTCCTCTCACTGAAACACAAATGATTTGAGGGTGACAGACCTTGGCTCTCATGTATTTATTTATCTTATGGCTTTAATGTTAGCAAGATTAACACACTTATGAGTTCCTTGTGATCATTCCTAAATTGAGGTAGTTGTTGAGCAACCCATATTTGAAGAGTGGGGCAGATAAATTTGGTTGTAAGACCCTAGAATACTGTAAAAGCACACATATTTGTTGTAGTGTTGTAATATATTGTAATATTTTGACAATTTTAAGTGTGATATGTAGAGACAACATTAGAGAGGTTGGTAATGAGCTTCATCATTGAACATGGATGTATGTTGAGGATACTTTTTTTAAAATTACCCCATATTGACTTGATGATGAACTCACTACTTCACAATCCTCTTTTTTATGACCTTGGAGTATTTTCCTTCAAGAATGTGATTGGCTTCTTTGGTGTGTCTTGGCTAGAGACCTTCTTTCCAAAACTCGTTCATATCATCAAAACAATATATTTTCTCAAAAAAACATCCACTAAATATTAGATGATGAGATCCTACTTCAATCTCACTCTAGAATAGAGATATCACAAACTCCTTTTGGTCTTATGACACATTTACTTCCCAAATCACTTCGACGTTATCATTCTCTCAATTAAGGGTGTATGCTAGTTCATAGTAATGTTTATTGAAATCACATTTGATATAAATGTAAATAAGGGTAGGCATTTATGGTTGAATATATTTATTGATTTATGTTAAACCCATTTCTTTTCTGTGGAAAATTTTTCCATGGGTACTTCCTCTCATTTTCTGGATGGTGCCCAGTGTAAACCTGTCAAAGTTGTTTAGGGTGCTTGACTCAATATGGACATCAAGTGAGGCATACAACAAAGGTAGGAACCTAGCATCAACCTCGAGAGACACTATGCATGAAGATCAAAGAACTAAACCACTAGAGCTAACCCATCGAGCTACATTTACCATCATCCTCTCTCCAATTTTGATTTTGTTGATCTCTAAATCAAAAATAAGTTTATTTTTATAAGTGATCAATTGAATTTCCAACTAAAGTTTTTAGATTAATGATTAGTATTTCACATGAAATAATACTACACATACACATAAAAGTAGCTTAGCTTGAAAAACACAACGTTTTTAGTAAAG
The DNA here is from genome assembly GCA_010110895.2 of Picea sitchensis. Classification (NCBI taxonomy): domain Eukaryota; kingdom Viridiplantae; phylum Streptophyta; class Pinopsida; order Pinales; family Pinaceae; genus Picea; species Picea sitchensis. Next base: position 64,704 of record SNQJ01S0007572.1, read on the forward strand.
TAAACATAACGTTCACTAATTGAAACATGCTTAGTAGGAGAGCTTCCATCATTTATTAAAAAAGGTAAATGTTGAGTGGGGACAAACTAAGTGATTTAACGATAAAAAAATATATGTAACATTTGTCCTTTTATGATTTGAAGTCATTCTTATCACATTGCATCTATACTACAACACGCACATCTTTCTTAAGAAAAGAAAATGAACACACAAAGAAAGATGTCCTTTTATCTTTCTTCATAAAGAATGGTATATTGATATAATTTTTTTGGTTATAGATGATGCAAGTGGAGTAGGTTTTCTCCACTCTAATTTCAGTGTGGGTTCATATTTACATGTTTATTATTGTTTTCAAATTACATGTGTTTACTGGGTTGTCATACATAACATTATAAATTTTCTAACACATTATTGTTAATCAATTATTTAATTTTGACAGAGTATAAATGTTTTATGTTTATTTTTTTGGTAGACTTTTTTATGAGTTTTATTCAGAGTTCAATCAAAAATTTAGAAGGATAGTTAAAATAGCACATTATAGTGGTCGAGATTACATATTTCAAGTGTCTTGGAGTTTTTCGAGGGCGTTGAATGGATTTATGAATTCAAAAACGTGATTTAAACAATGTAAAATTGTGATTTCGCCAACAATTATGTTTCTGAATTCCAATAATAGTTACCAGAAAAAAAAAGGAAAAAAAGAAGAAGAAGAAGTAGAACATTTAGACTATCCATTTAATATCCACCCTTATCATAAACTTGTACATTAGCCCATTCTGATATTTTGTATTTTATTAATAGATCACAAAAAAAATATGTGCCAAATTTTGTTTTACAAAACTTGTACTTGGATTTCATATTTCAATGATTTTAGAAATTATGGTTATTGCACCTATCATCATATGCTCACTATTTTGTTAAGGTATTTTATTGAAATATTTAACTAGTTTAGTATAGGCACATACACCATGCAGCATGTCATAATCCCTAACTTATATATGTGATTTGATAATGTGTCATATTAATCCATTTTTCTACTTCCATGACTTAAAATAGATATAATCTAATAATGTGTTATATGAATCCATTCACTTAACATAGATATACATATATATTTTACATCCAATTATTCGTAGAACATGATTGTTTGTTACTCTATTCTTTTTTTTTTTAAAGATAAAAACACACCTCTAATTTCTATTATTATATAAATATATATTCATACATCCATTACTTTTGATGGAGACCTTCCAACAAAGGAAACTAAGCCCCCACCAGGAATTGTATTCAAAATTTTTAGTAGTCTCAAGTTTGTTCTTCCTCCACATACTATAAATAAACACTAACTGAACTACCAGTATACACCTATCCATTAAAGCTAAGGAAAAGTAGACATAAACAAATTCAAACCCGTAAACCCGCACTTGGAGGAGGTGGAGTTTCCTCGGTATCCACTTCTAGAACTAATTCGATATCCTCGTTCTACTCTTGTGCTCATGCTATTGGGGCACATCGTCAACCTTGATTGGATTCACATAAGTACCCACAAAACTATTGGAACCAAATCTTGTTTTTCCTTTGCCATCTTCATCTGTAGCTTTGGTGACAATAATCTTGACCCCAAATACTGCACTATAGTCTGCCTCAAATTTCCCTTCAAAATTTTTGATGGAATGGAGGAGTTCTTGTTGATCCTCTTTGGCTTTCTCTAAATCTTGTGCCACCAACATTTTGACGAGCCAATAGGTTTTTGAAATCCTGAAGTATTTTGTGTTCCTTGTTCGCGAGTAAACATGATCCTTTATCCACTCCCTCACCTTCAAAAGAAGCTGAGCATTTGAGATCATTTCCCTCTTTGTTATTATTGCAGCCTCAACCTCCTCCTTCACCTTAGCCAAACATTTTCTTCAAATTATCGTTCAACTTTGTCTACCTCATGCTATGCCCTAGTGCCAGACCCCTGAGCATGCAACAAGGAAGTAGAGCAAGCTCCCCATCTCCCTCTACTTTTCTTTCCCTCCCCACCCTTTCCATATCCATGTGCCATGCCTAGGAACCACCACCACTGATAACTAGGYCCATTGTTCACCTTTGTTTGATAACCACCCCCTATCRCTCTTAGAGTGTTGAAAGAAGAACGACACCCTGATGGAAGGTGCTTCCCCTTMTTCTCTTCCCCCCACAACTCTGCCTAAGAACCTCTAAGATGATTAGACCTCACGACCTTTGCTAACCAATTCTCCATGAGGCTCATCAAATTAGCCCGACCCARTTTCCCACCTTTATCCTTTGTCCATAATTGCTCTATTGATCTCTGCCACGCAAGGAAAAATTCTCTACTAGGGTTCTGCCATTCTTTCCTACCCATCCATATTACTTTCACAATAGAATTTCCATTGCCCGTGCTTAGACCAAGTCTTAAAGATCGTTCATTGTCCATCATGCTCAGAATCTCCTCTTACCACCATCTCAGGAAATGATGAAACTGCTCATCCATTGCACTCCCAAACATAAATTCCATGTCTTCACCACTTATTCCACACATCACTTCATTTTACTCCTCAATTTCCTGGTTCAACATCACCATAAGTTCCATTAATTGGTTTGTAGGGTGTTGTACCCATTCTCCATTGAATTTCCATCACTCGTCGTCTGCTGAAAAGACCAAACCTGATCACCCTTCACTTGACAGTTATTACACAAGGAGATGAAAGATCCGCATGACATGTATGTGTCCACAACCCCCTTGTCTGCACCCCATCCAGGTGTTTGTTACTCTATTCTTGATGTAACTTTGGTTTCCATATATTTTATGGTAATATGACTTATTTAAATTTAATAATAACCCCAAAAATATCTTACTTATTAAAATTATACAAGTAAACTTAGAACAAAAGCTCAACTAAAGGCTCATAATGGGAAGGATGTTATCCTTAAGATTTTCATTGTTGTTTAAATGATTCTAGAGGTACATTCCATGTTGAATTATGTGTTTCCTTATATATTACTCATCCCTTGGAATAATAACATGCCGTTATTTTCAACTTTGTGGTTAGGTAAGGGGTCAAGAATAGATTTCAATATACATGAATGGAAATAGGGCGACAAAGAGAAATAGGATGATCCGCCCAAATATGTCAAGGTATGTATCTCGATTACTTCACGAAACTATATTTTATGTTTATTTTATATTTTTTAATTTCTTTAATTGTGTATTTATTTAATTATAATATGTTAAATAGAAAAAGTGCATATATATAGTTCTGTATCTTAATTAAAAGTTTATAAAATTGTATATGAATGAAAAACAATATCAATTTTAAACTATTGTTTTAGTAATAAAATATGGGTGTTTCAATTAAATATTAATTATTGTTACAAGAGCTTCATAAAATAATTCAACACAAACATATGATTGTACTAGTCTACTATATTCTTCTACTTGGATTGAACTAATAATAGCAAACTTTGGTTGTGCTGCGTAAATGATATCATGAAAAACTTTAATCCTCTAATAAATAGAGACAAGAGGATATTGATGTCCAAGGTGGAATTGGGTTTCCTAGTCTAGTATATTCTTTTATTTGGATTAAACTAATAATAGCAAACTTTAGTTGTGCTGTCTAAATGATGTCATGAAAAACTTTAATCTTCTAATAAATAGAGACAAGAGGATATTGATGTCTAAGGTGGAATTGGGTTTCCTTATAAAATTTGAAACCGAGTGGTGTTGTGTGGTTTTTTCGATTTGAAATYTTATGGAATTATGATGCCTTGTTTTTTTGACAGATCATGGTTAAATGAGATATGTTGTTATCTCCTTTKTGGGAGGCAGGTTTGGAATTTCAAAGTTACTTTATCTGTCAAGTGAAAATTTGATGACATTCATTTGTTTTTTGTGCCCGTCATTTTAAGTTTTAAGCACATGCATTTTTTTTTCTCTAATATACAAAAAWTTGTAACAAAAATCTCTTAATGAAAAAAAAATATAAAAATAAGATACATCTATTAAAATGAAAGAGAAATGACATTTCAAGCCTACCTTTCAGAGCTTGCAATCTAAGGAGAAACCTATGGGAAACATCAAAATTCATTTACTGTTTCATTTACTCTTGGAACAAACCTCTATCAAATCTAAACCTTTGTCAAGTCCTGTAGGTTAAGGTTATACAATAGAGCTTAAGTAAGCTAAGTACCTACTAAAAATTATGACGGGTTCGAATTTTACATGCGGGTAAATGATGACATGTAGATTTAGTATATTCCTCTCAAATATGTCTTAAAATGAAAAAAACGTCCCGTGGGACGTCAAATTCCAGGCATGGTGGAAGGTTTCGTCTTCATACCATTTTTTTAGTCCTAGGGAACATAAATATTTTGTAAACGTTTTGTGTTTCTAGAAATAGATGGAAATCAATGAATTTAATTTTTGGAAAACAAAATGGGGTAGGGAATTTTATAATTATGTGAGAATGCAATTTTATAATTATTGATACCATATATTACGTCAAAATGTTAAATTTTCACAAGGACTATTCATAATTTTAAATGGATTTATTGCTAGGTGTCCAAATAAATAAATAAGATGTTAACACTAGAAGTCACAGCTAGACTGTTGTAGGTGTAAGCGTAATACCCATTAGCGTGTAAAGGATAAATTTTTGTAAAAGGTGGAAAATGGATGGAAATCTCAGTTAAAGATTTCAATCATAGATAACTCCATGCAATATACACCAACAAACAAGGCCTTGAATAACTTCAGATCAATTTTTAAGAGATAAAGTGATAGATGGAAGAATTGACAAGGAAAGTGTAATATGCATATCATTTACATCATGTAACATTAAGACACATATGAAAAAAACTCTCTGAAATAAGAACCTCTTACAATCAAAGAGAAAAAACTCGGATACACTTGCATACAATATCACAATAGATCCTTTATTGCAATAAAGAAACAAACAACCAGATGAATCATTCACACAGACTGCTATCAAAGTAAGACAACAAAAGATGATAAAGAAAAGAAAGGCTGATTTCCACTATTCAAAGTATCTTGGATCCGGTCCATACATTAGGAGAAAAACTCTGTACAAAGACAATATCAAAATAGGAGTTTTTATGTCACACCATTCGAACCCTTCTTAAGTCTTACAATGCCCTTTAAATAGCCTCAACTATCATTTCCATCTTTATAATTCGGATTACAAATTCCTCATAGGATCCATGTGCCTAAGGGAAGCGTGGCAACAAGTGTACAACAACAAAGAAACAAACTGCTAATTTCAAGGAGGATGTTGGCAATTTTTGCAACATTCTTTAATGGATGATGATGTGTCCATAATAGTGCATATTCTTTAGGCAGGTGGCCTCCTAGATTGCAACTAACCTTCAGAGTGCTGGTACAAATTCATCTTGACAGCTGGTAGCTCACTTTCCCTCCAAAATCTCAAAAACATTGAGTTCACAACGGAGCACTGCAAACTGTCCTGAAACAACCAGTTCACAACGCCAATGGTTCCAGGCGCTGAGAACTTTCTTGTAATGGCCTGTTTCACTTTTTCCAATGATTCAACATCTCAAAACTCATACCAGGTGTCTAGATATGCTACAAAAATTCATTACTTTGATATATAATTGGGGAAAAGATACCAAAACTGATAATTATGGTTCAAAACTCATATCCATCACCAAAAATGTTGCACATGCATATAACAGAACTTTGACCAAAAATTGATTCTAGTTTTTTTGGAAGATCAATGAATTTATCTTTTAGTTTTGGAGCTTCTTCTGGTAGCAACCTTGGCCATCATGTCTAGGTTTATCTTTGCCAATTCTTCTTTGAAAGGTTGTAATTCTTCCTTCAATTTCCTGATTTGAGCTTGATGGGTTATGTTCTTCCTGCAGATATTTTTGAGCTTCCTATGAAGGGGCATGAATATTTTAGCCAAAAACCTCGCCTTATCAATGGTCTCATGATACATTCCCAACATATCCTTAAGATTCTTCCTGGAACCCAAGTTTTCATTTTTCAACTTATCATCTTCAACTCTTGCTTCCTTGAGCTCCCTCTTGAGCCTCTTAAAGGTGGGGTTGATTTCATGCTGAGGAGTAGTGATGTCAACAACTTATATATGCTGCTTAGAAGATTGATATTTTCCTTTTTTCTGAGCTGAGGTCTCTGTTGTATCATTCTTCACAAGGATATGTTGCTTGGCTGCTGCTCTAGTAAAATGCCTCCTAGGTTTAACCTTGTCTACAACAATAGGTGAGGAAAAAACAAGATTTTTTCCTTTCAAGACTTTGGGTTTTCTTGAACAAACCTTCATAGGGATAGGGTTTGGCATTGGTAAATTTTCTCTATCTGGAGGTTGTGAAGGACCTCCTGATTCTGCTTCATAAGTAGCTCTAACAACTTTATCACTCATAGTCACCCTTTTCTTCTTGCTAGCTTCTGAATGCACAATCCTCTCAATAGGAGTAGGACTTTGTCTCTTGTACTGTGGAGTGGGGGAAACAACTAGCTGAAACTGTGATGAAGTCAAGAAGGTTTCCCAATTAGTGTTGGTCTTCCTCAACTCTTCCATTACTAACATATTAATAAGGCCAGATTTAAAGACATCGATATCTAATTTCTTTGACTTGGCTTGAACTCTGTTAGACATCTTACCAATGCTTCTAAAAAGATAAAATGGAAGGTTCATGGATTTTTTTCCTGTGAAATGTAACAACAACCTGATGTGGTATTGGTACACAATGTTGAACCTCCCCTCACATGTGAATTATATCTGGATAACCCTCGAAATATTGTCAAAACATTCAAGCATGTGGCTTGTAGGTACTCTGGACAAGTTGTCCTCCTAATACTCTAGCTTAAGGAATTTCTTTGAGAAGGAAGAATTTAATAACATAGTTTTGAACCATTTCTCTCCATTGTTGGGTATCTTTGTTGCAACAGAGATGGAATGCTTTGCAACATCAAAATCTAACATTCTCACTTTGGTTTTAGTCCCATTATAGTTGAGTGAAAAATCTTTGGCCACTTCTGGATGCCCCCTCTACATCTTTTGAAAGAAATTTATACAACCTACCCTCTGAAATGCTTCTCTGAACAAAGGTTTAGAGTTAAGAAGCTACATATCATAAGGTTTTTTCCTCACAATCTTCCCTCCCTTGTGAGTCTTCTTGTGTTGTTGACTATCCATAACTACTGTTGGAAGAATGTTTTTTGTAATTCGTTATGACAACTAGGTGTGTGAAAATAGAGTACACATGAATTTAGGGTTTAAATGACAATATTGTTTTTCCTAAATCTCACCTTGTGAAAAAATTTATACACATCACTCTACACACATCAAGGAATGATATGGAACACACTTCAAATAGGAGGGATAATGGATCAACCACTTAGATTTCTAATGAAAGGAAGACATGTGAAATTTATTTGCCAATAACAGAGTTTTAGCAACATAAATATAAGTTTGCAGCACAAATGATGTATGCAAAATCAAGCATGGTTCTACAAAAGATAAACCATACATTTCAGGTTTTATAGGGGTATCATTCAATCGTGTAAGACTAAACTTCAAATGGATGCAGAAGACGAGGGTTTCAACAATTCTGGAACAGAGGCTTCACAACTCCAAATTTTGCAGAGTTAGAGCAACTAGTTCACAATGCTGAGGTATTTCAGAGGGATTTGTGGCATCTCAGTAGAGGAAAATATGCATCAGGTCAAGAAAGAATTTTGGACTGGTGTGCAGGTTTTAGGGCTCCATGGGAAAAGATTTAAAAGTTGGCAACAAATAATCTTGAACAATTCGCAGCGCCAATGCATAAGGAAACATAAACCCCTCTTTTCAACCTTTGATCAGTGTGGAGACCATAAATGAGTACCTGGTAAACCTGGGTTTGATGTTGATTCTTATGAATTTGAATTGATATTTCAAAAATTCGTCCAAACGCGATGATCCTCTTTAGCCATTCTGCAGCGTTGGTTCGCAGCGCCAAGTTCAAAATCAAATTGCGCACTTAAGGAGATTGTCAGCAAATCTGTGACATAATCCCTGAAAATTCGGTTAAATGAAGGCATTGAAAACGATGAAATCCCCTTTGACATGTTTCTTAACTACAATGATGACAAATGAATGCTTGAGGTATCGATGAGTACGTTGTGAACTCTCTTGGTGAGTTGGCAGCAAATACACCTGGCTTTTGACTAGACATCTAAATGGTTGGATGGTGATAAAGGAGGACTTGTGTGCAATTGGGAGGCATGACATGTCATGGTACTGATTTTAAGATAAAAAATGTGACTCATAAGGACCATTAACCTTGTCACAATGACAAATCTTATGACATAAAGACTGTAAACCAAGGATAAACATAAATTCATTTATTCAAATCAAAATTTAAGTTATGACCACAACAAGAAGACAAAAAACCTAGGACTTATAAGACCCTATGACTCAAAAAACAAATCCAAAGTGATTTTTTTTTTACCCCTACAATTTTATGTGCTAACATCTGGCTCCACAGGGGATGTAGACCTCCTTGTGAGGCTCCAAGAACCTCTGCAATTCTAATGTCGTATCTAACTTCTGAATATGATTCTAATTTCAACAATTGTTCACCATTCTACAAGTTAAAACATCTTACAAAGACCATCTGTTATTACATTGGGCATGGAGTCTTATTCCAAAACTGAAAACAAAACAAATGCTCGTGCATCGAGGTTATTTATGTACATTTCTACTACTAACCAATAAACTGTTGTGATCAAGTGTATACATATTTCCAGCTCAACCATGCAAGGAATTGGTTAGCTAATTGAACCGAACTTCCATCTTTAAGAACAAATGAAATAATAAGAATGGAAAAATATAGGAGCAAACAGGCTTGAAGATCATATTTAAAACTCCTAAATTATGTCTTTAAAAAGTTGAAGACATAAGGATTTTTACTCCATTTCAAATCCATGTAAATAACCATTGGATCTTGGAAAAATCAACTAGATTCTTTCCATTCAAGAAATCAATACTCTATCGCTGATTGAGGAATATCAATAACAACTTCACCAATTTCTAAAGATTGTTGATTCACATCTGCTAGGAAAAAGTGTAATCATGGTTGATTTTGTAAGATCCCTTCATTCTTATTTGCTACAACTGACATAAGTCCATCATGACCCCATTTATTGCCTTCCCATGAATCTGATGCATGAATGCTATTATGAAGTTCTATAGCTAATCCTGAAACAATTTTTTCTTCATAATATGTTTGGTATCCTTCCTCTATATTTGAAACAACAGGTTCATCAGGGGAAAAATCTAATGCATCTACAACCATGCAATCATCAATACTATGACCAACTACATCTCAAAAACCCTCTTCTTGGGAAGAAGAAGTAGAAAGAGTTCCATGTATGAATGATTTATTATCCACATCTTCATTAGTATAATCTCTTCCATCCTCACTACTAGAGAAATTTATATGTTGGATATCTGAATGAAATTCCTCACAACAGTGTTCAAAAATAAGTTATTTATAAAAATACCTTTTACAATGCTCATTGAATGAAGCATGGAAATATATTAAGGAAAATATGTTGGAAGAAGGAAGACAAAATTACCATTCTCGTGCATCACCTTTTAAAGAGTACATGAACATTTTCATCAACGCATCCTCATGATGTATGTCTAGTTGATCCATGAATTGATGAAATGTAATGAGATGTTGAGTAAGATTTCCCCCCTTGTCTTATTTGAAAGTAGGAAGGTAATCCATCCATTCTGATGGTGGAGGCATTAGACTTGGAAAACCAGGGATAGTTGAAAAATTGAGAGGTGCAAACCTTCGTGCCAAGATAGCCTCCATGGACTTTGTCATCCTGAATCAGTGAAGTCCCCAAAAGATCCTTTCTTCATGGAGTGGAGTCGCCAGGTGAATGATGCAGTCTGAATATGTCCAGCTTTAGTTCACCATACAAAGATGCATCTAATCAAATTCGTTCTCCCAGGGAAGATATTCATCTTCATCCCCGAAACCGGCTCCAAAAATGTTAGCACTAGAAGTCACACCTAGACTGTTGTAGGTGTAATCCTAATACCCATTAGAGTGTAAAGGATAGATTTTTATAAAAGGTGACAAATGGATGGAAAACTCAGTTAAAGATGTCAATCACAGATAACTACATGCAATATACACCAGCAAACAAGGCCTTGAATAAATCCAGATCATGTTTTAAGAGATAAAGTGATATATGGAAGAATTGAAAAGGAAAGTGTAATATGCATATCATTTACATCAGGTAACACCGATACACATATGAAGAAAACTCTCTGAAATAAGAACCTCTTACAATCAAATAGAAAAAAATATGATACAGTTGCATACAATATCACAATAGATCCTCTATTGCAATAAATAAACAACTAGCCATATGAATCATTCACACAGACTGTTATTAAAGTAAGACAGAATAATATGATAAAGAAAAGAAAGATTGATTTCCACTATTCAAAGTATCTTGGATCTAGTCCATACATTAGGAGAAAAACTATGTTACAAAGACAATATAAAAATATGAGTTTTTATGTCACACCATTCGAACCCTTCTTAAGTTTTAGAATGCCCTTTAAATAGCCTCAACTATCATTTCCAACTTTATAATTCACCTTGCAACTTCCTCATAGGATCCTTGTGCATAAGGTTAGCGTGGCAACTCGTGTACAACAACAAAGAAACAAACTGCTACTTTCAAGGAGGATGTTGGCAACGTTTGCAACATTCTTTAATGGCTAATGATGTGTCCATAAGAGTGCATATTATTTAGGTAGGTGGCCTCCCAAATCAAAACTAACCTTCAGAGTGCTAGTACAAATTCATCTTGATAGCTAGCATCTCTCTTTTCCTCCAAAATCTCCAAAAAACCGAGTTCACAACGCAGTGCTGCAAATTGTCCTGAAACAACTAGTTCGCAACGCCAATGGTTCCAAGCACTGCGAACTTTCCTGTAGTGATCTGTTTCACTTTTTCCAAGGATTCAACATCTCAAAACTCATACCAGGTGTCCAGATATACTGAAAAACTTCATTACCTTGATATATAACTTGGGAAAAAATACCAAAACTAATAATTATGGTTCAAAACTCATATCCATCACCAAAAATGTTGCACATGCATATAACAAAACTTTGACCAAAAAATGATGCTGTTTTTTTTGGAATATCAATGAATTTATCTTTTAGTTCTGGAGCTTCTTCTGGTAGTAACCTTGGCTAACATGTCTAGTTTTGTCTTTTCCAATTCATCTTTGAATGGCTGTAATTTTTCCTTCAATTTCCTGATTTGAGCTTGATGGGTTTTGTTCTACCTGTAGATATTTTTGAGCTGCATGTGAAGGGGCATGAATATTTTATCCAAAAACTTGGCCTTATCAATGGTCTCATGATACATGCCCAACATCTCCTTAAGATTCTTCCTGGAACTCAAGTCTTCATTTTTCAACTTATCAGCTTCAACTCTTGCTTCCTTGAGCTACCTCTTGAGCCTCTTAAAGGTGGGGTTGCTTTAATGCCGACGAGTAGTGATGTCAACAAATTCTATAGTCTTATTAGAAGATTGAGATTTTCCTTTTTCTTGAGATGAGGTCCCTGTTGTATTATCCTTCACAAGGATATGCTGCTTGGTTGCTACTCTAGTAAAAGGCCTCCTAGGTTTAACCTTGTCTGCAACAATATGTGAGGAAAAAACAAGATTTTTTTCTTTCAGGCATCTAGGTTTTCTTGAAGGAACCTCCATAGGGATAGGGTCTTCCATTGGTGAGTTTTCTCTATATGGAGGTTGTGAAGGACCTCTTGATTTTGCTTCATAAGTAGCTCTGACAAATTTATCACTCATAGTCACCCTTTTCTTCTTGCTAGCTTCTGAATGCACAATCCTCTCAACAGGAGTAGGACTTTTCTTTTGGATTGTGGAGTGGGGGAAACATCTAGCTGAAACTGTGATGAAGTCAAGAAGGTTTCCCAATTAGTGTTTTTCTTCCTCAACTCTTCCATTACTAACATCTTACTACGGCCAGAGTGAAATACATTGGTATCTACTTGCTTTGACTTGTCTTGAATTCTGTCATACATCTTACCAATGCTTCTAAAAAGATAAAATGGAAGGTTCATGGCTTCTTTTCATGTGAAATGTAACAACAACTTGATGTGGTATTGGTACACCATGTTGAACCTCCCTTCACATGTGAAGTATCTCTGGATAACCCTCAACATCTTGTCAAAACATTCAAGCATGTGGATTGTAGGTACTCCTTTGGACAAGTTGTCCTCCTGATACTCTGGCTTAAGGATTTCCTTTGAGAAGGAAGAATTTAATGACATAGTTTTGAACCATTTCTCCCCACTGTTGGGTATCTTTGTGTCAACATAGATGGAATGCTATGAAACATCAAACTCTAACATTCCAACTTTGGTTTTATTCCCATTAAAGTTGAGTGCAAACTCTTTGGCCACCTCTGGATGCCCCCTCTGCATCTTTTGACAAAAGTTTATACAACCTACCCTCTGAAATGCTTCCCTGAACAAAGGTTTAGAGTTAAGAAACTGCATATCATAAGGTTTTGTCCTCACAATCTCCCCTCCCTTGTGAGTCTTCTTGTGTTGTTGACTATCCATAATTATTGTTGGAAGAATGCTTTATGTAATTCGTTATGACAACTATGTGTGAAAATAGAGTAAACATGAATTTAGGGTTTAAATGATAGTATTGTTTTTTCTAAATCTCACCTTGTGCAAAAATTTATACACATCACTCTATACACATCAAGGTATGATATTGAGCACACTTCAAATAGGAGGGATAATGGATCAACCACTGAGATTTGTAATGAAAGGAAGACATGTGAAATTTCTTTGCTAATAACATAGTTTTAGCAGCATAAATACCAGTTTGCAGTGCCAATGATGTACATGCAAAGTCAAGCCTGGTTCTGAAAAAATCAACCATACATCTCAGGTTTGATAGGGGTATCATTCAATCGTTTAAGACTAAACTTCAAATGGATGCAAAAGATGAGGGTTTCAACAATTCTGGAACAAACGGTTCGTAACGCCTGGTTCGCGTCGCCAAATTTTGCAGAGTCAGAGAAACCAACTCACAACACTAAGGTATTTCAGAGGGACATGTGGATTCTCAGCAGAGGAAAATATGCATGAGGTCAAGAAAGAAGTCTGGATTGGTGTGCAGGTTTTAGGGCGCCATGGGAAAAGATTTAAAAGTTGGCAACAAATAATCTTGAACAGTTCGCAACACCAGTGCAGAAGGCAATATAAACCCCTCTTTTCAACCTTTGAATAGTGTGGAGACCATCAAGGAGTACTTGGTAAACCTGGGTTTGATGTTGATGCTTGTGAATTTGAATTGATATGTCAGTAAGTCATCCAAACTCGGTGATCCTCTTCAGCCAGTTTGCAGCGCCAGTTCGCAACGCCAAGTTCAAAATCATTCGCGCACTTCAAGGAGACTGTTAGAAAATATGTGACATAATCCTTGAAAATTTGGTTATATGAAGGCGTTGAAAACCATGAAATCCCTTTGACACGTTTCTTAACTGCAATGATGACAAATGAATGCTTGAGGTTCCGATGAGTACGCTGCGAAATCTCTTGGTGAGTTGGCAACAAATACACCTGAATTTTGACTAGACATCTAAACGGTGGGATGGTGACAAAGGAGGACTTGTGTACAATTGGGAGGCATGACATGTCATGGTAATTATTTTAAGATCAAAATTGTGACTCATAAGGACCATTAACCTTGTCATGATAAAAATATTATCACATAAAGACTCTAAACCAAGGATAGAAATAACTTCACTTATTCAAATCAAAATTTAAGTTATGACCACAACAAGAAGACCCAAAACCTAGGACTTATAAGACCCTATGAATCAAAAAACAAAACGAAAGTGATTTTTTTTTACCCCTACAATTCTATGTGCTAACATCTCGCTCCACAGGGGATGGAGACCTCCCTGTGAGGCTCCAAGAACCTTTGTAGTTCCAGTGCCTTATCTGACTTTTGAATATGATTCTAATTTCAATAATTTTTCACCATTCTACAAGTTAAAACATCTTACAAAGACCGTCTTCTATTACATTGGGCATGGAGTCTTATTCCAAAAATGAAAAAAAACCAAATGCTCTTACACTGATCTTATTTATGTACGTTTCTATTGCTAACCAATAAACTGTTGTGATCAAGTGCATACAAATTTCTAGCTTAGCCATGCAAGGAATTGGCTAACTAACTGAACCAGACTTTCATCTTTAAGAACAAATGAAATGATAAGAATGGAAAAATATAGGAGCAAACAGGCTTGAAGAAAATATTTAAAACTCCTAAATTTTGTCTTTAAAAATTTGAAGATAGAAGGYTTTCTACTCCATTTCAAATCTATGTAAATAACCACTGGATCTTGGAAAAAATAACTAGGTTCTTTCCATTCAAGAAAGCAATACTCTATTGTTTATTGAGGAATATCAATAACATTTTCACTAATTTYTGAAGATTTTTGATCCACATCTGCTAGGAAAAAGGGTAATAATGGTTGATTTTGTAAGCTCCCTTCATTCTTATTTTCTACAACTGACATAAGTCCAACATGACCCCCTTTACTCCCTTCCCCTAAATCTGATGCATGATTTCTATTATGAATTTCTATAGCTAATTCTGAAACAATTTTTTCTTCATAATCTGTTTGGTATCCTTCCTCTATATTTAAAACAACATGTTCATTAGGGGAAAAATATAATGCATCTACAACCATGCAATCATATGACCAACTACATCTCGAAAACCTTCTTCTTGGGAAGTAGAAGTAGAAAGAGTTCCATGTATGAATGATTTCTTATCCACATCTTCATTAGTATAATATCTTCCATCCTCACTACTAGAGAAATTTATATGTTGGATATCTGAATGAAATTCCTCACAACAGTGTTCAAAAGAAGTTCTTTATAAAAATACCTTTTACAATGCTCATTGAATGCAACATGTAAATCTCTTAAGGAAAATATGTTGGAAGAAGGAAGAGAAAAGTACCATTCTCGTGCATCACCTTTTAAAGAGTACATGAACATTTGCATCAACACATCCTCATGATGTATGTCTAGTTGATCCATGCATTGATGAAATGTAATGAGATGTTGATAAAGATTGCCCCCTTGTCTTGTTTTAAAGTAGGAAGGTAATCCATCGATTTTGGCGGTGGAGGCACTAGATTTGGAAAATCGGGGACAATTGAAAAATTGAGAGGTGCAAACCTTCGTGCCAATATAGCCTCCATGTCCTTTGTTGTTCTGAATCATTGAAGTCACCAACAGATCCTTTCTTCATGGAGTGAAGTCACTAGGTTAATTATGAAGTATGAATATGTTCAGCTTCATTTCACCATCCAAATATGGATCTAATCAAATTCGTTCTCCTTGGGAAGATCTTCAACTTCGTCCCCGACAACAACGCCAAAAATGTTAGTACTAGAAGTCACACCTAGATTGTTGTAGGTGTAATCCTAATACCCATCAGAGTGTAAAGGGTAAATGTTTATAAAAGGTGGAAAATGGATGGAAAATTGAGTTAAATATGTCAATCACACATAACTCCATGCAATATACACCAACAAATAAGGCCTTGAATAACTTCAAATCAGGTTTTAAGAGATAAAGTCATAGATGGAAGAATTGAAAAGGAAAGTGTAATATGAATATCATTTACATCAAGTAACACTGAGACACATATGAAGAAAACTCTCTGAAATAAGAACCTCTTACAATCAAAGAGAAAAAACTATGATACACTTGCATACAATATCACAATAGATCCTTTATTGAAATAAAGAAAAAACCATCCAGATGAATCATTCACACATACTGTTATCAAAGTAAGACAACAAAAGATGATAAAGAAAAAAAATATTGATTTCCACTATTCAAATTATCTTAAATCTGGTCCATACATTAGGAGAAAAGCTATGTTACAAAGACAATATCAAAATAGGAGTTTTTATGTCACACCATAAAAACCCTTCTTAAGTCTTACAAATCCCTTTAAATAGCCTCAAATATCATTTCCAGCTTTACAATTCACCTTACAACTTCCTCATAGGATCCGTGTGCCTAAGTGAAGTGTGGAAACAAGTGTATAACAACAAAGAAACAAATTGCTACTTTCAAGGAGTATGTTGGCAACGTTTGCAACATTTTGTTGGCATGTTTTAGAGGAAGCGTGTGCTTGTCATTGATGGAAAGAACAACAACGATGATGGCAAACATGAACATCATAAGCTCAGGAGGGGAAGCGAACAATATGCAGAGATCAAATCTCAGAAGGGAAAGCGCAGCACAAAAATGTGATCATGATCAACATCTCCACAAGACAAACCAAAATGATTGAGAATTCGATCACCCGAATATCTGTCAGTCGTCAGATCAAATTAAATGGAAGGACATGAAAAGCTAGAAGAGAAGCACCGAAGATAGATTGAGCCATCGATCTAAGAACATGATCGATGGACAACATTTGGTTCACGTCAAAAGTTGCGAGGAGGTTACTATTCGGGGAATCTCACTTCGAAAGAATTGGCAACTTGAAAGTCGAATTACCTGAAG
>SNQJ01S0007572.1:87080-98044 GCA_010110895.2 Picea sitchensis
ACAAAGCTCATCTTAGGCCACAAAGTGACAAGACTCCTTTTGAACTATGGTTTGGAATACCTGCTTCAATCAAGCATTTTAAAGTCTTTGGGAGTAAGTGTTATATCAAGAATAATGATGAAAATCTTGGCAAATATGATGACAGGGATGATGAAGGTATCTTCCTAGGGCATGCTACAAACAGTAAATGATACATATGTTATAATAAGAGGCTGCATAAATTGGTTGATTGTATTGACATAAAAGTTGATGAAGAAATCTCGACACGAGATGTAAGCAGCGTTGAATTAACAATAGAGGATATAGTTGAAGTTGAATATGAACATGTCCAAGAATCAGAAAAAGAAGACTCTAAGTCAGATGAAGATACAAATACTCAGACATACTCAAATCAACAGACAACATCAAATCCTCCCTCCAGAATTACTCAAAAGAATCATCCTACAAGTCAGATAATTGGTGAGAAAGACAAAGGTGTACAAACCGAGAGAAGTATAATCAAAGATACCGAGCAATCACATATAGCCTTCATATCCATGGTGGAACCCAAGAACTTTAATAAAGCCAGTGAAGATGTAAACTAGTTAAAATCAATGAATGAAGAACTGGATCAGATTGAGAAGAACAATACTTGGGAGCTTGTTCCTAGACCTCCAGATAAGAATGTAATTGGCTCCAAATGGGTGTTTAAGAATAAAATGAATGAACAAGGACAAATTGTTAATAATAAAGCCATATTGGTCTGTAAGGGGTATGCACAAGTTGAAGGACAAGATTTTGATGAAACCTTTGCGCCAGTGGCAAGATTGGAAGCCATCCAAATATTTCTTGCCTATGCATGTCATAAGAAATTTAAAGTATATCAGATGGATGTTAAGTCAACATTTCTTAATGGAGATCTAGAAGAAGAAGTATATGTGGAGCAACTTGAAGTATTTTCACTAACAAATAATCCTGACTATGTCTGTAAGTTGAAAAAGGAATTATATGGACTGAAACAAGCACCACAAGCCTGGTATTATAGACAGGACAAATTTCCATAGGACAAAGGGTTCCAGAAAGGTACTGTTGACAATAATCTGTACATTAAGTTTGAAGGTGATGATTTATTAGTTGTTTTGGTTTATGTAGATGGAAATATTTTTGGATGCACTAATGACCCTTTAGTTCAGTGGTTTGCTAATTAAATGCAGACTGAGTTTGACATGTCCATGATAGGAGAATTGTCATATTTTATTAGTTTATGAATCAATCAGAGTTCTGCAGGGATATTTATCTCTCAAGAAAAATATTTGAAAGAGATGTTGAAGAAGTTTCAGATGGACGATTCCTCTCCTGTTAGTACACCTATGGTGGTTGGTTACAAGCTCAGTAAAGATGATATTTCACCTGATGTTGATCAAAGAACATATCGATCAATGATAGGAAGTCTTCTGTACATCACAACATCTCGTTTTGATATAATGAAAGTTGTTGGAATGGTAGGTCGTTATCAGTCTGCTCCTAAACAAAGTCAGTTAGCAGCTGCCAAGAGGATATTCAAATATTTGAAGGGTACAATGAATTATGGTCTTTGGTATCCTAGAAATCAAAATTTTCAATTAACTGCATATTCAGATGCTGATTGGGAAAATTGTTTGGATGAAAGAAAGAGCACCAGTGGAGGTTCATTCTTCTCAGGTGATCCATTAGTTGCTTGGCTTAGTAAGAATCATGGATCTATTTCTTTATCAACTACAGAGGTCGAGTACATTGTTGCACTTAGACATTATAGATGATTCAAACTATTGCATATTTGAAGGTAACTTATACTGATACCATTCCTCTTCACTGCGATAACACCAGTGCCATTAGTGTCTCCAAGAATCCTGTGCTTCATTCCAAGACTAAGCATATACCGATAAAGTATCATTTTCTCAAAGAGCAAGTTACAAACAGAGTTGTTTAGCTGAATTATATTCCATCCAAAGATCAGATTGTTGATATCTTCACTAAATTGCTTACAACAACTCAGTTTCAATATCTACGCCATAAGTTGGGTGTGACCCTGTTATCTAGTTAAAATAGACTATCTGATTAGGGGTGGAGTGCTCATAGTATATATAATAAGGGGGAGCATGTTTTTCTTTGACATTGATGTCAAAGGGGGAGAAAAGGTGTGGTCTGGATGCTATAGTTGGAGGTCTAATCATAATAGTGCAGCCTTTCAGGGTTGCCATCAATGCCAAAGGGGGAGATTGTTGGCATGTATTTGTCATTGATGGAAAGAACAACAACGATGATGGAAAACATGAACAACATAAGCTCAGGAGGAGAAGTGAACAGTATGCAGAGATCAAAGATCAGAAGGAAAAGTGCAACACAGAAACGTGATCAGGATCAAAATCTCCACAAGACAAACCAAAACGATTGAGAATTCGATCACCCGAATATCCATCAGTCGTCGGATCAAATTAAGTGGAAGGACATGATAAGCTAGAAGAGAAGCACCGAAGATAGATCGAGCCATCGATATAAGAACATGATCGACGAACAACATTTGATTCACATCAAAAGTTGTGAGGAGCTTACTGTTCGGGGAATCTCACTTCGGAAGAATTGGCAAATTGAAAGTCGAATTACCCGAAGCCTGAAATCCGAAATGAATAAGGACCATCAGATTTGGAGAAAATGCGATGACCGTTAGATAAGGGAGAATCACGTCAACAAACCACCTCAACAAGGACATGTGGTAGACCATGTCAGCAAGGACACGTGGCAACCACTCGACTCGTTCCAAGTCAACAGGTGACGTGTGTAATGTTACGTCACTCTAGGATATTTACTTCGGGAGTTTTTACCACCAACAAATGCCCTAAGTCCCGAACTGGGCATGGGTCATCCGATTTGAAGAACACTTCGGGTGCATCTTCAATTGTTGATCTAGTACAGTGGAAGGACAATGTAAGTGGAAGTGTTAACCGATAGCAAGAGGTCTACATCGCCTATGACTTATTCAGCAGGCGACCACTTCAGAGGAGAATGAAGTAGTGATCATCCTAAAGTCCCGAAGTGCCGAAGTCACTTATGATCGTTGATCGTGCAGGAGGGTACGTGTCAACGGATCGTGAACTCTGGGTGAAACTACTACGGGAAAAAGCGAAGGAGAAAGGTTTGAAATTGCCAAAGGTCGAAGTCCCGGAGTGGAATATAGTCGTTGGATTAAGGAGGACAGGTGTCAATAGATCTTCCATTCCGAAAGATTGTCATATGGGAAAAGCGAGATTTGAGAGTTGAAATTACTGAAGCTCGGAGAGTCGAAATAGATTCTCGACCATTGGATCATCCGAAGAAGATCTCAGTCGTCAGATCGTCCGAAGTAGATCTCAAGCGTCAGATCGTCCGAAGTGAATCTGGGTCGTCTGATCCAAAAAAGACATGGCGTAAATCTGTGGATTTCGGGTAAAGGCCCGAAGTAAGCCTCAACCGTCTGATTCAAGGGGACACGCGTTGTTAGATCGTGGACTCCGGGTGAAATGCTCCGGGAGCAAGTGAGTGTAGAGGAGTTAAATCTCCCAAAGGCCAAAGTCCCGAAGTGAGCGAGGATCATTGATTTGAGGAGGACACATGGCAGGAATCTGTGGACTCCGGCTAAAAGTGTTCTAGGAGAGCGTGAAGGTTGAGAATTGAAATCACCGAAGCCCGGAGTAGCGAAGCAGATCTCGACCGTTGATCGAGTAAGGGGACACAGGACCATTGATCTAATTGAGAGGTAAAATCCCCAAAGTATAGGCAGAGTCGTCGATTGAGAAGGACAGGTGTCTGCAGATCATCGACTTTGAAAGATTGGTGTACGGAGAAAAGCATGGTTTGATATTTGAAACTCCCGGAGCCCAGATCACGAAATAAATCACAACCGTTGATTTAGGGAGGTTAGATCGGATCTGCAGATCGTTAAAGAACAAATATGACCGTCCGTTCAGGAGCACTGTCAAGATCATGAGATCGACGATTCCGTCGCATTGCGGGGATTTAAGGTACGCAAACTTTAAAAAGTTGAAGGAGGGACGCAATCGAAACCACGCTTTTGAAGAAAGGACACGTGGAGGCTCGAGGTGAGTTGCTGGGAGAAAAGTAGTTTGATTTCAAACCACCTTTGGATGTGCCCGCAATCGCATGGTCACATGAGATCATTGCCCAAGGTCACATCAGCGGAAGATAGGGGAAGGAGCTAGCGTTGCTAGGCTCCACATTGAATAATAAAAAAGCCTCTACGTGTATAATCCAACAATGTTGATTAAACGTAATCTGATCAAAGGGTTTTTGTTTCACTTCGTGGTGTCTTGATCAATTACGATTCAGTTACACTAACTGAATCATTGTTCTGGGGCATTGGAATCATTGTTCCTGAGCGGTTGAATCATTGCTACTGAGCATTGGAATCATTGTTCTTGAGAGGTTTTTGATTCCCAACCTGGGCGTTGGAGATTCAGAGAGTAACAGACGATGAGGGCATGAATAAAACAAAGATGTTAAGACAGAGGAAGGTAGTTTTTCCTCGGTAAAATAAGTTGAACTGTATGTTATCAAGGAGACATCAGGAACATAGCATGAAAGATGCAGATATGAAGAACATAAGATGGACAGAGCAGAAATGGTGGAAATAACAGACTGTAAGAGAACCTAAGAGCATGAGAAGGAAAGATGAAGAGTAGATGGACAGAGACAACAAGTGGAGCCAAGCATGAAAAAACATAAGCAGATCAGTGTATCAGAACAATGATGAGACTGGTAAGCCATTCATAAATATTTTATCACTGTAATAATAAGCCATTCTTAGTTTTCTTAGTAATTTCAACACATTCTTTAATGGTTGATGATGTGTCCATAAGAGTGCATATTCTTTAGGCAGGTGTCCTCCCACATCTCAAATAACCTTTAGAGTACTGGTACAAATTCATCTTGGCAACTAGCATCTCTCTTTCCCTCCAAAATCTCCAAAAAATTGAGTTCGCAGCACAGTGTTGCAAACTGTCTTCAAACATCGAGCTCACAATGCTAATGGTTCTAGGCGTTGCAAACTTTACTATAGCGGATTGTTTCACTTTTTCCAGTGATTCAACATCTCAAAACTCATACCAGGTGTCCAAATATGCTTCGAAACTTCATTACCTTGATATATAACTGGGGAACATATACCAAAATTGATAATTATGGTTCAAAACTCATATCCATCACCAAAAATGTTGCACAAACATATAACAAAACTTTGACCAAAAATTGATACTGGTTTTTTTGGAAGATCAATGAATTTATCTTTTAGTTCTGGAGCTTCTTCTAGTAGGAACCTTGGTCAACATGTCTAGGTTTCTATTTTCCAATTCTTCTTTGAAAGGCTGTAATTTTGCCTTCAATTTTCTGATTTGACCTTGATGGGTTATGTTCTTCCTATAGATATTTTTGTGTTTCCTGTGAAGGGTAGGAATATTTTAGCCAAAAACACGGCCTTATCAATAGTCTCATGACACATTCCCAACATCTCCTTAAGCTTCTTCCTGGAACCCAAGTCTTCATTTTTCAACTTATCAGCTTCAACTCTTGCTTCCCTGAGTTGCCTCTTGAGCCTCTTAAAGGTGGGGTTGCTTTCATGTTGAGGAGTAGTGATGTCAACATATTCTATAGGCTTCTTAGAAGATTGATATTTTCCTTTTTCCTGAGCTGAGGTCTCTGCTGTATCATCCTTCACAAGGATATGCTGCTTGGTTGCTACTCTAGTAAAAGGCCTCCTAGGTTTAACCTTGTCTGCAACGATGGGTGAGGAGAAAACATTTTTTTTTCCTTTCAAGCCTCTGGGTTTGTTTGAAGGAACCTCCATTTGTTGAATTTTCTCTATCTGGAGGTTATGAAGGACCTCCTGATTCTACTTCATAAGTAGCTATGAAAACTTTATCACTCATAGTCACCCTTTTCTTATTGCTAGCTACTAAATGCACAATTCTCTCAACAGGAGTAGGACTTTGTCTCTTGGACTATGGAGTGGGGGAAACATCTAGTTGAAACTGTGATGAAGTCTAGAAGGTTTCCCAATCAGTGTGTGTCTTCCTCAACTCTTCCATTACTAGCATTTTAATAAGTCCATAGTGAAAGACACTGGTATCTACATTCTTTGACTTGGCTTGAACTCTGTCAGACATCTTACCAATGCTTCTAAAAAGATAAAATGGAAGGTTCATGGCTTCTTTTAATGTGAAATGTAACAACAGCTTGATGTGGTATTGGTACAACATGTTGAAACTCCCCTCACATGTGAAGTATCTCTGGATAACCCTCGACATATTGTCAAAACATTCAAGCATGTGGCTTCTAGGTACTCCTTTGGACAAGTTGTCATCCTGATACTATGGCTTAAGGATTTCCTTTGAGAAGGAATAATTTAATGACATAGGTTTGAACCATTTCTCTCCACTGTTGGATATCTTTGTTGCAACATAAATGGAATGCTATGAAACATCAAACTCTAACATTCCCACTTTGGATTTATTCCCATTAAAGTTGAGTGCAAACTCTTTGGCCACTTCTGGATGCCCCTTTGCATCTTTTGACAAAAATTTATACAACCTACCCTATGAAATTATTCCCTGAACAAATGTTTAGAGTTAATAAGCTACATATCATAAGGTTTTATCCTCACAATATCCCCTCCCTTGTGAGTCTTATTGTGTTGTTGACTATCCATAACTACTGCTGGAAGAATGCTTAATGTAATTCGTTATGATAGCTAGGTGTGTGAAAATAGAGTACACAAGAATTTAGGGTTTAAATGACAATATTGTTTTTTCTAAAGCTCACCTTGTCCAAAACTTTATACACATCAAGGGATGAGATGGAGAGCACTTCAAATAGGAGGGATAATGGATCAACCACTGAGATTTGTAATGAAAGGAAGACATGTGAAATTTCTTTGCTAATAACAGAGTTTTAGCAACATAAATATCAATTTGCAGCGCCAATGATGTATGCAAAGCCAAGCCTGGTTCTACAAAATATCAACCATACATATCAGGTTTTATAGGGGTATCATTTAATCGTTTAATACTAAACTTCAAATAGATGCAAGAGACGAGGGTTTCAACAATTCTGGAACAGAGGGTTCGCAATGCCAAATTTTGCAGAGTCAGAGCAACCAGTTCACAACGCTGAGGTATTTCAGTGGGACATGTGGCTTCTTAGCAGAGGAAAAGATGCATGAGGTCAATAAAGAAGTTTGGACTAGTGTGCAGGTTTTAGGGCGACATGGGAAAAGATTTAAAATTTGGAAGCAAATAATATTGAACAGTTCGCAGTGCTAGTGCATTAGGAAACATAAACCCCTTTTTTCAACCTTTGAACAATGTGGAGACCATCAAGGATTACCTGGTAAACCTAGTTTTGATGTCGATGCTTGTGAATTTGAAATGATATGTCAACAATTCATCCAAACTCTGTGATCCTCTTCATCCAGTTTGTAGCGCTAATTCATACCGCCAAGTTCAAAATCAAATCGCGCACTTCAAGGAGACTATTATCAAATCTGTGACATAATCCCTGAAAATTTGGTTAAATGAAGGCGCTGAAAACCATGAAATCCGCTTTGACACGTTTATTAAATGCAATGATGAAAAATGAATGCTTGAGGTACTGATGAGTACGTTGCGAACTCTCCTGGTGAGTTGGCAACAAATACACCTGACTTTTGACTAGACATCTAAATGGTTGGATGATGACAAAGGCGGACTTGTGTACAATTGGGAGGCATGACATGTCATGGTAATTATTTTAAGATCAAAGGTAGGACTCATAAGGACCATTAACCTTGTCATGATGACAAATATTATGACATAAATACTCTAAACCAAGGATAGATATAACTTCACTTTTTCAAATCGAAATTTAAGTTATGACCACAACAAGAAGATCCAAAACCTAGGACTTATAAAAACCTATGACTCAAAAAACAAAACCAAAGTGATTTTTTTTTTACCCCTACGATTCTCTGTGCTAACATCTGGCACCATAGGGGATGGAGACCTCCATGTGAGGCTCCAAGAACCTCTATAGTTACAGTGCCTTATCTGACTTCTGAATATGACTCTAATTTCAACAATTGTTCACCATTCTGCAAGTTAAAACATCTTACAAAGACTAGCTGCTATTACATTGGGCATGGAGTCTTATTCCAAAACTGAAAACAAACCAAATGCTCGTGCACCGAGCTTATTTATGTACATTTCTACTGCTAACCAATAAACTGTTCTGATCAAGTGTTTACAAATTTCCATCTTAGCCATGCAAGGAATTGGTTAACTAACTGAACCAAACTTCCATCTTTAAGAACAAATGAAATGATAAGAATGGAAAAATATAGGATAAAACAGGCTTGAAGATCATATTTAAAACTCCTAAATTATGTTTTTAAAAAGTTGAAGATAGAAGGATTTCTACTCCATTTCAAATCCATGTAAATAACCACTAGATCTTGGAAAATAAACTAGGTTGTTTCCATTCAATAAAGAAATACTCTATTGCTGATTGAGGGATATCAATAAAAAATTCACCAATTTATGAAGATTGTTGATCCACATATGTTAGGAAAAAGGGTAATAATGGTTGATTTTGTAAGCTCCCTTCATTCTTATTTGCTACAAATGACATAAGTCTAGCATGACCCCCTTTATTGCTTTCCCCTAAATCTGATGCATGACTACTATTATGAAGTTCTTTAGCTAATTATGAAACAATTTTTTCTTCATAATTTGTTTGGTATCCTTCCTCTATATTTGAAATAGCAGGTTCATCAGGGGGAAAATATAATGCATCTACAACCATGTAATCATCAATACTATGACCAACTACATCTCGAAAACCTTCTTCTTGGGAAGCAAAGGTAGAAAGAGTTCCATGTATGAATGATTTATTATCCACATCTTCATTAGTACAATCTCTTCCATCCTCACTACTAGAGAAATTTATATGTTGGATATCTGAATGAAATTCCTCACAACAGTGTTCAAAAAGAAGTTCTTTATAAAAATGCCTTTTACAATGCTCATTGAATGTAACATGGAAATATCTTAAGGAAAATATGCTGGAAGCAAGAAGAGAAAAGTACCATTCTCATGCATCACCTTTTAAAGAGTACATGAACATTTTCATAAACACATCCTCATGATGTATATCTAGCTGATCGATGCATTGATGAAATGTAATGATATTTTGAGCATGATTGTCCCCCTTTTCTTCTTTGAAAGTAGGAAGGTAATCCATCCATTATGACGGTGGAGRCACTAGATTTGGAAAACCAACAACAACTGAAAAATTGAGAGGTGMAAACCTTCGTGCCAAGATAGCCTCCATAGCCTTTGTCATCCTGAATCATTGAAGTCGTGAACATATCCTTTCTTCATGGAGTGGTGATCCAGGGGATCAAATTTTGCTCAAAATTCAAAGTGCTCGGAATCGCTTCAAATCGAACGGGTGCATAGGCCATGTCGTCACGAACCTAACGCAACTCGTTCGGGTTCAAACGAACGTCGGATGAGTGAGATATCGCGTTCTTTTCAAATAGTCAAATAGGCAAAACAAAAAAATTGCTGACTGTACAGTCCGTACGGATGCTGACGTGGCAGGGTCGTATGATGACGTGGTAGGGCTGTATGCTGACGTGACAGGGCTGATTTGGCAGACTGTTGGCAGTTGGACGGTCGAATCATTTCTTGACATGTGGCATTTTGTGGCGAATGGATTGGTGACACGTGGTCTAAGCAAGGGCTGCCACGTGTCACCTAGGAAATGGTTAAAATTTGTGTAGTCGACAGGACTCGACCCCGCGACCTCTGGGCAGGGGAAGAGCTTTGGGAAGGGCCGCCCAACCGACGCACCCACCATTGTTTCTTAATATGTATATGGTTTTAAAATTATTTGGATTTGCAATGTGTAACGGTTGGGCGCGGTCCGGGCCGGGGCTAAGCCTCGACCTCCGGTCGCATGTTGTTTACCATATAACCACCACCTGCGCGCATTTTTCAAATGAATTTGGAGCCCGCGTGCCTGGACACTTGGCATGTTACCATAAGTTTTTAACTTGGCCCTTTTTATGTGCGGGTGCGGTCATATGACCCATATGTCCACGGTTTGGCGGTTAAGGGATAGGTTCCCTAACCGTCCCACAGTTTGCACGGTTTTGTGGTTATGCGCCCGGTGCTAGGTTTTAGCACGAAAATGAGTGCGTGTGCTAGGTTGGACACACAGAGGTGCATTTTGGCGATCCAGAGACAACAAGTTTGAAGGGGAACTTCCAGGAAGCCTATCTTCTTCAAGTTTTGGCCAAATCAAGTGATGAAAAAGCCCAGCTAGGGGTTTTTGGGCATTCTGAAGCCATTGGAGCCATCTATTTGGCATTTTGAGAATTGTAAAGCACATATTTTATCACTTTGAGAAAATAATATAAAAGATCCATTGGAAGCTGGACCAGGAGATGTAGCCCAAGAGAGGGGTGAACTCCTTTATCATTTGTTGTGTTATGTGTTTTCTGTTCACTGTTATTTGTTGCTTATTATCTGCATCTTGAATGTGTATTTCTATAAAAATTGTGTTTGCAAATTGATCCTTTTTCATAAGAACACTTGAATTAAAAACTTGCAAATATTTTCAAGAATACAACCCTTTATCATTTTCAGATCAAGTTGGTATCGGAGCTTAGGTTTTTGAAGGCTTGATTATTTGCAAGTGTTTTGTTTTTTGATGCTCACAAGGTTGAAACTCACAAGAGGAGAAGGTCAACTTGTAGATCCAAGTTCTCATCCTTCAAGAAGAAAGATTATATCATCACCTCAAGCTTCAAGGAGACATTCACCAAGTATGGCTCATGAAGAGAGTCATGAAAATATTCCTACAGAAGATGAAGATCTTAGAAAGGCTTTCATGGAAATGAGAGAAATGATGAAATT
>SNQJ01S0007572.1:133874-159995 GCA_010110895.2 Picea sitchensis
CACCTCCTCAGGTACAAAACTCAACAATATTCTGCAAAATGTGGTGGGGTCCCAGAAGATGTCCATGTTGTACGGTTTTTCGGGTTAGAATCATATCTTGGTACACCTGGACGATCAGGAAAATATTTATTTTATGACACCATGGGGGACGTTCATGTATGCCAAGATGCCTTTCAACCTGATGAACGTTGAAGCTACCTTCCAGAGGGAAATGGACATCGCGTTTGTTGACGAAAAGGACAAGTTTATTGTGATCTATTTGGATGACATCACAGTATACTCTGACTTCGACGAACAACACCTCGGGCATCTGAAAAGGGTTTTCCAGAAGTGCAGGAAGTTCGACATATTTCTAAATCCGAAGAAATCACATTTCAGGATGGAAGAAGGAAAGTTGTTGGGGCACATTATCTTGAAAGATGGCATTAATATAGTCCCCAACAGGGTTGAAGGAATCCTAAAAATTGGCACTCCGCGCAGTAAGAAGGAAGTGCAATCCTTCCGGGGGAAAGTAAACTTCTTGAGAAGATTCATCCCGAACCTGGCAGAGATTATAAAACATATCACCTGCATGCTCAGAAAGGGGAATGAGATCAAGTGGAACCCGGAAGCCAGGAAGTCATTTGAAGATATCAAGGTGGCGCTAACTAGATCTCCTATGCTATCTAGTCCAGACTTCACGAAATATTTTATCTTGTTTTCATTCGCCTTATAGCATATGATTGTCGACGTGTTGTTACAGAAAGACAAACAAAACTTCGAGAATCCCATAGCCTATTTCAGCCGAACATTGAGGGATGCTCCACTAAGGTACAACATTATGGAGAAACAAGCATATGCCTTAGTAAAATTCCTAAAGGAGTTTAGGATGTACATATTACACTCCCATGTTATTTCTTATGTGCCTATTAACTCAGTCAAGGATATCCTAACTCAATCTGACCCTGAGGGGAGGAGGGGTAAATGGATAGCGGGCATGCTGGAATATGATCTCGAAATCAAGATCACGAAGTTGATTAAAGGGTAGGGCCTTGCAAAGTTGATGGTGCAGTCGGACTGCGACGTTGTGGGGATAAACTTCATCATTGATCTGTCAGAGAATCCTAAGGAAGAAACAACTACGCAGGTACCTTAGGATTTCATCGATTCACCGTGGTATACATACATCATCTATGTGATAAGGAACCTGCAAGCCCCTCCACGTTTAAGTAAGACCAAGGCCAGATTTCTATTGGCCTGCCATCCTTGCAGACGTATACAAAGAAGTTTCCAACTACCACAAGTGTCAGATTTTCGATGGAAGAATAAAGCTGCAGCCCTTGCCACTAAAGCGAATCTCAGTTGAAGCACCTTTCATGCAGTGGGGTTTGGATTTCATAGGGGAAATAAATCCGCCAACGCAACACAAATGGATACTCACGGCCACAGACTACACGAAATGGATAGAAGTGATCCCCACGAAGCAAGCTACCGACACAGTCATCATTCAATTTCTAGAGACAAATATCTTGTCGAGATTCAGATGCCCCGTCAAGATCATAACAGACAACGCGACCAAATTCAAGTCCAACAAGATCGAGAAGTTTTGTCAGGATTACAATATAACCCTGGGGCATTCTACAATGTAATACCCACAAGGAAACGAGTTAGAATAACCATCATATAAAATCATGACCAGGATCATCAAAAGACTCCTGCAAGACAATAAGAAAGCTTGGCATAAAAATCTTATCTATGTGTTGTGGGAATACCGAGTTACCACCAAGAAGTTCATCTCAACGTCGCCTTTTTAGATTGTATACAACGCAGATGCAATTTTCCCTACCACACTGGGTTTGCTCGTCAGAAATTTGATGCAATAGCAGGAGGCCAAGCCAGATGACACACAAAGGAGAATAAATCAGCTAGTTCACACACAACAAATGAGGGAACATGTGTACAATCGATCACAACTCTACCAGGAGAGGATGAATAAATCCTTTGAAAAGCGTTCTAAGAAAGAGGAGTTTCGGTTGAATGATTTGGTGTTGAAATGGGATGCGAGAAATGAGGATAAAGGAAAGCATGAAAAAATTGATAATCTGTGGACGGGTCCATTCAAAATCAGTGCACATCGCGGAAATAATGCTTATTTTCTGGAAGAACTAAATGGAGAGTGCGTTGGTTGGGGGCCTATAAACGACACGTTCCTCAAACATTATCTGATGAAATAAAATCTGTTTAAGTCACATGTCATTGTAAATAGTCGTTTTATTTTTTGTGTCGAGTCAGTATGTCAGCAGAAAATTGAAGCCCGAAGTGAAGGCCCTGAGTTTATGCTGAATCTTTTAGAAACTACCTCGATAGGTTTAGGTTGATTTTTTTCTTTCATTTTTCAGTGTCTGAAAGTCGAATAAGGCCCAATGGTCAGGCACCTGGTCTACTATTCTTTGCTACCTCGCGGGGAGGATAACATCCCCGTTGGAGCCAACTATTAGCGTCGCCATTTTTCTCTTCAATTAGAGTCGGTCTTAGTCGAGTTATGGCCCATGTGTCAAAGCATGTGAAGTCATGTATGTAACAACAAAGGGGTTGAAGTTAGCAGGTGGCCGGTTGGCCCTTGGAGTCAGGAAGGGATGTCAGAGTCCAAACATGCGTAAATAAGTACAAGTCTGTTCCGAAAGAGTCGGGTGCTGTAAAAAAGGGAGTTTTTGCGTTCCCCGGGTCTAGGCAAGTTGTTAACAGAAGTCACATCGACAAGTGAAATAACCATGTTAGAATCATTATGAAGGCTATAAGAATGAAAAATTGCGACGTTCGTATAATGTATGTTATGTAGCCCTTATCAGCTATACTTTACATGCGCGGATGTGCTATGGAAAATCTGCAGTACATTTCGAAACATCCAGTCGCCATGAATTCAGTGTTCCTTGGCACGTCTCCTCCTCCCACCTTCTCTGTTATAAATTTCATATGCTTTGCACACATTCTATTCAAAAATCGGGGTTATACATTGTTTGTAATCTTTTCTCACAAGCCCAGGTCGATCGAATTTTCCACCTTGGGCCTTTGCTAGATCCACCGCGTGCAAGACAAATATGGGTTGCACCATGGTAACATCCCAAAACGTAAGAAAGGGCGTGCGAAGTGGAAGAAGCGCTAGGGTCGAGCCCCAAAGCGACTGAGATTCATTCTCACTCATAGTAGGCACTCCCAAGGATCCCAAGGAAGTTTCACCTTTTCCCGTGGAAGCGAGGATATCACACCGCGTGGAGCCTGGAGTGGAAGAAGCTGCATAGGAAAGAAATATGTCAGAAGCCCTGTCTCCCCAATAGAAGATACCCCAGAGAAGGGGCAGGTCAAGGAAGAACAAGGAAGTCGGGGAAACCCAAGTTCCAAACAAGCTGCGCACAAGATCGGTTGCCGAAGAATTACTTATGAGCGCTATTTGGCTGGAACCTGTCGAAGGTACAAGCCAAGGGAGCGGGATAAAAATGAGGAGGATAGATTCCACATACACTAATGTTTGAGAGCCATCTTAGCAGTTGAAAAAGGCGAAACTTGATGTCGCTGAACTTTACCAGGAAAACAAGGAATTGAGATAGAAGTTGGCAGCAAAGACCCTTGAAGTGTCAGCATCACAAGGTCACGAAGGAAACGTAATGTGGATTAAGAGACAACTTAGAGAGGTGCAAGATATGATCGTACAACTGTGTGAAACACAAAGGTTGTCAGAAGAAAGGAAGGCGAAGCTTCTCAGAGAAGGTGAAGCGACCGAGGAGAAATTCCACACAGCTCTTGCCAACGCACAGAAGAAACATGATTAACTGGGTTCATTCTCGTATCATCGAACAGAGCACGGATCTTGACAGTTTTTGAAGGAGGCATCACCCTTAGAAGGTTTTGTCATTTTTTTAATGGTCGCGACAGTCAACAACCTCTTGCCATGCACACACCCCAACAAAGCAGCGTACGACAGAAATCAAGGTTGTTACAGTAGGTGGTGGGAGCCTGTCAGAATACTTGATCGTTCAGATACCTCGTCGAAGGAAGGTTTTGACACATAACTCTCCCCATGACGAGACTTTGTTGATAACCGAATCCCCGTGGCGGAACACAAGCATCCATGATGCGACCAGATGCAGTTGTTTTCTATTTTTGGAAAGGCGTCATGCTAAGAGTCATTTAGCGTAGAATAATCAGTTTCCTAAGTTCTAGGGATAGTAGCTAGAGAGCAGGGTAGTCCAAGCAACGCCCTTGCCTATATATTTTTTTCTTTTCAATGTAAGATGAGTTGGTTAGAAAACTAGTGTAGACAGTGTCTATTGAATGTAGTTTGAGTTCGATCTAAATTTAATGCAAAAGTCCTGAAGCTTTGATGAAAAGATTCTAATTGTAGCAGTTGGATGTATTGTCTCTTTTATTTGCATACATACTTCCTATATTCTTTATTCATATCTATTGTTGTCTAAATAGGAATGTATTTTCGAACCTAGGATTCACTGCGCAGTGCCCTGGGATTCATGCCATTTAGACAAACAGTTTTCCTCTAAGTTAACTCTGAATTCATCCTTAGCGGTGCTCCGAGTTGCTTCATGTTTTTTCTCCCACCACATACATCGATTTTGCACTGAAGACTGTTACTCACTTAGCCTTTATCCTCTCAAGGTCAGCCACCGAGTCATTTGTTTCTATCATTTTCTCAAACCGATTCCATAGCCCAAGGTCTAACTCTCTTGTGCCAATATAACCAAAATTTATTGTTTCAAAGGTGTTAAATCTAGTGGAAATCTTAGAGCCATATCTTGTACCAAGACAAAGTCTCCCGAGAGAGCCCTCTCCAGGTCCGAAAGGCTAGTTTCAGATCTCAAAGTTGGTTGAAATAGTTACCTCTGTCGTATGTTATCAATCGAACATATTTATAGAGTGCTAACAAGTACAACCATCGAACTCCTAGCACCACATTGGTATCTGCTAAATCCATGACACAAAATTCATCGGTCAGTGTATAGTTTCCTAATGTTACTTCCAATCCCCTATTCCTATGAGTACATGCCATGTTGTACCCATCTGCTACTACCACATTGAATCTATCAAATTACTCCACATGGATTTGCCTCCTAGTGACAAGTGCAACATCAATGAAGTTGTGGGTGGCCCCATCATAAACCAATTCTATAACCCTCTACCCCTGCACAATGCTTCCGACCTTGAAGGTGTAATATTTAGGGACTCCTAAAAGTGTGGCAATGGTCACTCCCTTGGGGATATCCTGCAATGGCGCCTGCTCTGTAGCATGTAATGGGTCACCACTTTCTTTTCCAGTTCCCTCATCATCATCATCATCCTCTTCGTCGGAAACTACCTCAATATAATGGACTTTAACTTTACCCATACATTGATGGCCTGGTTCCCACGACTCCTTGCAAATGTAGCAAAGATTCTTCCTCCTTAGTTCTCTCTGAGTTTCCTAATCCAACTTGTCCTTCCCTTCCCATGTATTTTGGGGAGGTTTTGACACATGACACTTTTGTGGAATAAATGTTTTTGTCGATTTCTTCTTGGGGATTGTGTCTGCCATATCCTGGGTATTCATGATGGATTCCTATAGGGTGTTTGGTCTGAGTGCCTTCACCCAACCTCTTAAGGGTTCATCCAAGCCCTTCGTGAATAAAATCACCAGTCTCTTCTCAGAAACATCATTCACCATGACTTCCATCCACTGGAACTCTATAACATAGGCCTCTAGTGTACCTTTCTGCCTCATTTGTGCCAACTCCCTAATGTGGACCTTAGGGTCCTTCCTATCGAGCTTGTCCATCAACCTTTGGGTGAAATCCTCATATTATGTTATGTTGGAATGAACCAATATTAATAGCCCATGGTATGTCCACTCATGAGCCTCTCCATCCAAATGTAGAGTGGAAAACTTGATCGCCTATGCCTCTGTCATTGAGTTAATGTGGAAATAAGTGTCCAACTTATGTACTCATGCTTGGTATGTGCACCTGTTAGACCTGTCAAAAGATGGGATAGTCATCTTCCCCAATTTGTACAGAAGATTCAAATTTTGTTGATTTTGGCCCGTCCTGGGCTTGTTCCTCATCCCGAGGTTGCAACAATTGTTGTAAGACATGGATTCCTGTGATATTTCTTCCAACAACTAATACTCCCTAAATTAGGAGTTCATTTTATCTGCTCAATGTTGCTCCAGTGCTCCTCAAGGAATGGTGGCAACAATGTTCTAGGTACCTTTCTGCTACCTACCTGGAAGACACTCTGTGTCGAAACATAAGTATTACTCCCTTTAGGAGTCCTACCACCTTTATGGCTAGCCTCTGCATGGTTCATGTTATCCCCATCTAGGGATAAATAAGGAGATGATGTCTCAAGGCCCTTCGGTTACAGACATGGAGTACTAAGAGACAGATGACTGGAAACGGTCACATGCACAGACAAAGACCCACTTCACCACCACACATCCTAGATTTGTCACGATGGCATTCACCACATCATCTTGCTTCTGGAAGACGATGGGTGTTTCTCCATGAGGTACAAGTTAGGTATTGTGCTAAGTGTCACTTTAATACTTGAGGCATTTGAGTATGTTTCATTTAAAGTTGGTTTTGATTATATAACTTATGCTTGGAAATTATTCTCTTTGTCTTGTTTCACCTTGGTGGTTGACATTGTTCCCTAGTAAGTGGTCACCCTTCAGAATGGGTTGGCTACTTGGAGGTCCCCTTGAGGATTCATAATTCCATTCTCGGTCATACTTATCATTTTTCACACTTCATCCTTTTCATATCCTTATATTTTTGGATTTTCGGGTGTACTGACCCAAGACATGATTGTACCTCATTTCATGGGAAGAAGAGGTTGAAGGCCCAGAGGGAATGTAGCTGGAAAAATATAAAATCCAAACTATAACCTTCCATATTCTCATGCAAAGAGGTCTTGAGAATGATGAAATTTTTCTCCTAAAAAATCAAAGGCCTGCAAGAAACAATTTCATATTTTATAGACGTCCCACTTGTTGAGGGATCTACATGAGTGTGTTACAACCTTTTCTTTACCCCTATGGCACTGTGTGTAGCTCTCCCTTCAAGTGAAATTATGGTATTTCCCCCCAAGATTTATGTTACCCATTGGGAGTACCTAGTTTCTTTGGACTTTAATTAATTAATGGAAAATGAATGGGCTTTGAAAAAGGATCATTGAAAATGAAGGTGAAACACACCCTCTACAAAGGCACCCATAAATGAGACAATATGAACCCTTTTATGTCATATTGAACTCCATACCCAAAAGTATTACCCCCATCAACTTCATCTTCTCCACATGACTTAGAGAGGGTCCACCTAGGAAACACTCCTTAACTTAAGGAATTATTTCCCAATAGTTCACATTGTCAACCCTCCCATACCTAAACTTGGCAAATTGCATAGGGTCTTTGAGCACTTGTTTAATTTGATAAGGTAGTTTTGATGCACATGTTTAGGTGGATCTTGTATTAAATGTGATTTTAATTGCCATGATACATTTTACTTGATATACTTGGAGGTAAAACTTGTCTATCTTTGTAGGACCTTGCTGATGGATGTTTTGGAGGGACAAGCCTAGCTTGGGACTTCATTGGGGCAGGAAGCCCACATGTTGGATGCCATGACCCAGACATTGGGAGAAACCAGAACTTGAACGTTGCCTTTGGAGGTAAGAGAAGAGACTTTGGATGATCATACCTATCCCATCTTATCCCAACGTTTGGCCTTGAAAGGTCAAAACGTCATCTTGGAGGGCTTGACGTCACCCTAGGGCTAGGGTTTTGGTGGTGATGATGATTTTTTGATGGACACTTGGAACCTTTGTAGGAGGAGGATCCTTTTCATCATGGAGATGAGCCTAATGTATGAAGAGGAGGCATTAGGAGGCCCAATGACTTCCTCCTTTTTTCTCAACGACTTGCTAAAGTGCCAATACGTCACCCTAGAAGGGGTTGATGTCACCTTTTAGGGTTTCTTTATGTGAAAATTTTAAGTTAAATTTAAATTGATTTGTAAAGGGGAAAAATAAAAGGGAATGGCTCCCTTATTTTTTGCTTTAACCTAACTAAATGTGGACAAACACTTTTTATAGGTTTTGTATAAATAAGAATCAAATTCATTTCATTTGATCATAACTCTTTCATTTGAGAATAACTACTTGGATAAAGTTTTCGCCCCTCTTGGGAAACTTAAATCGCTCACTCTCTTATGCTATGGTTTATACTTGTCTTATGGAAAACAATGGTGCGCTACCCTTCTTGGAGGCTTGTTATTGCATGTTGATTATATTTGATTGGTAAACAAGGGTTTGCATATCATTTCTCTTGAAATTGGTAAGAAAAATATGCATATTGTTAGTTCTTATTTCTTCTTTCTTGGTTGTTCTTGGATAGATCCTTGGAGGAATA
This sequence comes from Picea sitchensis, assembly GCA_010110895.2. Lineage (NCBI taxonomy): Eukaryota > Viridiplantae > Streptophyta > Pinopsida > Pinales > Pinaceae > Picea > Picea sitchensis. Next base: position 142,306 of record SNQJ01S0007572.1, read on the forward strand.
AAAGGTCTTATACCCTCCACCAAGTTATCATTGTTGTTGATTGGATAATCTTATGCAAAGGTTGCTAGGAGGAGTAAAATGGATTACACCCTCCTAGATTTACCTTGTTAGGGTTACTTGCTCAAGGGAGTAAAAGGGATTACACCCCTTGAGAAATAGTAGACCTAACCTAATACAATAAGAATCCATAACCCATTTTGGCAAGGCACTAATCTAATTTTTCATTTGAGATATAAATTACTTGCATTGGTACATGCGATTTTGAGAGATATTGAAATCGTTCAAGTTGAAAATTTCTCTTGGTTTCTTAAGCTTGCTAAAGCCACTAAGGCATATTGATTGGCCTAGTGTTTCTCTTGTTATAATCAACTAAAATATACAACCATTATGGATGCATAAAAAACATTCAATCTCTCATTTTAACTTGCTTTCCAACCATGGAAATGACTTGTAAACTTGTACTTTTATTCTACTGCTCATTGTCTATCTTTTTGACAGTTTACTTGTCAATTTTTGTGGTTGGAATTTTCCATTGTAGAAAATATTTTCTACATGCACTTTGATATTAAAATAATTCTATGAAAACACTATCTAACAACCCTCTTTCACCATCAAAGTGTGTGCTTGAATATTGGAAATTTGTCTACTAATTTAGTGCTTCATTGTCCAACAACTAATTGATAATTTTGATGGTTAAATCTACAATAAGTAGTTCTTATTCTTTCTGATATATATTATTTTTTACTGCCACAATATAGGACAACAAGCTTCACTTGATTTTACACTTGATTTTTGGGTTTTTATCTCTATTGTGTGTCTTGTCTCAGAAAGGTGTAACACTTTGGTGCATGTACTCAGGTCTCTGGAAACCATTTACCATTATCAAGAATCATTTCCAGACCTTCATACTTCTTCCATAATTGACCTAAGGGGTTACTCTCAAATATCTTCATCCTATGTCTCAATCCCACAGGGTCACCCGAGATTTCCCCATTGAGGTCATTTCATCATCTCTAAAGAGAGGGGAGTACCTATCTAAGGTGAAAGTGAGTAGGTATTTCCATATTTTGGATTGGGTCGATCTTTTACCAACCTACAATTCCCATTGGTACCTTCCTGGTTTTGGTTTGCTTGGTTTCTTGAAAAATAGTTTGTCAGAAATTGTGTCAATTGTTGCTTCCTATTAGCTATGGATTCAAATAGTTGTATGGTTCTATATTCATGATGGTACCCCATAAATCCCTCTACTTCTACTTCTTATAAATATTATGGTCTCGGGGAAGGTTGCTTCCCTTGTCCTCTAGTTTTCCTTGGCATCAATGCCTCAATAAATCACAAGATGGTAAGATCACCAGCTTTGATACCACTATAATGTCCCCAACTAGGTTATGTGGGTTTATTATGTTTGTTGTCCAAAATTGTTAATTATCCTTGTGTAAATATGTCAAACACTTGGTACTATTGTTGTTATTAACCCCTTACAAACAATTTGCTCATATAGGAATATTGACAAACACATTGCATACATATTTTACACAAAAATTAGAGCAGATAATAATGGAATCTTATCTTCTTATTATGGATAGAAACAACAATACAATGATATCTAATGGCTATAATAAAATCTCCTGAACACACAAATCTACTAGTTGCAAGGAAGCTGTGCAAATCTACTAACAAAAACAATACAAGGAAGCCTTGAATGATGCCAAATATATGATGCTCACTGTGATGCTTGGCTCCAACAATGTCATCTCTACTATCAACCCTTCAATCCTCCTCTGACCCTACAAATATGATCCAATCGACCTGTTGCAACCCCAATCCCAGAGGTCCTCATGGAACAGTTGCTAGACGTCTAGCGAGGCCTCACAGGACACCCCGTACTCAACTTGTGGGGTGGCCTAAACTACGGTCTCTCTGAAACCCTCTTGTCATATGCTAAATTCTAATTTTTCCTCTCTGGAAAATCTTTGTAAACTTCCTGCGCAAACCTTTAACTAAACATAAATCTCCAAATGAAGCTCTAGTGGAAATCCTAGGTGGACTCCCCTCTTGTATAACTAGGAAAGATATTGCACCACCAAAACTAAACTACAGTAGTGGAATGGTTTCGCTAAACCTAAATGAAACAATGGATCCAAGAGCACTAAAAAATGAGAGATCAAATCATAATTCCAAAGAGAAGGGTTACCCCTCTATTTATCCTTCCTTCGGGCCTTTTAGATCTTTCCCTTTTTTTTTACCAAATCAAACCCTCACTTTATTTTCCCTCCAATTTCATTTAAACGTAATTATTTATTTTATTTAATGTCACTTTAGGATTTATCATTCTAGTGACACCAAATGAACCTGCTTGACTCCCTTTCCCTTTTTGACTATATCCTATAAGAGTCGTATAGGCTATTGAGTCATACTCTATCATGATCAATTGGAAGGGGACATTACAATTTCCTCATATTTTGGGTTTTGGGGTTCATTGACTCCATAAGGGTTTGTACCTCATTTCATGGGAATTAGGGGATAAAGGCCCATAAGTTTTGCAAATAACATTGTAAAAATAAAAAATCCCTAGTTCATCCTTCTAGATGCTTCCCAAAGGTCCTGAGAGCCATGAAACACTTCTCTTAAAAAATAAATAAAGGACCTTTAAAAGAAAACAAACAAAAAGTGTCATGCTTGATGGGGGAGTGCATTACAATGTTCTTTTATTTCCAGTGCACATAGCACCCAATGTATACTAACTTCAAGTGGCATTGCAGTGATTTTTTTCTTTCCATTGCACATAAGCTCAATGTTCATATCATAACAAAAGGTAAATAAAGGGATTGGAAAAATATTGCATTGCAAACGAAGGGACGTAGTTCACCCTCCACAAAGGCACCCATAAATGAGACAATATGGGCCCTTGATATGTCAAGAACCCTATGCCCAAGAGTACTTCCCCAATCTAGTTCATACTCATTACATGATCTAGAGAGGGTCTTCTTGGGAAAAAGTCCTTGACTTGGGGATTGGCCTACCCAATAGGGCACCATGACACCCCTCCCATACCTAAATTTGGAAACGTTTATAAGGTCTTTGAGCATTTGTTTAATTTTAAAGGGGAGGATTTAATGTACTTTTTGGGTGGTTATTTTATTAAATGTGCCTTACTTGGCATGATTCATATGACTTGTGGACCCTTGGACGATGTATTTGCTTGTTTTTGTAGGACCTTTCCTGGTGAGAGTCATTCATGAAGGGACTAAGTGACTTGGACCTTCATAAGGGAATGAAATCCCTTTGGATGGATTCTTTCTCTTGTTATGTTGCACCCCTATTGTTGGTGAAGCATGAAGTTTGGAGAGCACTGTGGGTTTAAGGTGAGACTATTTTCTTAAATACACATGACATTTATAGAGAAGCTCTTCATTGTGCCAAGAGTATCCCGAAGATGCATGAGGATCATGTTTCAATTGTTGGATTAGGCGAGGCAATATGGGATCTTGGAACCAATCCCGGAAAACGACCTTTAACCAATATGATACAATGAAGGAGAGTGAGAAGAGGGATCCTTCTTCATATTTTCGTGCAAGGGAATCAACAACCACATTTTATTTTCATTTCTTGTAAATGATCTCATAATCATAACCAAACATTTTGGTCAACCACTTATGTTTCTCAGGGGATGATATTATTTGTTCCAAGAAATATTTGAGGCTACGATAATCTGTTTTAATTTGGAAGCATTTCCCAAGAAAGTAAGGATGCTATAGATCCAATTCATGCAGAATAGCCAATATTTCTTTTTCATAGGTAGATTTTCCCAAGTGCCTCTTAGATAGTCGTTTTCTAGTGAAATCCAAAGGTCTTCCATATTGCATGAGAACTACCTCGATGCCTTTCCCAGAAGCATCACATTCCAGAAAAAAGGTCTTGGTGAAGTCGAGAATTTCCATAATAGGAGTTGTGCACATATCCTCTTTCAAGGATTGGAAAGATTGATATGATATTGGAGTCCAATTGAAAGCATTGTTTTTAAGGAGAGTAGTGAGGGGGTGTGAAATTTTTCCATAATTCTGAAAAAACTTGCGATAATATCCAGTTAAACCCATGAAGCCTCTTGAACTTTTAAGAGTTTTAGGACAGGATCCAATCCTTCATAGCTTCTATTTTCTTAGGATCCACATAGACACCATCTTTTCGAACAATATGGCCCATGTACTCTACTTCAAGAGCTCCAAAAACACATTTAGAATTTTTGAGAAAGAGTTTGTCCTGAGACAATAAGTGTAAGAATTGATCCACATGGACTAGATGGGATTACCAAGTTTCACTATAGATGAGGATATCATCAAATAAAACTAATACAATATGATAGAGGAAAGGGCAAAAGAAATGATTCACGAGACTTTGAAAAGTGGAAGGTGCATTACACAGACTGAAGTGCATGACCAAAAAATCATAATGTCCCTCATGATTTTGAAAATAAGTTTTGTATATATTTTATTCTTTCATATGTATCTGGTGGTAGCCATAATGTAGATCAATTTTGGTAAAGAAATGAGCACCAATTAGTTCATCGAAAAGGTCATCAATGACAAGAATGGGGAATTTATCTTTGATGGTAATTTTTTTGAGGGACCAAAAATCAAGGCACATGCACTATGTGCCTTCTTTCTTGAGTACCATGACGACATGAGAAGAATAAGGGTTGGTACCATGATGGATCACACCCATTGCTAGCAATTCTTGAATAATTTTCTCAATTCATTTTTTTGGGAAAATGAGTGACGATAAGGGAAAACATTGGGAGGAAGACTATAAGCGACAAGGGGAATTGGATGATCATTGGTGCCACAAGGAGGGGGGAGTTTTTTGGGGTTTTAAAAAACATATTGGTGTTTGGTGAGGAGATATTGTATGCCAGAATGAACAATAAGTGAGGGGGTTTCAACTGATTGAATGTCATGGAGTTGTACAATAATTCTAGAATGACCCTTTTTTATTAGTTTCTCTATTCAATGTGAACTGATGATCTCGTGGGAGCTTGATGTGATTCCTTGGAACTGGTACTGTTGTCCATCCTGTTGGAATTTCATGGTTAATTCCATGAAATAAATAGTGATGGGGTCGAGTGTGCATAACCATTCAACATTGAGAACAATGTCACAACCACCCATGTCAATAACAAACATATGAGATTTCAGCTTGTAATGACCAATTTGTAGGTGCAGATTTTTACAATTTCCCCCACATTTCATGGAACTACCATTAAGAATCGTGATTTGAAAATTGTTGACTACATGGATATAGCACATGGTTTCTTGGGAAATGCGGCGATGAATAAAATTATGGGTGCTTCCACTCTTGACTAGGATAATGAATTTCCTATGTTTGATATAACCAATTAACTTAAGGGTTTGTAGAGTAGAGATACCAATGAGAGAATTCAACAAGATAAGTTGTTTAAATATTGTTGGATTAGAGGGTGGGGTATGATCATTTTATTGGGGTAAATATTCAGAATGGGAAACATCGACATCCTCTTCAGAAACATCCTCAAAAATGGCCACGGAAATCGTTTTCTCCTTACACTTGTGCCCCAAAAATTATTTTTGATCACAGTTATAACAAAGACCCTTTAGTTGGCATTCATCCATTTCTTCCCTGGTTAATTTGTGGATCTTAAGAGCAGTGGATTGAGTGGAGGTGTTTGTGGGCCGAGAGAGAAGAATAAAGGGCGGTTTTTGGTTTTTGGAAGATACTACCCATTGTCATTCCTTGGTGTTATGAGTAGCTACAAGCCAACTCTAGGGGAAATCCATTAGGACATGGATTCAAATATCATCCATAAGGACACTAATAAATAATTCATGGAATAAGGTGTCATACATGTCGTCTGTTCAAAAATCTAATTGCTCAAAAGAGGTGATATATTCTTCCACTATAAAATATTGTTTGAATTTGTTCAAACAGTCCAAATGATGCATATCGGTGTCAAAGAATTCATAACGGTCTGTAACAAACTGGGTCCAATTAATATACCCTCAACGTGAATTTTTACATGATTTCCACCATTTCCAACGTTTAGGATCCAAATAAAAGACACCGATACAAATTTTGGTCAAATCATCATTATTTCCATGCAAGGAGAATTTTTTTTCCATTTAAGTGACCTAGCTCGTGGGATTTGAGCTATCAAATTTATTCACCTCAACTTTGGGAAGACGCAATTCATGATGAAGGGGGTTGGAATGAAAGGCCATGGTATGTGAGGAGTTAGCACCTTCGAGGAGTGAAGGTTGTTTAGAGGGGGTAGGGGCCCAAAATTGACTCATCCAGTTTTTTCTCTTTCGAAAAGGCTCTGAAGTTGTCAGAGAGGGAGTCAAATCAAGAAGTGAGGGTAACAAATTTGGAATTGAGGGAAGCAACATTGGAATTGAGGTTCTTTATGTCAATATTCTTCTGGGTGTTGTCATTTTGCAAGACAAGGATTCGATTGTCAACTTTTTGGTTGCAAGTGTGGGATATTTGGGAGGTAAGAGGGCAAGAAGTGGGTTGGTGGGTCCACACATAAATGGTTTATGGGTGATGGGTACCACTACAATCAATGAAAAGAGAGGAATCAAATGGAATAGGTCCCAAAAAAGGGTGTCCTAGAGGGTGGGTGGGTCCATGGGAAAAAAGGCCTAAAAGTGATGGTTACCACTGCGATTAGTGTGAAGAGAGGAATCTAGTGGGATAGGTCCAAAATAAGGGTGTCGATGGGACAACTATACTCTTTTTTTTTCTCTTTTTTTAACTCCTATGTAGTTGTACTTCAGTTTGAATAATACTGCATCCAACATTTTGATTATCATCTAGAATATGAGCCTAATATATACAAATAAACATTCTTAAATGCTTGATTGAAGGTTTCCTTCCACTCCATTTCTTAAGATGATTTATATCCCACCCAAAATTTATTGGAATCATGTTCATAATTTAATTTGAATAGTAGAAAACCTCTACCCAAAACATAGTCAACATTCCTTTGGACTGAAGCAAACACCATGCCATTTCAACCAAAATTTGATTCTTCCTTTTAGTGACCCCATTCTACTAAGGTATGTATGGTACAAATATTTACCAAGAGATACCATGTTGTGATAAGTATCTCTCAAAGTGATTGCTAACATATTCTTCTCCATTGTCATATCTTGGACATTTAACAGGTCAACCACATTGCTTTTTAGCTAATCCCATTAATTCCTTGAAATGTTCAAAGACATGATCCTTATTATTCAATAAATATACCCAATTATATGTTTAAAATTAATCAATTAAGTTTAAAACATCCCTTACTCTAGTGAATGATGGTTGGTTCATTGCACAAAGGTCGCTATGGACAAGTTCCAAGCGAGTCTTTACTCTCTAAAACTTTCTAGTCCTAAATGTAGCCCTATGATGTTTTCCAAGAATACATCCTTTACATGCACCTTTAGGAGGAACCATTTTAGGTATTCCATTAATCATATTAAACTTCACCATTAATTTCATACTTTGAAAATTCAGATGTTTGAGTTGCTCATGCCAAATTCTTCTTCGATCATATGTCTTGGCTATGAGTGCAGTTGGTATTGGATCCTTCTTAAGGAAATCACAAAACTTATAAAGTATACCTTTAGGGTCAAGAATACGCTTATAAACAACAACACATTCCTTTTTAATATCCTTCACAATAAACCTATCATGCCAAAATTCAACCTTCTTGCCAATATAGGTTATCTAGGGTACATATAATAGATTGACAATCAAACTTGGTACATGATATGCATTAGTGATCACACAATTCCAAATTTAATCCTACTAAAACCAACAATCCACAACAAAGTATAGCTTTACTTAATGAAGAAAAATGAGAAGCATCCTCTAGCCATATGATCAATGCAACCAGAGTCAATTGTCACTCACTTTAAAAGTGTGAGCATGTAATTCCTGAGAGGAATTAACAAAGAAGGTATAGTTATCTCCCTTACCTATTGCAAATTGATGCTATAGGTTGCACTACTTCTTGTGCATTGAAATCCGACGGAGTTACGTCAGTTTGTCGACATAATTCCGTCGACACTCCGAAGAAACTTGGTTATTAGTTTCGTCATTGTAATGGGGTCGGACATCTGACGAAAATATTGATGTAAAATATCTGACAATGAACCTAAGGACCAAAATCGCATCGAAATCATCCATTATTTTCGGTAGATACTCGTCGCATATTCGGCGTCCATACAATAAGACTGATTTTATCCGTACTGTTGGAGTACGCCATTGATTTTTCCACCCATATGTAGCAGTGTTGGTTGATTGACTAGTCAACACCTATCCTTTAATCTTCTTAACCTTATCCTCAAGATATTTGGTATTCTTATAATAAACATTCTCAACATGCGTCGTCTTTCCAAAATAATGATAGGTATTATTATTCTTACCTTTATTAGTCGATGACTAATCATCATGCTTATTCTATTTGGTCTAATTTAAATAATCCTTATCATGATAACCTCCATGATCTTTCCCTCCAGTCTATCCTAGACCTCTTTCTCTATATCTATGTTGACCTTTACCCTTAAGGAGATGGGCATGTTGCTTATTCTCATGTTTAGCTTAACCAAACAACTTTTTCTATTCCCTAATCAACAAACCATATAAAGAATCAAAGGTATAATCCTTACAATCTTCTTTTATAGAATCCAACTAACATAGAATGTCAAACATAACACATCATAGGGTTTTTTTAGATTCATTAATATCATTTATATAAGTTGACCATCCTTTTTTAGAAAAGCCTTTCCATTTTTACCAAATTTTAATTGAAGCTCCTTCATGTGAGCCATACAACCTTCAATCCCATCAAAAGAGAGAGGATTAAGAGAGATCAATTCTTTCTCAAACTACATAACTTGAATTTCATCTATTTTTTTGATAGAGTCTACAACATCTTCTGAAGTTGTTTCAAATAGTCAATATCACCTATATGAAAGTGAATCTCCATGGAGATGTTGGCTATAATGACTCCTAGAACCTCATATTTTTTCCCATTGATAATTAACTTCTCATGTTCATCCTTATAGTCTAGATTTGGAACCACCATCTTTTTAAATTACCAAATTTCTTTACTATTTAATAATGTCTCCATATCTTGTTCCCACATGCCATAGTTATGGCCATTTGGAACCACAAGTTCTTGCTTAAAACTCATAATCACTATGCATGACTTAATCCAATTTGAAATTAGAAACATGGGTCAGTCTACTAGATATATATTACTTAATAGAAGCACGTATGAAAGAAAAAAACTTTAAAGAAACTTGTGTACAATAGGTTGAGTATAAATCAACAACTTTGATACCATGATCTAGAATCGGGGAATTGCAAAAGTGAACACAAACAAATTCCAATGAGAGGTGGTGTCGATAGACATACCTAGGGATTATAATATGGGATACATAGGGAGGTACCCAAGGGAGATAATGAATGTAATGTGGCCATAACCATGGAATATACCCACTATGTAGTTAGAGAGAATAATATAATAATGAGTAGTTGGCATAGATCCCTATAAATACTCACTATAAAGTATAAATACACAAGTATTATTGTATTGATATATGTTGGATGTTGATTATTGTATTGTACCAAGTATGGAATGTGGAGTGATTCCTTCTTTAAGGAGTATTTAATGTTGTTACACTCCTTGAAGGGTTCTTTATATATATTATTGTGTTCATTGTTTTTTGATTCCATATAGTTATTTTTGAATTTAACAATTTATTCTAAATTTAATGGTTTTCCTTTATATTTTATTTATCAATATTTACTACATGTGGTATCAGAGCCCCTTCCTGGTAAAAAGTGGAAGTTTTTTTTTTGGTGTAGATTTTTCAAAGAAAAAAGAGATGGCAATATTTAGATCCATTTTTGAAAATCTATGTGTAGAATATAAAAACATTAGTGGTATATATGAGTTACTCTAAAAAGAATACCCCGACTAAAAAAAATCATCCAAAGCGAGGCCCAAAAAGTGAAAATATTGTTGATTTAATATCAACTATTTTAGGATTTTTATAGTGATGGTCATGTGGATTGTAGAGCATATAGTTTTTTATAGAGTGTATATATTTCCATAAAACTAGTTCTAGTAGATGAAAAATTACTACGGAATTTTATGATTATGGTCACATTAGATTCATTATCCCTATTGGGTATCTCCCTAGGTACTCTATATTATCCTCCTTAAGTACATTACACCATTATGACACTAAAAAACAAGTCAACATAGTTGAACATATATTTCGTATGCATTGATAAACAAATATATGAGAACATTATATATAACCTAAAGCATACCTAACTCCCATAATATGTGGAAGATAATCAACTTTGATCACCTTAAGAAAATCCAGATCTCCATATTTTCTACCTTGACCTGTGCGTTAGTTGACCTAGATAGGAGCACTGTTAGTCTCCTCAACTAATTGATTGCATAATTAACTATCCAATTAACTACCTAATTGACCTTTGACTATGGACATCATTACATTTCCTTTTTTTAAGTGAAATTTAGTGGAGCCAATGCCCTCCTTTCCACATTGACATGTACACTTAGGATTGAAATGTACACATAAGATAAGCTAGGTGAATTTGCACAATGGATGCAAACAAGTTCATTTTAGAACATTTATCCACTTTGAAATTTATATGTATATGTTTTTCAAGTCAATATAAGGGTAGGACATGTTTAGTATTCAACTATGGCTTTCTTTAATCCTATTTTTTTAAATAAGCTAGGTGAATTTGCACAATGGATGCAAACAAGTTCATTTTAGAACATTTATCCACTTTGAAATTTATATGTAATATGTTTTTCAAGTCAATATAAGGGTAGGACATGTTTAGTATTCAACTATGGCTTTCTTTAATCCTATTTTTTTCAATAAGTACTTCTTTAATGATATCATCGATGTAGTAGATATGAAATCTCGTTCACAACTTGGAGGAAGGGAAGAAAAATTATAGCATATATAATATGTAATAAGAATAATGGTAAATATTGCTTCTTCAATTGTGATATTTTTAAATATATTATCCATTTATCAAGTATGAATCCCCAAAAGAATCAAAGTAAGGAGAATACATTATAACACATATAATAAGCATGAGAGATTTTTATATTTCATGTTGACACGTAAAAGGGTATTTTAGACTCTAGAGTTGTCATCCACATTTTGGAGAGTTTTCTTGGTAGAAAGCATGTAGGAGATACCCATGTAACATAGGGGATGGAGGGTGATGTGGAAACAAACTCAACAATGTTATTATTTATTTCCTATTATTATGCGTTTTTTTTAATCAATCATATTTTAGAAAAGATATTTTATGGTTTTGTTTTCATATTAGTTGTTTATTGGTAACAAAAATGGAGAGTTCAAGGAAATTATAAGTTTCTATTGGGGTAGTTGTTGAAGGTTAGGGGGTGTATCTCCATTCCCATGTCGTTTGATGTTGTACATGTAGGATCTCCACAATTTGGAGGTTCCATGGGTAGTAACAAAGAAATTACCCAATCTCATTTGAAACCAATCAAATGATATAAAGAGATTTCAGAGTTGTTCAAAAATGACTAAAATAAACCTAGTCACTCAGTTATAGATGGAGTTACCAATGTACTCAAACTTCATGAAAATGTAGAAACAAACATTAAATTCCCTTATTTTAAGATACTCAAATTCCCTTATTTTAAGATACTCATGCACACAATAAAATGTACTCAAACTTCATGAAAATGTAGAAGCACACATTAAATTCCCTTATTTTAAGATACTCATGCACACAATAAGTGGAAATGGAAAAAAGAGAGGTTAATTCATCAATATCCATCTCAATCAACACCTTAAGAATCTTAATTAAAAATATATTGGTAATGTATTTTATTTTCCAACCTTTTGTTATACAACCAAGGGTAAAATGTTTTGTTCAACCTTCTCTTCTACAACCAAGGGTAAACTATACATGCTTTGTTTTGGTTTTGAATAACCATAAGCATTTCCATATTGGTTTCTTATTTTGTATCTCTATCCATGTTCATCCTATGACATCACAGTAGATTATTTGACGTGTGTGACTCGATTTTGACCACAAACAATTTCATAGGCCATTTGTGATTATATTATTTGGATCAACATAAATATGTTTCAAATATTTTGATTGCTCTCTCATTTATTTCTCTTTATTATGTTTTATGTTGTGATGGGGAAGGTACAAAATCACATGACTTGACTTCCAATATGCCAACATAGATGTGCTTCTTACTAAACATTTCTAGTACGTCAACACATATGGTTCTTCCTACTAATTTGTTGGTGGAACTATATTTTCAATTTTTTTTTAGGAATGACACACATCTCAATGCGCATAAATACGTGATCAATCATTGACATACATAGTAACCCAAAAGAATACACATATCTACATACTAAGCTACATAAAAGATAAATTACGACACAAAATTTATATTGGAAACATAATTCATAAGATTAAAATAAATATAGCACAAGCTATCAATATCCAAACAAATGTCTCTTGCAGTATAACTATAGTATATATAAAAAAATCTCTCATTTGTGATTCTCTTACAATATAATCCCAACTTATTTCTACATTCTTTATGACTTAGTGTTATCTATCTAGGTCGTAGGTCGATAGGTCGGCCTTAAAACAACATGCAATACCTTTGATTTCATAAATAATATGTATAAAAGGGAGCTAAGGGAATTTATCACTAATGATAATCCTAAACAAGCAATGGATCACTAGTAGTTGTGCTTATATCACAAAATCTTGCACTTTAGTGTAGAGACTTCACAAGGTAGGTATAAAGACTAGTGGAACATTAGAAGTGTTGCTACTATCACCTAGACAAATACTTCTATGATTTTAGTGAAAGAAAAGTCCAACACAAGGGAGGCTTCCCTAGTATCACCCAGGGTTTCTAAGGAAAGATAATTCAAGTCCTAGGCCAGCTATGTAACTACCCAAATTACTACCACCAACAGATTATGACATGTGAGTTATAGATTAGGTGGTTAATCAAAGCAAATTTCAGATTTGGGGTTTTCTTACTTTAGGTTTTTTTTAGTGGGTTTATCAAGTGATTATCTAATGCAAAATTATCCCCAAACATTACAAATCTGAAAATTACTAAAGGTTGTTGTAAAACTTGCATGAAAGATAAGAAATTATAGAAGTAAACAAATTATAACAACAATATATTTCAGCCACTTAAGTCGATTGTAAACAAGTAAAATTTAGGGCTAAAATGAGGAATAAAACTAGGGTTTAAGTAACTTATTAATTATGAAAAATAAAAAGCATATAAAAACCGATAAAACCAATACATTTGTCCCTAAAAATTTTGTAATTAAAACCAACTAGGCCGATTTCCAAAGAGAAATTATTTTAGGTCAAACACATGCAAGAAAACCATAGGATTTTAGGTAAAAAAACATGCAAGAAAACTATAGGATTTTAGGTAAAAAAATGCAAGAAAACCCTAGATGTATAGGGTTTTTGATCACTGAAAATTAAATGTAAGATAAAAAAAACCCTATATTTACCTTAAAACAAATATAAATTTTGAATTTTGAATTTAATATTGATTAGATGAGAAAAGACTAATGCCAACTAATTTTGTTTTTGGCATATGGGGTCAACTAAGGACTCCCCTGAGAAAGTTTAAGTGAAACCAAGGTGATCCTATAAATTCACAACAAATCATAGAATTCATATGTTTTTCCAAGTTTAGGTATGATAGGGGCATCATTAACCCCTATTACTTGTGCCAACACCCAAGAAGAAAAGTAGTTCCCAACAAAACCAATCAAGGATCATGTGTAGTGATAGATGATATGGTTTGGTAGGTAACTTCATGAGTTTAAAAACATAGTCATGATGATTTTTTTTAAGATGTGTATCCACCTTTGAGATATGAGGGAGAAATTATGCATTGAGCTACCCTTTCCTCAACATTGTGTCTTTCTACCCCTTATTTGTGTTTTTTTCTTTCTTCATTTACACTTTTTTGGTTTTTCACTTTTATTTTATTTTATTTAGTCTTTTTTAGATATCCATTTCATTGCATAAAACTTGGGGTAATGACTTCATAGTGAGGGGGTATTTCTCATGTTTTATTTCCTTTAGTTTTTTACTTTTCCCTTTTCTTTTCTTTTTTCTCTTCACCTCGAGCTCATAACCCTTTTAATGTGAATCTCTTCTCATGGGACTACAAAGCACAAACCTTTTTTTGTGGAATATGACAACTGACCCCAGAGTGGGACAACATAAATTGGGAAGGATGGAGAGTGTTAAGTATGGATTGGTATATGAACATGCTACACCTCTCAAATTCCCCTAGTAGTATGACTCAACCCAAGAGTGACAACACCTATTTAGATAATGATGATGGCCCTGTTGGATTACTAAGAGGGGGGTGAATCAATAATAGAACAATTTAATCCCTTTTCACCATAAAATGCAAGTGTTATATCAATGTAGCATTATCATCCAATAGTTGCAGAGTAAATAAACAATGAACAAACGAGAAATCACACACATATACAATACACTAGTGTTTTACGTGGAAACCCAAAGAGGGAGAAAACCACTTAATGATTTTTCTTATATGTATTTAAGAATTAAATTCATTGGAAGCACCAACTTCCTTTGTTTTCCAGCTGCAACTGGAAGGAGGCTTCAACCCCCTAGTTTCTTAGACTACAACCTTAGGGAAGCTCCAACTCCCCAATTATATGGCTACAACCCCCTATGTTCTCTGGATACAACCGAAAGGTGGCTACAACCACCTATCCTTGTCATGTCCAACCTCCCTGACGTATAAGTAGAATGATGGAACCATTGTCACACTATCACTGTGAAATATAATTTTTTAAACCTATATTAATCAACCTACACTAAACAACCTGTACCAATAACTTGGACCATGCATCAACCTATACCTCAACCTGTAATCAACCTGTACCATAAACAAGTGCATMAAACATGAACCAACCTGTACCAAACAACCTATAATCAACCTGTACCATAAACAAGTGCRTCAATCATGCACCAACATGTACCTCAACTTGTACCATGAACAAGTGCATCAACCATGCACCAAACCTGTACAAATAACCCGTCACAACAAATTGTCTAAAAAACCTATCACAACAACCTGTATCATCAATATTATCAACCAAATCAGATCTACTCACCAAGATCAATCCCCAAGACAAATCGATGTGCATCAACCAAGCATAACACAACAACTCATAATCATCACCAAGATCAATATGTGCTTCTAATAATATACCAATACAAGTCACCTATAGATCAGTCACCTATAGATATTCAATATGCTCAAGTGTGATTAAAATGAGAGAGCCTTTCCTTTTATTTATACTTTCATGTAGCTTCCTCAAGGGGTTACCTTTTAACCATCTTAACCCACTTTCCTTATTTTAGAGTTAACCCACTTCTAACCACTTGTCAACTTAGTAATTTCTCCATTAACTTTATTATTTAAATAATTTCTTTTGTATTAACTTTGACTTATAGTACACTCATCACTTCACTTTATTATTTACCTTCTAAAATCTCTTAAACCACTTTGACCTTTTGGGGCTTCTAGATGACTCATGAGGGTTCTCCAACTTCACATGGACATAACTCTCTAACCGTGAGGAGTTATGTGACTTTCCACATACCACTGGAAATTGAATGACATGTACTATCCATCTAGAATAGTATTACCTTCAAATATATCAAAACTCATACCATTATACATCAAACAAACTTGGGTCCATTACCCAAACTTGGGTTCTCCAACGTCACATGACCATAACTCTCTAACCGTGAGGAGTTATGTGATGTCCCACATACCACCAGAAATGGCATGAAATGTACTACCTATATAGAATAGTATTACCTTCAAATATATTAAAACTTGTACCATTATACATCAAACAAACTTGGGTCCATTACCCAAACCTTTGTGCTTCCATAATTCGCTACCGGGCTTTCTCTAAGGGTTGACATCAATCTAAAATATCACTCTCCAATGGTTGACATCAATGAAAACCAAAACTCCATACCAATTGTCCATCAACCTAATCCAATTGTCTGACAATCTCCCCCTTTGGCATTGATGGAAACACCAACATTGATGGAAACACTTAGTCATGATAACATTCATGCTTATACGCCTCATCAATGTTTCTATCTCTCCCCCTTTGACATCAATGGAAAAGGGTATCTCCCTTTGGGGATGATCCCCATGACTGAACTCTCCTTGGGCTTATCCCCATGTCTACATGCCTTTGTGCTCTCTCTCCAAGTATTTCTATCCTACATCTGATAAATCTCTCCCCCTTTGTCATCAATGGCAAAGGTATCTTTCCATCTGGGGCTGCTCCCCCTAATTGAACTGTCCTTGGGGATACTCCCCCTGACTGAACTCTTCCTGAAACTGATCCCCCAACCTGAATTGTCCTCTTTATGGTGCTTCCTCATGTAAATATAAGACATATAAGATAAACATTCAAAAGCATTCATTTTGGAGTATAAATTACTCTAAGTCTCTAGTGAAAAAACTTAAAGGATTTCCTTGGAAGCGGTTTTGTAAAGATGTATGCCATTTGTTCTTTTGTGCCCACATATTCAAATCTGATGTTCTTCTCTCTAACATGTTCCCGTAGAAAGTGATACTTTATTGGAATGTGCTTCTTCTTGGAGTGCATCACCGGGTTCTTTGAGATACTAATGGCGCTTGTATTATCACAATAGATTGGAATGGGCTCATCATACTCAACCTGTATATCTAAGTAGAATGATTCTCCACTGGTGCTTCATCGGTCATCTGTGTAGGAAATAAGTGATAGATCCTTTCCTTTTGGATACCATAATCCAAACACTCTTGTTCCTTTGAGATATCTGAAAATCCTCTTTACTACTAAGACATGTGGTTTGGTGTTGCTTGAAATCATGCCACCTGTCCAACTACCTGCATTACATCTGGTCTAGATGTTATCACATATAGTACGCTACCAATCATTGACCTGTATTGCCTATGGTTTGTAGAATTTGAATCATCATCTTTTCTCAACTTGCAACTAGTTTGCATAGGAGTGGTAATTGGTTTGCAATATTCCATTCTGAACCTGTTTAGAATTTCTCTGATATACTTAGTTTGAGAAATAAAAATTCCTTGGTTTCTTTGACATATATGAAGAACCAGAAAGAACGATAGTTCTCCAAGTAATGACATTTCAATTTCATTTTGCATATCCTTTGCAAATTTCTGGCTTAACCTGTCATTAGTACTTCCAAAAACAATATCATCAACATAAATTTCAATTAATAAAATACTATCTTGAGTTACCAAAAGAACCTTCTTCTCTATTCTAAAAGGTAACATCCAAAACAATGTCCTTTATGCTAAGCTATTCCCTTTTCAATGTGTGCAACTGCAAGATGCTCCCCATTTCAATGTGCCCAACTATTGAGATTTGGGTACCTTGGAAAGTGGTCCCCATGTGCTTATGCGTCTCTAAGCACAAAGGGTGAAGACTATTACCCTTGTACTTTACTTTATGATTCTAATTTCACTTTGACTT
>SNQJ01S0007572.1:160005-173365 GCA_010110895.2 Picea sitchensis
AGTAGGTACATAGATATTTGTATGAATCAACTCAAGAGGTCGAGTGGTGGAGTGTTCTCTTGCCTTGAATTTAACTCTTGACTGCTTTCCAAATTGACATGACTTACAAACAATATTTTCAGGTTTGGAAATTTTGGGCATGTCTCTCACAACATCTTTTCTTGCTATATTAGCAAGATGATTAAATATGATATGGCCTAGTCTTTTGTGCTAAAACCATCTCTCATCAATTTTACCAATGCAACATTTTACTTTGCATTCTTCTAGAACATACACATTCCATGAAGTTGTGACTTCCTTTGCAACAATCTTTCTTGTATTTACATCCATTACTTTACAACATTTTGAATGAAAGATAACATTGTGCCCTTGGTCACACATTTGAATTATACTCAACAAGTTATGTTTTAGACCATCTACATACAACACATTTTTTGCTTTGGTATTTCCCTTCTTATCTTCATCTAGTACAACAATTCCTTTTCCTCTAATTCTAGTTGGAGCATTGTTTCCAAAAGTAACACTACCACCTTTTTTCTTTAGTTAGCAATCCAAACTTACTCTTGTTTCCTTTCATGTGCTTGGAGCAGCCACTATCAATATACGATTGATTTTCTTGATTTTTGGCATATAGAGTCAATCCACAATTTTCTTTGTTTTTATTTTTTCTCCTCCAAACCTTGTAAAATCTTCTTGTTTGATAGCCAACATATTTCTTCTACATTCACTTGCNGCCACTATCAATATACGATTGATTTTCTTGATTTTTGGCATATAGAGTCAATCCACAATTTTCTTTGTTTTTATTTTTTCTCCTCCAAACCTTGTAAAATCTTCTTGTTTGATAGCCAACATATTTCTTCTACATTCACTTGCCTTGTGTCTAAAATTATTGCATATGCGACATTCGAGGTCATTTAGTAGAGAGGAGAATGAATTTTGATACATAGCCATTCGAGGTTTATTGAATGTCATTCCTACATTTCTGTTATGTCTAAAAGTCTTGCAACTCACAACCTTATGTCCAAAGTGTCCACAAGAGAAACCATATCCATAGAAAAAATTTGGATGCCTTGGAATGAAAAACTTACTTGTATGAATTGTTCTTTGTCTGCCATCTTGATAAGATTCAAAAACCTATTGTTTCTTTGCTTCAAATTTGTTTGCATAGTTGGGATGATCCAGTTCTCATAGTTGGGATGATCCAGTTTTGACTGCTTCTTCTTATCATCTTTTGGTTTGTTAGGCTTACCCTTGAGAGAATTTTCATAACTTGTAGGTTTGTCACTAGTTGACATGTTGGTGCTTGATTCACCTTTGGAAATTTTCATACTTTCCTTATATCCTATCCCTGTCTTGTCATCTGATGATCTTTGATTGCTGAGAATGTTATCTAGAGTTTTCGACCCTTTTATGAATTTCATTTGAGTCTTGGATTTATCTATATCATTTCTTAAGGAAACTGTTTTTGCTTCTAGTTTGTCACAGATGTTCTCTTTTTCTTTTATTTGATTCATAAATATTTCTTCCCTTATTTTTGCCTCTTCTAGCTAGATTTTTAAGATGATTATATCTTCATTGATCTCATTGTCTTTTTCTTTATAAAATTGTAACTTTTCTTTTCTTAGTATATTTTTTTTCTTGAGTTGAGATATTTCCTCCAGAGCACTAGTGATTTCTTTTTCCATGTCTACCACAACTTCACATTCTTTTGTGTCTGTTTCTTTTTTATCGAATTTGTGTTGCTCCAAATCCATGAGAAGTTTTTCATCTTGAATTATATCTGGCTCATATTCTTCTTCTTTAGTGTTTGAAAAGATGTTGCTATCCTCTTTTGAATAAAAAATGTTCCTTTTAAAAGACTTTTTATTTTTAAACTCCCTAGGTTTATTCTTGCCTTTTCTTTCTTTTTCATTGGTGTTTTTTTCATTGAAAGGAAATTTTGATGCAAAATGACCAGCTTTACCAAAATTTAAGAATTTAAATGGTAACATACCTTTATATTTTCTGGAGCCCCTCTTCAATTTCCTTACAAACTTAGATGCTTCTTCATCTGAGAAGTGTTTTGATGAATCATGATCTTGAGATGTTGACAATTTGATTGATGCCTTGAAGACAACATCCTTTATATATGTTTGTTCTTTCCTAGTCCTCATCTCATAAGAAGTTAGAATTCCATGGAGCCTATCCATAGTCAGTTTATCTAGTTCGTTCATTTGTTCTATAGCAGAAACCTTTGCATCAAGTCTTGAGGGAAGAGATCTCAATACCTTCTGAACTACTATAGCTTCTTCAATATTCTGACCTAGCCCTTTCATAGTGTTTAAAGTCTCATCTACTTTGAGAAAGAAACTTGCAATATTTTCATCTTCACTCATTCTTAGGATTTCAAATTACATTTTGTAAGCTTGAAGTTTAGGAAAATTCACTTTCTCGTCTCCTTCATAACTTTTTACTAGTTTATCCCATATTTCCTTTGTGGATTCCAATTGCATCACTTTGACAAATTCTATTTATGCAATTCCTCCTTGGATGGAATTCATAGCTCTTGCATTACTGTAGTAATTTTTCTTACCATCGTCATCAGTTGGAAGAGTAGTTGGGATTTTATAACCATCTACCACAATCTTCCAAAATTTCATACCAAGAGACATCAAGTCTTCATTCTTATTTTTCAAAATGAAAAATTTGTTCCATTGAATAGAGGAGGTTTGGTTGAAGAAGAAAATGAATATTGACTTGCCATACTTTTTGTGTGATCTTCCTTTCAGTTGTTAGGTTGTTACTGAAGGAGCCTGCACTATAATACCAATTGTTGAAGCTCACGACAATACTAAGAGTGGGGGTGAATCAATATTGTATCAATTTTCACTAATGTATTTACTTTTCAACGAATAAAGTTATTTAGAAGTTCTTACTTAATCACCAATGCATGCAGAAATAAAAACACCACAGAAAACAATGTACACTAGTATTTTTACGTGGAAACCCAATGCTGGAGAAAACCACAAAACATCTTTCTTTATGTTCTTCTGCAAGCACCAACTTACAATTTATAATTTTTCAGCTTGACAGGTGCCCACCTGTCGCAGATAATGAGGACACCAATCCTCTCAGGAACCAACCCGTCAAAATAATGAGGACGCCAATCCTCTAAGGCACAAACTTGTCACAGATAATGAATACACCAATCCTCAATGAGCTTCATCTCACCCTATCACCACCCTGCCACCCTAAATTTAGTTTAAAAAAATTTCTTATAGAACTAGATCTTTTCAAGATTTTTCTCTACAACTAGGAACAACTGATAAATATCCAGTTAAGTTCTTTTGAACAGTTACATGACCTTTTTACTTATCCTTATCAATGCATAAATCTAACTGATTTCATCCTTGTTTATAATTTTTTTTTCTGAGTTCCCCTTCCTGTATGTGGACGTGTGAAAATTACATTGTTGACATATTTTGATAAGATCAAAGTCATTTAGTTACACTTTTGTCTAAATAAAGTATGTGGACGCATGACAGTTACATTTTGGACAAATCTTGACCAGATCAAAGTCCAGGTAGTTATATGTGGACACACTTCTGTCTAAATTAAGAATATTTGTTTGTTCAGTTACAACTAGACATTCTTTGACTAAATCAAACAGACCAAATATTCCAATGAATAAGCTCCAACTCATATCCTCAAAATTGACGCAACAATTTTCATTCTGGATTATGCAGATAAAATGGGAGAGTAAAGCTCAAGTCACAAGTCTTCATCTTGTCACACTTTCCCTACAGAACGCTCACCCAATTTCCCCATCAAATTGTTGGCGTCCCCTGGTGACTCGCTCTCTTGACTGTCAAACTTCCACTTGTTCTGCTGCATTCCACTTCAGTGCTTGTCACATGGAATTTATCTCGTCACACTCCACTATGCCATTCATTTCATTGGCTTAAGGCATCCTGCATATTTTCATCTACACAACTTCCACATATTCTATTTTAGTCCACTCTGTCGCATTGGCTTCGTCTCGATCCAAGGGTCACTATTTGTCGACGCCTGCAAGTGTTATTCAACACGGTTTTCTTCAATTTCACTTAATACATTCACGTGGTCATCTTTGCACCTTCCAATATTCCTCTGAATTTCTATTTACCTTTCACACACTTCCACTTCCTGTGCGCCATACTATCTCTATGTCATGTACATTATATCTTTGACATCAATGATGACATATGCACACTAGGATTTTCACCCTTGAAACTCATGGGGGTTAAGAACCAACATAGAATATTTGGTCTTGAATTCATATATTTTCTCAGAGTTTTAGAACTTGTGTGAGCMAGAGGTTGGTTCTCATTAGAGACAAGTACGGGACTGGTGTCATGGTTTTTTTTCTTCAGAGATAGAATTATCTTAATTTCACAWGATTAGAGAGAGATTTCTATATATAGTAGSTGACTCTACTTTTTTGGAGACAKTGACCAAAGACTCAATTGGAAATTTTGATCATATAACATTCATCCTTGCATAATACCGAGGTCGATGACATTTTTTTCTGGGCGACATGCAAGTACTTTCTATTTTTAGCAGGTTGAGCTCCATGCCTCAGATCATGATTCTAARTGTGCAATATTGATCCTTGAGACATTCTAAGTCTTTTTTACCTTTTTCGGGATGACTTGTTAGCATTTTCTATTTTTAGCAGGTGGAGCATCAAGACTCGCATGCCAATTCCGATCGCATATTTGGAATCCTCGTGGAAAATTGAATCTGATGAGTATGATATCATTGAAATGCGGTGATATTATATTTTAGCAGTGTCTATTTATAGACATATGAAACATGGCGGTGTTCTCCTAGTCATCCTGGACCTTTTTTGGCAGTGTTCTATTTTTAGGAGTTGAACCCTATTTTTAGCAGTTTTTATTTATAGCAGGGATGGTCGTCTCCAAATGTGACAAGTGGCAGGGTCAAATTCCTATATGTGGAGGTGATACAATGTGGCATGTGGCATATATTTGTCATTATTTAATGAGGGGCACACTTTCCAAGGGTAAAAGCATTAAAGTGGAGAATTAATTAATTAAAGGGGGCATGTGGATGAGGTGGCAGTCTCATGGATGTGATTGATCCAATCAAGGATTAAATCACTCACTTGATTTTCTCTCACTTGCCATTAAATCACTTTCCATGTAAATTAATTTCATTAATTCCCCTTTAATTTATCTTAAACTCTAAATCTCTAAAATATAGGGCTTATTCTCCCTCTTTGGCTAACTCATGCATATCTTGGCCAAATTTAGCATTTAAACATGTGCTTAATTCCTAATTCCTTCCTCTCATGCGCTTTCTCCCTAGAAATTAGGGCACATTACTCCACCTTTTTCTCTCCCTATTTCTTAGCTTCACTCCTCTCTCTCTCTCTCTCTCCCCCCCACCATTTTCTAGCGCATTGTCTTAAATGAGCCTCTGTTTTTCCTATTATTTAACCTCCACCTTTTCCTCTCCCTATTTCTTATCTCAACTCCTCTCTCTCTCTCTCTCCCTATAGCTCATTTTCTTAATGAGCCTCCCCTTTCCCTTTTTTTTAGCATTAATGTGCCTCCCCTTTTCCCTATTTTGTAGTGCATTCATTCTTTAATGTGCCTTATCCCTATTCTCCTCCTTATTTCCTATTATATAATGCATTAATTAATTAATAGTTAATTAATAATTAATGTTCCTCCTTATTTTATTTCCCCCTATTTCCTAGGGATAATTCAATTTAACTCCCATTCACGTTGACCTCCATCTCCCTATTTTCTAGAGGATTCCATAATTAATTAATGTGCATGCCTCTTCTCTCATGTGCCCTCTATTATTATTATTCATACGCCTAAATTCATTTCCTCATGTGTTTCATGTTTTCCTCCTATTTTTGCCACACCTATGTGCTTCATGGGTCTATATAATGAGGTTTCTCCTCATTTTTAAGGGTCGGATTATAGCAAAAACAACATTCATTACTCTCTCTCTCTCTCTCTCTCTCATTTTTCTTAGACTAGCTACTTTTTCTTTGTGTGAAGACACCATTGTACCGGTTTTGGACTTGTTTATTGTGACACAATCAACCCTTTGGCGAGCCTTTAATAAATAAGTGTCATGCTTGCATTGAGATTTCACTCTTTTCGGTATTATGTTCTCTCTTTATGCATTGAATTAATAGTTTCTTAACCTTTAATTGTGATATTTTTCTATCTTCTATGTGGTTTTATTTTCCTTTCTTTCATCTTTCTCACACTAACACTGCAGGGTCCTTCTAATAAAAAATGTACTATCTTTTCCTAATGCCTTGGAAAAGTGTTTATACAATTTCCAAAGCCTTTTGGTTGTTGTTTTTGTGTGTTATTTTTCAGAAAATCAACTAACAAATCAGCAGGGCGGCACCTAGGTACTCACCCCTGAAGTTGGAACGCACCAGCCATAATGGTGAGGAGGCTTTATCGTGACACTTTGGGGCATTCTCTCCTTGAATTAACCACTTTTACATTTCTTATTTTAATTATCTCATATCTGATTGGAGGGTGAAAACGTTTGCTAACAAATTGGGGTCGTTGTCAGGGAACACAAGCCTTGGTAACACGACAACGATGAGTTTTTGTTTTGTTTGATATACTTTGTTTTAACTCATCCGGTGACTCCATAGGATAAAAGGATGACTCCACATGAGACTTACACAAGAAAATATTTCAGTTTCAATTCCTTCACAAGGTCTAGTTCTAAGCTTGAAAAAAATCCAATATATTTTTCTGAAACAAGACTACTCTTTCACAAGGAACTCCTCCTGAAGTTAGTAAGCATACTGAGTTCTTCAGTAAGTTCTTTTTGAAGAGAACTATGGTGAGTGTAACTTCGACATATTCATTTTTTGGTTTTATTTTCATCTCAAGATAATAGTAGGGTAGCGATTGTGCTTGTTTCTATCTTGGATTGAAAATATGGTTGCATCTCAGAGGCCAGGAGAAAGGTATAGATTCTCTTCCTATGACCCACTAAGTTTTGTTGCATTTCCAGATTATCTCCATCACTTACCCGCAGGTAAATATCTTAAGCGATTGCCTTGGTTCATTGGAAATTTGGGAGTATCGACTAAGGATCACTTGGGTGATTTCTTATAAGTGGTGGATGATTTTGATGTCAAACATGAGGATGTGTTGATAATGATGTTTGTGCCCACCCTCGAAGGGAAGCATGAACATGGTACAAATCCATTCTAAATGATTCAGTTGATGGATGGGATTCATTCCAAGGGAATTTCATTGAGAGGTGGTCAGATCAATAGGATAATATTGTGTCCTATAAGTTTCCCTCGGTCCATGAGATTATATCAACGATTGAGCATGAAATCCTTATGATTTCCTAAGAGTTGCAGGGAATGTTAGCTATTCTAGGGAACTATGATGGAAATGATGCATCTTCTTTCATTACAATTTCCCAGAGACTATAGAGACTTTTTGATATGATATAGGAACACTATAATGGAGACATACCAACTCTTCTCTTTTAAATAGCCCGAGCATTGCAAGAAAAAATGGTTGCTATAGAAGAGAACCTTTGATGTCATTAAGTTCCCAAAGATGAATAGGAGGTGTATGGATCCATCTTAGATGACCAGGAACCAATAGCTACACCACCTGCGTCATGTGTAGAGTTCCAGGAAGATGAAGGTGAAGATTTGAATACTCATTAGTGTTCATTGATTCCTCCCAGTAGTGACAATGAAATATCTCAATAGGAAGAACCACAAGTTAACTAGGTAGAATTGGATCGACAAGATATTTCCCTTGTGCCTATCACAAGAACAATTTAGGAACAACTTGATCAGATACCATTATAGTAGGAGGAGCCACTTTTGGTTCAACTAGAGGATGATATCCCTTACACTTTTCCTATGGTCCTGCAACCAAAGGTTGTTCTTCAGGATCCTATGACTGATCAATGCTTGGATAGAAGGGTTCATCATGATCCAGTTGAGCTCAGGATGATGGAGGTATTTTAGTAGGTAGATTCTAGGAGTTTCAGCTCTAATGCATTCATGCTTACTACTTTTGAAGTACTATGTTCAAGATTCCAACCAATATTCTTCAGTTATTCCTTTACTAGCAATTACATCGAGGCATCTTTCCAACGTAGGATATTTCATGGTGGGTTCCACTGGAAGGTTGACTTTGTTGATATTTCACGTTATACTGATCATTTTGTTGCATGGTTACGTTGGTCCTTTGAGAATTATGATTTGATCATGGAAACTTTGAGATAAAAAAAAATTGGTTTTAGGGGTAGTTATCTTTCCTTTCAACATGTTATTTCGGTCTTTCCTTGTTGTTGATTTTTAGTTTTTAGGACAACAATTTACCATTTCCTTTGCAGTGTATTTCCTTTGAGTTATTTACTTTTCATCCTTTTCTTAAGTGTCATTGATTTTTTCCAAACTATATCAACATGTGGTTGCATCTTGTGATGCTTTTCCTTTCATAGAATAGTGGTTGTCCACTATTGCTTTTCCTGGGTCAAAATATGGGTTTCTTATCTTTCATATGTCGAGCCTTTGTGTCTATAATTAGAGTGAGCTTGGATGTTCCATTTGCTCATTTTACCAAATAATTGAGGCTTTAGGATGGGTAATTTGAAAAAACATAGTAGAGTCTTGAGTCATCTTATGTCTTGTCTCTTCATTCCTTATCACTAAGTCTTCTGCTTTGATTCAGTCATCCCCCTCATCCAGCAATAGGAATATGGTACCTGGTTTTTTCATCTTATATATTACTAATTCATCACTTCGTGTTGAGGGAGGAGAGGTGTTATTTCTCTTATTTTCAGCAAGTCATCCTATATCGACTTCGAAACATTATCTATGGATAACCCATAAGTATAGCACATTGGTAGCCATTATCCTCATTTGTGGTTACCTCACATTCGATAAGGCTAAGTATCATTGGGCCTTGATTGAAATATCCTTCTCATTGTTCAAATTTAGAAGGTCTTTCACAGTGATAGGTTGTGCTTGTACCTTAGGAACCATTTTCATTATTGGTGGTGTTCCTTCACACTTGGTAGGTGTTTACCTTATTGACATCTAAATAAGTAACTCTTTCCCTCATGTCGGCATCAATACATTTAACACAGGGAGGAGTGTACATATTGAGTGGTAGAAAGTAGCGGATTTGGATGAGACCCCTTGTGTTTCAGTGTTTTAGTGGGAGGTTTATATTTATTTGACTCCATTTCCCATTGGACAAGATTTCACACATGTAATCTTATAGGATATTCTTGGTCAACTTACAAGACCCTTTCTTTTTCCACACAGTTACATGGGTCTAGTGGTGCATTCCTTCAGTTCTCACAAAGCATCATTTGTAGTTTATAGACACATAGATTCATATGGTTCTCGACATCCCGCAGGGGGATCCTGTCCCCTTGAGTCACCATTGTTAACCCCTGTATTTTCTCCCTTGAAAATATTGAGGGTTAAGAGCCAACATAGGCTAATTGGGATGACATTCAAATATTTTCTCAGTATTTTAGCACTTGTGTGAGCCAGAGGTTGGTTCCCATCAAAGACAAGTACATGAATGGTGTTATGGTTGTTTTTTCTTCAGAGACAGAGTTAGCTTAGTTTCATAGGATTTGAGAGAGATTTCTATATATAGCAGGCAACCCTACTTTTTAGGAGACATTGATTGGAGACTCATTTGGTAGTTTTGAGCATACAATATTGGTCCTTGCATGATACTGAGTCCAATGACATTTTTTCGAGCGACATTCAAGTACCTTATATTTTTAATAGGTTGAGTTCCAAGCCTCAGATCAAGATTCTAAGTGCACAATATTGATCCTTGAGACATTCTTTGTCGTTTTGACATTTTTCAAGATGACTTTTCAACATTTTCTATTTTTAGCAGGTGGAGCACCAGGGCTCGCATGCTAATTATGATCGTATATTTGGAATCCTCATGGAAAATCGAATCCAATGAGTATGATATCATTGACACGCAACGACATTCTATTTTTAACAGTGCCTATTTTAGACATATGGCACATGGCGATGTTCTCCTAGTCATTCTGGACTTTATTGTCGGTTTCTTATTTTTTAGGAGCCGAACCCTATTTTTAGCAGTTTCTATTTATAGAAAGGGTATTCGTCTCCAAAAGTGACAAGTGGCAGTGCAAAATTACTACATGTGGCAGTGATACAGTGTGTGATATGTGGCATCTATTTGGAATCATTTAATGAGGGGTGCATATTCCAAAGGTAAAAGCATTAAAGTGGAGAATTAATTAATTAAAGGGAGCGTGCGGATGAGGCGACAGTATCATGGACGTGCTTGAGCCAATAAAGGCTTAAATCACTCATTTTATTTTCTCTCACTTGTCATTAAATCCCTCTTAATTTCTCTTAAACACTAAATCCCTAAAAAATAGAGTGCAATCTCCCTCTTTGGCTAGCTCATGCATATCTTGGCCAAATTTAGCGTTTAAACAAGTGTTTAACTCCTAATTCCTTCCTCCCATGCCTTTCTCCCTAGAAATTAGGTTGCATTACTCCACCTTTTCCTCTCCCTATTTATTATCCTAACTCCTCTCTCTCCCTATTTATTAGCCTAACTCCTCTCTCTCCCTATTTCTTATCCTAACTCCTCCCTTTCCCTATTTTCTAGGTGATTGTCCTAAATGAGCCTCCATTTTTCCTATTTTTTAGCCTCCACCTTTTTCTCTCCCTATTTCTGAGCATAAATCCTCTCTCTCCCTATTTTCTACCTATTTTCTTAATGAGCCTCCCTTTTCCCTATTTTTTAGCATTAATGCACCTCCCTTTTCCCTATTTTTTAGCATTAATGCACCTCCCTTTTCCCCTATTTTCTAGTGCATTCATTCTTTAATGCACCTTATCCCTATTCTCCTCCTTATTTCCTATTATCTAGTGCATTCATTAATTAATAATTAATGTGACTCCTTCTTTTATTCCTCCCTATTTCCTAGGGATAATTCCTTTTATCTCCCACACATATTGTTTTCCATTTCCCTATTTTCTAGAGAATTCAATAATTAATTAATGTGCATGCCTCTTCTCTCGTGCACCCTCTATTATAAGACTAAATTTATTTCCTCACATGTTTTATATTTTCCTCCTATTTTTTGCCACACCTATGGACTTCATGGGTCTATATAATGAGGGTTCTCCTCATTGTTAAGGGTTGGATTCTAGCAGCAACATTCATTACTCTCTCTCCCTCTTCTCATTCTTCTTACACTAGCTACTTTTTATTCGTGTGAAGAACCATTGTACTGGTTTTGGACTTGTCTATTGTGGTGCAATCAATCCTTTGGAGATCCTTTAATAAAGAAGTGTTGTGTTTGCATCAAACTTTCACTCTTGTTGGTACTATGTACTCTCTTTATGCATTGAATTGATAGTTTCTTATCCATTTATTGTGATATTTTTCTATCATTATAGCAACCCTTTTCACTCTTGGATACATAGGTCCTATAGAACCCCACTCCCATTTGTGCATATGATGGAAGATATATTTTATTTGTAGGTGCCCAGATTCATGGTCATCCCAACAGTGATAGAGATTTCATCCCGCAAGCACCTAATCTTTGATGTTTCTCTATTTTCGATGACCAAACGTAGTGGAAAGGGGCATTGGATTGATGAAGTGCTAAGGTGGATGCATTGGCTCACTGAATTCACCTAGCACTCTTATTCTTCACTTTCTATAGTAGGCTATAGTAGGGTAGGAAAGCTATAAGATCCTAGAGCATTAGACTTGATTTCATTTATTATAGGCATTGGTGGCTTGTGTCTTTCTTTGTAAAAGCTATATTTTGATGTTAGTATGATGTTTTGTTGATGTGGAGGTATTTCTCATATGTACATAATGATATTCTAAGGTTCTCATGCACTCCCAAGAAGAGAACATGTCCTTGATTTGGAGCCACTTGTTACCCCTTATTTTTCTCAAGGGAAATCCCAGTAAATTTATTCCTTGTCATAGTGATTTTCATCACTAAGAGCCTTGGATATTTGGTGAAACTCATTTGTTTTTATGCATCATTCTGAGCTAGAGGGTTTGATGGCATATTGGTTGATAATGTGATGTAGTAATTGATGATTCATAGTACCTTTTTTGAATCACCCTAGGTTATCCGGGTGGATATTGGTGGCCACCCACCTATTCCAACAGGCTCAAAACAATCTTCTAGAAATTTACTATTTTTAGTAGTTTTTCAGTTCCTAAACTTCCGGGGCCATTTTGAGACCCTAAATGAAGTTTTTTCGCTATTGGGAACCTTGATGATAGAAAAAGGATTTGATTGAGCCCCCATAATGAATATCCTTATTGATACATTTCCAATGAGCTATCGTTCACCCCAAATAGAGATCGCATGCGAAAGTTACGCCCCCGGGAAGTTGATACACCAAACTACCCAAAACGGGGTCCACCAAACTATTGGATTTTCATCTTCTGGGGTTAGGGTTTTGGATTTTATTTATGTTAAAAATATCTTTGGAGCCTCATTGTAATGATCATATTCTTGTGAATGAGTGTAGCCATCACATCTCTTCTCAGAGATAAGCTGCCACCATTCTAGCGAGTTCATTCACTTTGTATTTTACAGTTCTGTACATTTAGCTCATTAATAGAAATTGTGTATTAATGTATCTCTGTGCTTATTTTTATATCTATGTTATATTATTGGATATACGATATATCTTTGTACATGTCTTTATTATATCTCCTCTCTCATTTCGTGTCGAAAATAATCCGAATCAATGGTATCAGAGCAGGTTTCTCTTGACCGTTTTTCAGTGCATGTCTCCGACGAGGTACGAGTATATAAACTTGGGTCTCGAGCTTGTCTCTCTTGAGGAAAATCGCTCTCGCATGCCCAAGAAACCCTCCATGGCAGAAGAAAAGAAAAACAGCAGAGCAAAAGATTCTATTAATCCGTTGCTTGAGCAAGCTCTCACACGACAGAGGGATGAAATGATGGAGAATGTTTCCCACATCCTTCAATTCCTTTCAATAGAACCAGGCATGTCTTCATCAAGCAACGACTTTGGAGGAACTTATCCTTTCAAGGTACAAGTTAATTTTGATATTCCCATATTTGAAGATCAGATAGATGCAGATGCCCTATAGAAATGGTTAAATATGCTAGAAGGTTATTCCTCTATTAACAATGTTTCCGACAGAGAAAAAATCACCTTCACACTCCTTAAGGCTCTCCCCCATGTCAAACATCGGTGGGAAACTTACTGGGAGAAAATTTCCATAGAGGATTTTAGAATATATGGGGTCGATCCCACTTGGGATTTTTT